>OX359271.1:49245987-49635987 GCA_947179155.2 Hedera helix
ACACGTGAGAAAACTATTCTCTTGCATAAAAAATATTATCGCTTTACTCTCTCTTTTTTATTTTTTATAAACATATAACTATCACAAAATAATTTTTATTTGGAACAAATTATGAATTGCTATAATAGAATTGTTTAATCTTGAGACTTGAGATATATCCTTGGAAATATATCTCATCTACAATCTTTAGCAAAACCAAATACAATGAGGGCGATAAATATCATAATGGCATAGATTATCCGTGTCATCTTTTACGTCATTTTTAATTTTTTAGAGTTATGATTCGGGGTGAGATCCTTTATAATCAGATTTTATATTTTTCTGTGTCAAGATTTATGACAACGAATTTTAAGATCTATGGTAATGGTATGCACTGTCACCATAGTCCTATTTTTTATAAGACTACTAGAACGAAATATATTATCATTATATACCTTAAAAATTGTCGTTATAAATTTCAACACAAAAATAAAAAATAAAAATTAATTACAGAGAATCTCTTGTACTTTCTAGAATATAGTACAACAGTATATTTGAGGCGTGAATACTGGGTTTTGGTTACGGAGGTTCCATTAGAATATCTGGGCATCTTTCTTTCCACATTGACAATGCATTTAAATTGTTTTGTTTTTTGTCTTAATTTCCCCCCTAAAATATATGCAAAGATTCGGTTAGGTAGGCTTTGGTTTTAAAGATAAAATATAAAATTTTAGATTTTAGTACCAGTCAATAATATATGTACCGGAGACGTTGTACTCTGTTTTTGAGTTATCTATCTATTCTTTGAATTTAATTACGGTGAAGTTAAAAATCAACTTTATCATAATAAATTATAAGATTTTTGATTATATTAAATATGTATTAGTGATAATGTAATTAATAATCTTAGAATTTATTATAATAAAATTGATTTTTAACTTCATCATAACCGAATCCATCTTCTCCTAACATTATTATATCTTAGGTATTATTATTATTATTAAATCAGTGTAGGTAATAATAGCCTTGTGGTAATAATAGTGAATGGCGAAAACTGGAACAACTCTACAGCCACAAGTTCAATGCATATAATAATAATAATAGAATTAGTAATGTGATTGTATTGTATCTTCCTGTTTGAAGATCACTAATTTACGAAAGAAAATTGATATTTTTATATAAAAATTATTGTTATTGATTTATAACGATATTTTTTTATATAAAATATTATTTTTTTTATAAAAAGTTACTATATTATTATATTTCTAGAAGGGACTAGGTATGAACACACGAGGGTCCAAGAAGTCGTCGAAGAAACGTCATTGATGATCGTTCCATCGACTAGTAATAATTTAGTGTCAAGTGCATGTGACGTACAAATTTCATTTTTAGCGATTGTATAGCCTAGCGTCGTCTTACATAAGTTAAGCCTGTAATTATAAATTATTTATTCACCATATACTGTCTCTCTCTGTCTTATTCTATCCGTCTTATTTTCTTAATATTTAAATATAATAAAAATAAATAATATAGTAATACGATTATATCGTTTAACATATTAATATAATATAAATATATATATATATAGGTGAATAAATTTTAATTTATAAATTGTATAAATAGATCACCATCTCCTCACCCTTAATCACTCATTTTACTTTATTTCCTTCCACACAAATCGAGTCAGTCACCATGATAGCCGATCTTGAGCTCTCAACGTCACTTCTATTTTGGCTCTTTCCACTACTCGCCTTCTTCTTCATCACCAACATTAAGTCCACCTTCACAAATCTCTTCCCTCCTAAATCCAGTAAAATTCCCAGATCCTACCCAATCTTCGGTTCTTATTTCGCTTTCCTCAAAAACAGACACCGGCTCAATAACTGGTTCGCTGAGATTCTCAATAACCAACCCTCTTCCACCTTCGTCCTTCGTCGCGCCCTTGGTCAACGTCAGGTCATCACAGCAAACCCCTCGATTGTCCAACACATCCTCAAGACCAATTTCAACAATTACCAAAAAGGCCATTACAGCACCACAATCCTCTCCGATTTTCTCGGCCACGGTATCTTCAACGTCGACGGCGAATCCTGGAAGTTCCAAAGGCAGCTCTCTAGCCATGAATTTAACACCAAATCGCTCCGCAAATTCGTCGAGACCGTCGTCGATACGGAGCTCTCTGATCGCCTTGCTCCGATCCTCGCCGCTACCGCCGGTAAAAGTACAGTTCTCGATTTTCAGGACATACTTCAGAGGTTTGCGTTTGATAATATATGTAAAATTGCTTTTGGATATGATCCTGCATACTTATTACCATCTCTTCCCGAAGCGAAATTTGCAGTTGCTTTTGAGACCGCCGTTATGATCAGTAGTATGAGATTCGCATCGGTTATTCCATTAATGTGGAAAATTAGAAGATTTTTCCAAATTGGAGCCGAAAAGGAACTCACCAAAGCGATTGAAGTGGTTCGTGAATTTGCCGGAGAAATCATGAGGGAGAAAAAACAGGAACTCAAAGAAAAGTCGGAGCTCGAATCGGTCGATCTGTTATCACGATTCTTAAGTTCCGGCCACTCCGACGAAGTGTTTATGACTGATATAGTTATAAGTTTCATTCTGGCTGGCCGTGACACTACATCGGCGGCATTAACGTGGTTCTTTTATCTAGTTGCAAACCACCCAAATGTGGAGGATGAGATAATAAGGGAGATTGTGGATCAGAAATGTGATCAAACTTCCGTTTATGATGAGGTTAAAGACATGATTTACACGCATGCTGCGCTTTGTGAAAGCATGAGACTCTATCCGCCGGTGCCGTCCGACAGCAAGGAGGTGATGGGAGACGATGTGTTGCCGGAAGGGACGGTTGTGCACAAGGGTAATAGGGTAATTTACCATCCTTATGCGATGGGGAGGTCGGAGAAGTTGTGGGGGCCAGATTGGGCGGAGTTCCGCCCTGAGAGGTGGTTGGAGAGAGATGAAGTGACGGGAAAACGGAGCTTTGTTGCGAGGGATCAGTATACTTATCCGGTATTTCACGCGGGGCCAAGGGTATGTTTGGGAAAGGAAATGGCATTTTTACAGATGAAGAGGGTGATTGCGGGTGTTTTACGGGGGTTTAGGGTGGTTCCGGTTGTGGAGGAAGGTAGGGAACCGGTTTTCATATCTTATTTGACGTCCAAGATGGAAGGTGGTTTTCCCGTGAGGATTGAAGAAAGGGCTTGATTACAGTTTCTAAACATTAGCAAGGATAATTATACATGCACAACACCAAATATAATTTAAAATATTATATTTTAATTTTAATTATTAAAATATAAAATTTAATATAAAAATGTGTGTATAAATTTTAATTTTTAATAATTAAGATATACTATATAATATTTAGTTGTAATACGTATAAAATTGTCCCATTACTAATGTACTTAATTGGGTTTCATCTATATTTTTTGTCCATATTAATTTCATTTTTTTGTTGTTGATTTTGTTTGTGTAGTAAGTCCGTATAAATTGCTCTTATAATAATAATAATGCAATTTCTTCTAAGATTCGCACTTGACTTTTTATAGAGTAAGTAAAATTATATAATATTTAAATATTATATTTATTTTAATTATTAAAAAATAAAATATAATATTAATAAAATATAATATTAAAATTTATATTATATTTTACTTTTTAATAATTAAAATAAATATAATATTTAATTTTATATTTTGATATTGTGTTCCTAAATTTATCCTTTTTTATAACAAAAACACGTTATCGAAAATGTATAATTGTCTACGTAAGGTATGTCCGCATAAAGTCGATGTACGTTAAGCTTGTACAAAACGTTTATTCCACACATGAAAAATATTAGAGAGGGAATAGTTTTAGGAAATTAATATTTTTACAGAATTTTTTAATATTTTTATATAAAAAGTGTCGTTATAGATTTATAACGACAATTTTAACCGTCATTACATGTCTAAAACAATAATTTATATGTAAAAATATCAAAAAAATTCTGTAAAAATATTATTTTCTTAATTCTATTACTTAGATGTTCAAACAATAGCATAATGTTGATGCAGTTATGGTGAAGTTATTATTTATTTTATTATTGGCTAGTTTGTTTACAACAAGTACTATATTTAGGATTTGATTATTTGTCTTGTTTTAATAGTATTTTGAATTATTTTATTTCATAATAAGGAATTAATAGTTCTTTAAAAAGACCTATAGATTTTTTTTTATCATTCTTAAGGTTATTTATGAAAAAATTATTCAGTACTCCTGGAGTATTGTCACATGGTGACCCAAGCCAATCATGTGCAGTCATTTTAGCATGTTCAGTAGACCCTTTATATCTGGGTCCACTGTATGTGCTAAAATAACAAGACGTGGTTGGTGTCTAGGACACCACGAGACAATATTCCAGGAACATTGAATAATTTTTTCTATTTATGAGAGATTATATAATCCCATAATTAATGTGGGATTAATAATTTTTCATTTTAAGCTATCAAACGATTTTATGAGACTAATAATCACAAATCAAGGGATTAATAATCTCTTTTCAAATGATTAAATAGTTCAAAATAATATTAAATTAAAATAAATAATTTAATTTCAAACATATTTTTTATAAACAAATATTGTCATAGTGTTATAGATTTTTATTGAATTGGTTATAGTAGATATTATGTTAATAAATTGTATATATGTTTTAATGTAATATTTGGGATATTAATACAATAAAAAATTATAAAAACTGACTAAGGTGAAGTTGCACATAGGAAATTGATATTTTCAAATAATTTTTTGATATTTTTATATGAAAAATATCATTATAGATCTATAACAATAATTTTGACCGTCACTATAAATCTATAATAATAATTTATATGTCAAAAAATTATGTAAAAATATCACTCCCTTGTCCATATTACTGATCCCTATAATGATGGTAAGGTGTTTTAAAAGTTTCATCTTAATAAGCATCTCAATTCTTAAATGACGGGAATCTGCGACTTCATTTATATTACGTATTTTTTGTGAATAGTTACATTATACTAGAATACTACGGAGTATATATCTTATTTAATAACAGCAAAAAAAAAAAAAAAAAATATTAGCCTAAGGCATTATCAGAAGTGAATATTGCAATTTGTGGTGTTGAAATTAATGAACTCCTGAATTTTTTGTTCTACGTATGGTTTTAAATATAATAAGTTGTTTTTTTAATAATGTATAATAAATTTAAATAAATAATAATATTATTTTATATCACTATTATTAAAAATTAAACTCTTTTTATGACATAGAAAAATATATGAGTGAGACTGTTTTTGTTTAAGTGGGACTTCTCATCATAGGAATAAAACTAATTTTATTATGAATAATGACTCTTATAATAATGAATACAATGACTTAATATAAAAATGGTAGAATTCATAATGTAAAAATGGCGGGTCTTATTATTTTTACATTGAATCATTATTTTCATTATTATATGAATCATTACATATAACAAAACTCGAAATAAAACTAGATTTTGAATCTCTACATCACATTACATGTTAGAGAAAATCTCATACATATATATCTATATATATATATACACACACACACACATACACATATAAAATGACAAAAACAGATAACAACTCTTTAATTTTCAATAGTCGGTTTACTTAATTTTATAGGAAACGATATATTTTACCACAAACATCAAAAGAAAACAATTTGTTAGTAATATGGGACAAATCTCCCATCGCACAATCTAGATAGCAAAAACAAAAGAAAGAAAGAGGAAAGAAGATGGCATATGCATGCATGGCAAGATATTAATAATAACATTCCAATTGCCAAACAAAATGTAAAATAATTAATTAGCATTTCCGTATCAGGAAGCTTATATAATGCATAGACTGATCGCGGAGTGTTTGACATCATAGTTTACACTATATAAATAATACTTTTATAACTTCGCGTTGATTATCAAAATATATATAGATTGTATAAAAAAAAATTATTAAATTTTCCTAACTTATAAAGATACTTCCACAGTAAATTCATAGGAACATGAGGCTTTTTAAATCATGTAATTATAAATTAAGAAAAATATCTACCAAGTCATCGAAAACAAAAATATTTTCACCGTCCCAAATTAAATATCTAATTTTAACTTTATAAAGTTAAATTGATCATTTTTAAAATTATTTCTGTATTATTTTTTTGTCAAAATATAGGTGAACAGATTATAACACAAAAAATATATACAATTTGCTATTAATTCTAATTTTTATAATTTTAGAAATATATTTATATATATTTAATTATTAATTTTAAAAATAGTTAATTTAACTTTAAAAATTTAAAATTAGACATTTAATTTGAGACGGAGAGTGTTAATTATGGAGTACCGACAGTGAATTATCTAAAGCAAAATAAATTTTAATTAACAAATTAATATAAAATATTATTCATTTTATTTCAAAATTAAAATATACTGTATTTTTATAAATTAAAATATAGTACTGTATTTTTATTTTTAATCCGTCAAAATTAGAGCCGCCTTAGTTACAAGTTACAACCGAGTGTACACGGAATGTGGGCACCCAGTCAGAGTCGTTCGTACACATGGGTTTCTTCCTTGAAATGTGTTGGTCAGAATTGGCTCAAGACTGGTTATCAGGTGATGAGAAATAGGAATTTTTAAGTTTCAGAAGTTGCACGATTAATTAGTGAGCTCAGATCTAAAAAAGCATGGCCTCGTGTCTGTTGGAGTCACATGAAACATGAGCGACCAATCTCTCATCTACCTTAGTCCAGATCCATCATATTTGCAGGTAAACTCAAGTTTCATTTTTTATGTATAATTTCTTTGTGTATTTATCAATAAGAACTCGTACCAGTTCTTTTATGCATTAAAAAAAATACCCAGTAGCAGAAAGTTCAAGAATTTAGGATTTCTGTTAGTTCAAAGTGAAACCCAGGTGTCAAAGATTCAAAATTTTATAGTTTTCTTGGATCTGCTGTTGGAATTAGGGCAACCCTTTTGTGTTTTTAGTCAAGATTGTATGGTTTATGGTTTCTGATATACGAAAACTGGCTCCCATGTAGTTGTGGATTTAAAGCTTTGTTTTGTACTTTTTGACAAACTGGCCTCCTAGTAGTTGTTGGGGAAAAAGGATTTTTTGAGCTGTTGAAAGATGGGGGAGAAATTTTGGGTGAAAGAAGAGGACAAGGCTTTGATGGAAGGGGTGTTGGGAACTGAAGCTTTTGAATACTTGTTTTGGTTGGCTTCGAATAACGTGTTATCAGAGTTTGCAGCTCCAGCTGGGGATTTGGGACTGCAACAGGAGCTGTGCAAGGTTCTTGAGGGGTCTAATTGGACTTACGCGGTTTTCTGGCAGGTTTGTAGTTCGAAATCAGGTAAATCAGCTTTAGTTTGGGGTGATGGGCATTGTAGAGAATCTAAGGGGGGTGAACCTGAGGATAGAACATCCAAAGGTGATAACAAGAAGCGAGTGCTTGGCAAGCTCCACGCTTGTTTCAGGGGATCAGGGGAAGATAATTTTGCAGCAAAATTTGATTCAGTTTCTGATGTGGAGATGTTTTATCTAACATCCATGTATTATTCGTATCCATTTGATAAGCCCTCTAGTCCTTCTCAGTCATTTAATTCAAGTAGGTCAATTTGGGTATCTGACCTGAAAAGTAGTTTAGAACACTATCAGTCGAGATCTTTTTTAGCAAAATTGGCTAGACTTGAGACTGTTGTGTTTGTTCCATTAAAGTCGGGAGTAGTGGAACTTGGTTCCAGCAAGGCAATTCCGGAAGATCAGAACTTGATTCAAATGGTGAAATCTTTATTTGGGAAATCTCATGCTGTCCGGGCAAAAGTGTTGCCAAAGATATTTGGGCAAGAACTCAGTCTAGGTGGTGCTAAGTCAGGTCCAATCGGTATAAATTTTTTGCCCAAGGTTGAGGAAGATTTGTGTTATCCTTCAGATCCATTTGAATTACAAACAATAGGTACTAATCAAGTGTATGGAAACTCTTCAAACGGGCACCGGGGTAATGATAGTGAATCAAAGCTCTTCCCGCAGATGAATCAAGTGATTCTTGGGGGTTTGAATTCACAAGAATTAGTTTCTAATTTGGAACAAGGTAAGGATGATTCGTTACTTCAAGCTGATGAGCGGAAACCTAGAAAGAGAGGTAGAAAGCCTGCTAACGGTAGGGAAGAACCATTGAATCATGTGGAGGCAGAGAGGCAGAGACGTGAAAAGCTTAACCAGAGATTCTATGCATTAAGAGCAGTTGTCCCTAACATCTCAAAAATGGACAAAGCCTCTTTACTTGGTGATGCAATTTCGTACATCACTGATCTTCAATCGAAGATAAGGATCTTGGAAACTGAAAAGGATGTGGTGAACAACAACCAAAAACAGTGCGCTATTCCAGAAATTGATTTTCACACAACACAAGAAAATGCAGTTGTACGAGTGAGCTGCCCATTGGATGCTCACCCGGTGTCTGGAGTCATAAAGACGCTTAGGGAACATGATGTTACAACTCATGACTCTAGTGTCTCCACAACTGACAACGGTGAGATTGTTCATACATTCTCTATCCATACTCAAGGTGGTAGTGCTGAGCAACTGAAGGAGAAGCTATCTACCGCTCTTTCAATATGATCCAACTGTAATGTTGCATTTGTAAGACAAATCTCACTATGCTCTGTATCCCTTTGTGTAAAATTAGGAATACTCACTTATGTCTGTATTTGCCAGTTGAAATGGGAAATAAGTTATGTTTTTCCCTTGGTTATATTTACATTTGATTATGATGTGACTTCTAGCATCATATTTTTTTATAGTTTTTTGTTGAATTGTTCGTTAGCTTATAAGGCCATGTAGTATGTTATAATATTTTGAATGTTCACTCTACTGAAGAACCTGAAGAAAATAAATTCATGATTTAGGTGACGACATAATGAACTAATGTTTATATGAAGATATATGTGTTGTGATTTCGACATATAAAAGCAGCGGAATTTTAAAGTTTTCAAAATAATTTTTGAAACCCTAAAACAGGATTCATACGAAAACATATTAATTCAGAAGTTTAGATTTGTTTTACCGATTAGCCGAGTTTGAATGAAGACGATGGATGATTCTGTAATAGCTTTGAATCTTCAACGCAATCTAACAGAATTGCGTCTCTACGATATTCACACGAACTCTCCGCGAATCATCACACGTCTGCAGCAAAGAGAGATGCGGTACTAGTCGTCAAGATCTGAAGTTTTTCTTTTTAGTTTCTTTTTATTTGTTTTAATTTTTGCCTCTCTCTGAAATTGTTGATATATCATATATATATATATAGTAGTAAAAAGCAATTGACCAAAACTTAATCCCCTTAAAAAAATAAAATTCGAATTTATATATATTATATCTTAATCAAGTATTACTTAATTAATATACATATATACAAGTTATCCTATTAATTTAAATTTGTAATTTAAATACTATCAATCATATTGACATATTTAAATACTTACAATTTAAATTAATTCTCTTTTAATTACTTTTTAAGTGTGTGACCCTATAGGTTATTATTATGTTGACAATAATTTTAAAATCATATTATAAAATTATAAACAATAAGCGGCATCTAGTAATGCATCACTGCTACCCAAGTAATAATAAGATCGGTGATTCGATGCAACTTTTTCGTGACCAATGTTTCAATGTAATTTAATCCTTTTAACATTGACATCCTATATTAAAGTGTCATACTATTCATAATTTAATCTAAGTTTTCTTGATCAATGAGTAGACTATATGAAACAAATCACTATTTGAGCATGGTCATGCTTTTCATAGTCCTACTCAATCAAGAGGCTTATGAATATCACCCATAATATATAGGAGAGTTAAATTCTATCTAAATCACTCATATTCCTCACACGATTCATGATATACCCAATAATCACCTTTATTGTCTACCCTATTAAAGGTGACCTTTGATAATATCAAAATACATAAATTCTCGTGTAATAATATAGTGATTTCAGGTCGGAAGATCATTACATCATTGTCACTATGAGAATTTCTTATGACATTTTGCATAATGCTCCATGTAGAATTTTCATGGTGGGTCTGTCCAATACATTGTTCTCTAACATGAGCATTTATTTATTTGGGCTCCAGACTATTATGCTCTGTGATGGAATTAGTTCAGTTAAACTTTGTGAACTCTTGTAGCAGAGCGTCTTATTTTATTTTATTTTTTAATGATTTAGTTTCAGGGTGTGTATGTAGCTCTCTTATATTTACTTCAAATAGTTGAAAAGCGGCTTGCCTAGATTTTCTGAGTGGGTAAAAGAAAATAGATATAAGGAATCAACAGTTATTTGGTTTTCTCTTGAGACTAATTGATGGAGAGTTGATTTTATTTGACTTCCTGTTAATATTTTGAGAGTTAGTTTTGATAAATTGTTAAAAAGAAAACGATATATATTATAAAATTATGTATGGATTTGTTAATTAAGTGGATACAAATTAATGGTAAATCTTTTAAAGACGTGTAATATGGTCGGCTACTTTTATAATATTATTCAATTTTATGTATCGATATATTTCGTAATTGTAATTCAGCATAAAATTTTGATAATATATAGCATTATTATGATTTTTATGGTTTTAAAATTTATATAAATTGTTAGAGGGTAATATCTAATAAGCAAATTAACAATACGTATATACTATCTCCCTTTCAAGATTATAAAATGCATCTTGATTTATGAAGAAGTGAAATTCTAAAATTCAAAATTTATATAAATTGATGGAAGTTTTGAAGCAGCAAATGTGGTAATTAATAGTATTTTATAATAATTATAATTATTTATATAAAATTAAATAAATTTATATCAATTTAAAATTTATAATTTGACTTAAAAAGAAAAGGAAAGGTCAATGATAGATAGAGAGATCAGCATTAGAAACAGTCAAATCTCCGAGCCCAAATGCCTGTGACCGCAAATACAAATTCCGTATAGAGATAATGAGTCATACCACTTTTAGTGACGGAACAAATCTTCCGCAACAAAAGGGTTGGCCAGAATAGTATAGCAGGTCGTTGCCTATTCCTAATGGAATTAAAAATTAAACACCGTCCGTCATTGCAAATTATAGTTATGTTTCAAGAGCATAGTATAATTTTTCAGAAGCAGGAGGTAATACTATCACAATAAAATTTGACCTTGTAAATTTTATTTAATTTTATGAAAATATCAAATTAACTTATAAAAATATCAAGGTAAAAATGTAGGTACACAGCTGTGTATATACACAGTAGGGTTTTAGCGACAATTTTTATGACTATTGTCGCCATAACCATTAAATCCGTCGCCATAATCTTACTGTATAAGGACACAACTGTGTATCTATATATACCTCAAATATCAATTCTCTTATTAAAAGGTCAAATAACAGGAATATTGAGTATCTTAGGCTCTTAGCCATGCATGGTGACTTAAAAAAGTTAATTAATCAAGGTTCTCATAATTAAATGATTATGGAAAACACTCGAGTAGTTGGTTAATGTTATTGGTTTCGTAACAAGTGACATAGCTCTTCATAGATTGCTCGCACATATTTTAATACATTAATTAATGATTTTTCACACAGAGTTAATTTACTATGAAATTGTTCGATATGTTATATACTATATGTGCACGGGTAATTATATTTTGTATACACTTTAAGAATAGTGATTACAGTTACATGATAAAAATAAATAAATAAATTATATGCATTACACAAGGAGAATTAAACAACAATAATAAAACCTTTGCAAAAGACAACATATAAATTGAATTCACAATAATTGCTTATCCTTTTATTTTTTTCAGTTATTAATATTTCAATATAGTAAAATGCAAAAGTGACTCCAGTATTATAAGGGTATTTGAATATTGTGCCCCTTTTTTTAGTTAACGTAAAACAAATCTTTTTATTATTTAAACTTTTGGATTGTAAACCTACTGAGTTATGTGGCGTTGATTTGCACACGTGATTTGCTGACGTGTCAATTTAACACATTTGGACTTAAACAAAAAATCTCTTTTTTTAAAATTTGAACCTACAACTTAATATTTTCAACATTAGGAGTGCACAACAGTCGGTTTAGTCGGGAAAAAAAATAATCAAACTATTTAAGTCGATTATAAAAAATTAAAAATCAAAATCACTTAAATTTTTACTCCGTAATCGGTTATCGGTTTATTGGGTTATCGGTTAAATCGGTCGATTTAATCGGTTATATTATTATAATTATTATTATGCAAAATAAAAGAATGCTTTGGATCTTTCTTACATTTGTACTCTCCCATATCACAAAGCTCAAGTAATAAACTAGTAAAAGAGAAAGAAAATGGAGCCATGGAAGGCCACAACCCACTGCCCATGCTTGTAGAAGATCGCCAGTCCATTGCCCATGCATGTAGGCTGTTTTTTTAGAATTTAAATAGTAAAGTAATTTATTATATTTTATAATATATAAATCTATAATTATGTAAAATAAATAATTATTAAAAAAATATATAAATTATATAATTATAATTTTAGTAGTTCAATCGGCTTAGATTTTTTGCATAGAGCAAACAAAAACCCACCGACTGAATTCGATTTTTTATTTTTATAATTCTCGATTTTTCGGTTTTGTAATTTTCGATTTGGTTTCTTAACGGTTTGGTTTGGGTCGGTCTATTTTTCGATTTTGTGTGCACCCCTATCCAACATTAAGAAAATATTTGCTTGTCAACTAAGTTAAGAAAATTAATTTTATCATTTAGAAAGTTATTACTAAGATTAGTAATATTGGTACAACTTATTAGTTATTGATAATATTACTAATAAGTTGTTAGTAATTACTCATTAGTAATTTTATTCAACATGATGTTACTTAGCTAAATACTTAGAATATATTATCTTAATAACATTAGTTATTGAATACTAGTATATATTAATGTTACTAGTAACATTATTATCTTTATAACTTTACTGTAATTAGTATACACATTTATGTTGATAAAAAAATAAAATAAAAAATGAATCTTATTTTATTTTTATTTATCGTTCTTTTAAAAATAATAATAATAAAAGTAATGTATACTAATACCAATAATTTATTATAATAAATAATAATTATAAATATAGTACTTATTATTATTACTACAAAATTTGTTGTCACAAGAGTATTTTATTTAGTCTTTCTTAGTGATTTCAAATTATAAGCGAAGAAATATGTAACTTAAGGGGTGGGGGAACGGGCAGGAAGAGTGAAGACTGTGATTATTAGTCAATCTTAAAATTTTTCTTCTTTATTTATTTATTTATTATTTTACTGTTAGTTGTATCTTCGCAACTTTACAAGGATGACTTAAAGCAAAAGATGAATTCTAAAAAGTCATTTAGATACTTAAATACATAAAGTAGTTATTATTAGTATTACAAAATTTGCGGTCACAAGATTACTTTATTTATTAATTATAATTATACTATTATTATTATTATTAATATTATTACATAATTATTATTATTAGAATACATTACGTTTATTATTTTTTCTTTAAAAATAATAAGTAAAATAAAAATAAAATAAGCTTATTTTTTTTAACATTAATGTATACTAATAAGAGTAATTTTATTAGGATATTAACGCTATTAATAACATTAATATATACTAAAATTTAATAAGTAATGTTATTAAGATAATATATTCTAAGTATTTAGTTAAGTAAGTAATATCATGTTGATGAGAATTATTATTAATTAATTATTAACAACTTATTAGTAATATTTATTAATAACTTCTACTAATATTTTTAATTTTAGTAATAACTTTTTTTATGATAACATTAATATCTTAAACTTAGTTGACAGATAAATGTTTTGTTAGTGTTAGAAACATGAGATATGTTCAAATCTTGGGATGAGAGATTTTTTTATCCTAAAGCCTAAAGGTATTAAATTGGCATGCATGTCAGTATACATATGTGCAAGTTAATGCCATATGGTACAGTATAATTCACAATCTATTTTTTTTATATAATAAAGAGTTTATTTTGTATTTTTTTTAAAAAGCCGTAATATCCAAATATCCTTACATGAGTATTTTTGCATTTTACTCTTTTTCAATATGAATCATACAATACTTGGTATATATAAAGAATTAATGAGCCGTAGCTATATTTTAGCCAATTGGATAGATGCATGAAGAGAGGCGGGAAAAGAAAGTTATATATTAAATTAGTAATAAAAATACAATTGCAACACACACATAAAGAATGAGATTGAAGTACAAGTAAATAAATAAATAAATAAATAAAGTTCAATCAAAAGGAATTATATCCATTTGGTTTTCATGCAGCTAATTTCTATTTGTTTTGATTATTATTAGGCGGTGCTAGGGGTGAGCAAAAAACTGAATTACTCTTAAAATTGCACCACAAATCGCACTAACGGTTCCGGCGTATGTGGTAGTTTTAGGTGGATTGAAAAATCGCAAAAGCGGATTGAGTTTGATTTTTAGGCAAAACCATATACAATAAACCGCATCGCACCATGCACTGTCAAAATATAACATATCAAGAAGCATTATTGTAATATATAAATATTTAGAATTATCTCAAATTGTAATTATCTCTGTTTAAAATTTTCATATGTAAGGAGATAACATCATTCATGTTTTCAACTTCTATTTTGCTTTTGTTTAGATAAAACATTGTCGTTATAAATAAAGTTGTGAGTGATTTTGTGTTATCAAAGTGATATTTAATATTGTGTGATGCTAAATTGTTAATTTAAATTACATAAAATTTAATTATTTTAATTTATTTTGGAACCAAAATCGCACCAAATGAAACCGCACCGCACCAATCACAAGCGGTTTCATGTGTGGTTTAGAATTTGTCAAATATTACTTAAGCAATTTTATGTGCGGTTTGGACTTCAAACCGCACTATGATCACCCCTAGGCAACCCCACTATAGGACTTCATTTATTTAAGCTAATTAAGTAGCGACACCAAATTGGGTCACGAACAGTGAGTATATTTTTACATGTAAACTGTTGGTATAGGTCTATAGTGACAATCAAAATCGTTATTATAAATTTATAATGATATTTTTCATGTAAAAATATCAAAAAATTATGTAAGAATATCAATTTTCATATGCATATATGCTTGAGGAGGATGAGACGGTGTGTGTCCGGCGAAGCCCTTCTAGTTGATCACGCAAAGATCTCCACCGCTCTCGGAGATGTAGGTGCAGCTATTGGGTGTGGGAGGGCCAACCAGATCCCCCTTGGGCAGAGCTTGTAGATGAAAATTAATATTCTTATTTGTTGTTTTTGTCCATATTTCTTCTTCTCCATCTAAAAGTTTGCAAGCTTCATGCGGTTTAATCGTGGTTAGAACAAGAACTAATATTGCTACAATGCCCAAAATAATGCTGGGATTTTTTCCCATCTCTTTTTTTTATCCAAGGCAAATTAAGGAGTAGTTTGAGAAAATTATGTGGAGAATAAATGAGGAGATAGAGATTTACTATTTAAATGGATTTTTTGGTATGTATGATTTGTACTTCTTGGTAGTAGCAGCATATATATATATATATATATATATATATATATATATTTATTTAATCTAGTGCATGGGGTTTGACTGTTGACTTGCTGAAATTGAATAGGTCATACAATTAAATTGTTGAGTTAATAATCCTTGAAGATTTAACTTGTCGCCCAAACCTATTTGCCAAGGCATTCGTGTACTTTCATGCATGTAGTACATACATAGATTTAAGCGTTGAATAATCCAAATTTTCACGAGAAATAATCTTTGGTGTTCAAAAAATTGTACCAAAATTATTCGTTACAATATTCGTGGTAACGTTACTCAGATATTCACAAATTTGATTAATTTCTACTGTTTTACTTGGTATAATGAATGAATGGGGGACTAAGTCTATGTATTCCTCTAATGTACGCTTTGGGGGGGGGGGGGGAATGTATAGCCAGGGAGCCGAATATTTGAACATTAAGCTTAGAATTGAATTACGAATCGATGGTTTAAATTTATAAAAAGAGAAGTGATATTTTTATATGATTTTTTGATATTTTTATATGTAACTGTCGTTATTAGTCAAAACTGTTGTTATAAACCTATAGCGACAGTTTTTATGTAAAAAAAAAAAATCCTGTGAAAATATCAATTTCCTTATCTCCTTCGGGTCTTATGTTTATTAAGGTTTTACGCGATATGCTTGAAAAGTATAGAATGGAAGAATTATATGAAATATTGAGGTATTGCGTGATAGTAAAATTTCACGTTAAAATAAAAGAGAAAAAGTGAGAGGATATATGTTATAATTACTACAGACCTAACATGTTAACTTTTTGGGTAGAGATGTGATTTTAGAAATATACTCCCTCATTTCGTTGAAAAAATTGACTTAATTTCACTTTTGTAGTTAAATTTATTATTTTTATAATCAAAATTTATACTATTTTAATTTCTTGTAAATATAAGTAGACAAACTATAACTGTGACGCCTCCAAATCTGGGTCTACATAGCCCAATTTGAGACGTCACATTTGGTATCAGAGTTTAGGGATATGATCTTTAAAGAAAATCTTTACAGATCACAAAAACCTCAAGTATTTATTCACCCAGAAGGAACTCAACATGCGGCAACGACGTTAACTTGAGCTGTTAAAGGTTTACGACCACACCATCCAGCATCACCTAGGAAAAACAAACGTTGTAGCTGATGCATTAAGCAGAAGATCTTATGCGAGTACAAGTGCAATGTTGATTACGCAAAAATGCATTTTGTACGACTTACAAAAGATAGAGATAAAGTTAAACCCACCAGAGACCCACATAAAGATTTCGCACGTACAAGTAGAACCAGCTTTAATCGATAAAATTAAAGCTGCTCAAGCTATTGATTCGAAAATGATGAACATGATAAAGAAAGTACAAGAAGGTGTTATTCCAGAAGCAAGAATCGACGACAAAGGAATACTTTGAGTCAACTCTCGACTTTGTGTTCCTAACGACCCTGAATTGAAGCATAAAATTATGATGGAGGCACACAATAGACCGTTTGCAATCCACCCGGGAAGTACCAAAATGTATTGTGACCTTCGACATACATTTTGGTAGAACAATATGAAGAGAGAGATTGCAGAGTTTATCTCAAGGAGCTTAACTTGTCAACGTGTTAAGGCAGAGCATCAAGTGCCTAAGGGTCTATTGCAATCACTCGAAATTCCAGAATGAAAGTGGGAATACATCACTATGGACTTTGTGACAAGTCTTTCCAAAGTTTTTCAAGGTTTTGATGTGATTTGGATCATCATAGATAGATTGACCAAGTCCGTTCATTTTTTGCCTATAAGAGAAAACTTTTCACTCAAGTGACTTGCCAGTATGTACGTAAATGATATTATAAGATTGCATGGCATGCCAGTTTTCATAGTTTCTGATCGAGATCCTAGATTCATTTCATGCTTTTGGATCAGTCTACAAAAAACTATGGGCACCGAGCTACGATTTAGTTCTGCATACCATCCTCAAACGGACGGACAATCTGGAATGACGATTCAGACTCTCGAAAATCTTTTGAGACTTTGCGTACTAGACTTTAAAGGAAGTTGAGAAAAGTATTTGTCATTAATTGAATTCTCTTACAACAACAGTTACCAAGTAAGCATAGACATGACTCCATTTGAGGCCTTGTATGGACGAAAGTGTCACTCTCTAGTATGTTAGAATGAGGTAGGAGAAGCAAAATTGTTGGGACTTGAGTTGGTACGTTTAACAACAGAAAATATCTAAATAATTCGACAACGAATACAAACCGCACAAAAATGACAAAAGAGTTATGCTGATCTGCATCGAAGGGATGAAAGTTTCAATGTCAGAGACCATGTATTCTTACGTATTTCTCCATGGAAGGAGTTACGAGATTCAGAATGAAAGGAAAGTTCAACCCTCGATTTATTGGCCCATTTGAAATTCTAGACCGAGTAGGATTCGTGACCTAAAAACTAGTCTTACCACAAAGCATGTCTCGCATTCATAATATTTTTCACATATCCATATTACGTAAATATGTGAAAGATTCGAATCACATCATTGAGTTAAAACCAGACGTTATAATAGATGATTTAACGTACGAAAAGATACTGTTAATATCTTAGATAAGAAAGAGCAGATCCTACACTCAAAGGTTATACCTCAAGTCAAGGTTTGATGAAGGAACCAAGATATTGAGGAAAAGACCTAAGAGCTAGAATCTGAAATGAAATATAAGTATACTTACCTTTTCGAAATACCAGGTACGTTAATTTCAGGGACGAAATTTCATAAGTAGGGGAGGTTGTATGACCCCGACTTTTATGAAATACAAATTTATTTATTTATTTCTATATTTTCTTCTGAAACAGTAAATAAATAAATTGACAAAGGTGAAAATTAAGAAATATTTGTACAAATTTTTTATTGTCGGGGAATATTCATTTTGTCGGGGAATATTCGATTCATACGACGACGCTGAAATAACTAAATATTGATGGACCCCCCACAACGAAATATTGTCGGATATAGAAAACGACATTTGTAACATTTTTAAATAAAAATAGTCAACAATACTATCACTTTTAACTGTTAGAATACCTAGTGGTAAATGAATAGTAACATACGGTATTGCACAGTGTTTCATATTATTGAATTGATAAAGTAGCTATTGTACTATATTCACTTTATTGAACCAATAATTGTCACATGCACAATAATTCATATTATTGAACTGATAATTGTCACAGTAATATATGCACAGTAATTCACCTTACTAAATCAATAATTGTCATTACACAGTAACGTGCTTTTTCTTTTACTTATTTTCTACATTATTATTATCTCTATTATGATGTTGATTAAACTGTTGTAATTCATTATTAGTTGATTTTCCTGCTTGTATTGTGAGTATCCAATTCAGAAAACCAACTGTGACGACCCCAAATCCGGGTTCCATAACCTCGAGTTTGGTTCTCACTATTCAACACATTACTAACAATTAAATACATACATTGCATTTAAATATCGCGAAATAATACATATTGGTTCCCTTCAAAAGGTTACAATACCAGGGTCTATCAACCTTAACATAAAAACAATTCCTATCATAAGGAATTACAAAAGGTTTAACAACCGTAAATACATAATTAAAGATCTAATTAGCATGCATAAGCTAACTTAAGCTCTGGCTTTTCCTTTTCCCTTAACCTTCTTTGAGCAATCGGGTATATCTGAAAAATAGTTCATGATATAGCAAGAATGAGCAACTAGTTTGCTCAACAAGTTTAGAACAATCATAGAGATTTAATATATCATGAATGAATGGGAAATGTCATCAATGGTTCAACACTAGATATAACAATTGTGAATGAAACAGGATTCAAATTTTAATAAACAGAAGATTTGAATCTTAAAATGCTGAGTGGTCACTAAGGACCCTGAACTAACGAGGGTACAATAGAGTTTCCTCTGACCCTTTGAATTGTTTGGTTTTCAAGGGGATCAGCCTATTCAACCCGCTGTATATGCATTACATTTGGTCACTGGCGCCCAAAGTCGGTTTCCCGACACAAAATCCCCTAATTTAGGGTTGTTCAATTCTCAGACTTAATATAAGAAATCTGCACCTAACAATGGTTTGGATAAGTTTTTAAAAGTATTCAAGTATTGAATTTATAAACGTAATGTCTAGCTGAACTATTAGCTTTTGACATTTTTAATACAGTTCATGAATCAAGAACTAATAAGCTTCAAGTGCACTAAGTGCGATTTTATAAACAATATGGATGTGGGATAATTTTAAATAATTAAACCACTTCAAGCTTTGACAATAAATACAAGTATAGAAACTTGTTCAACAATAAATGACTAGGGTTAGAGAACTTGCCTGTCTGCTCAGCTACAATAAATGTCTAACTTTAACTAACTTGCTTTGAAAGACCTGACATTAATAAAGTCGGTCTAATAATTAGTACGGCGTATTTGCATAACTATACGCTTGATAATGAACTTATTTACCACACATAAGTACTAACACATAATTTACATTAGTCAAAACAATATTATTAACCTTATAGACCCTTAATCATTTTAGGTTAATAATTTAATAAGTTAGAAAATATTTTTCTTAAGTGTTGGACACTTATTAAACCCTTAAACAATTTATTACAATTGTTTAATTAAATCATAATTAAATTCAATTTATTTTATTAACTCAATCTCTATTTAATTACTATTTAATCTTGATTAAATAGAAATTAATTAATAACTCTAGTTATTATCTAAAATAAATAATAACTAATTGTACTTACTTATTATTTAATTATAATTAAATAATAAATAATTATTGACTTAATTTTAACCTTCTTTAATTTAATATTAATCAACCAATAATTAACTAAGTAATTAACCTTACTTATTATTTAATTTAAGAAAATTAAATAATAGTTTACTAATCTTAATCCTCTTTAATTATTATTTACTGTCAATTAAATAATAATTAATTATTTAATTAATTATAAATATTATTTAAGGTTAAATAATAATCAAATCATTCTTATTTATTATTTAAATTGAATAATAAATTATTACTCTAATAACTTAATTTTCATTAATCGTTATTTAATGCTAATTAAATAATAATTAATTACTTAATTATCCTTATTTATTATTTAATAATATTTAAATAATAAATAATTAATTTATAAATTTTATCTCTCTTTAATTATTATTTAATAGGAATTAAATAATAATTGTTAATTTATCACCTTTATTTATTATTAACATTTAAAATAATAAATAAATAATAAATTTATTTAACTTAACCATGATTTAGCTAACTAGATTAATATTCAAAATATTTAAATATTAAACTTAATGAAAAATATCCTCCCCAATATTATTTTTGTATTATTATTATTTTTGTTATAATTTTAAATTAGTTTTTAAATATTTAAATAATTTAAATTTAACCCGAATGACATTTCCGTAAATAAGTTGAAAACTGAACCGAGGGCAGAATGGTAATTTTGCCAAGAAAAATACGGAGGGGCAAACTAGTAATTTCGCAGAAAACCGGTGCTCGCGCATTGCGCGCGCAGAAACAACGACTCAAAACGGTGCCGTTTTGAGAAGCCGTAAACGGCTTCCGCGCATTGCGCGGAGTAAATTCTTACAGAGGTCAAACGACGTCGTTTGGCTCCGCGCCGAATAACCTTCCGCGCATTGCGCGAAAAATCCCCCTTTTTTTTTTCTTCCGGCAGAACGTGAACAGTACCCATTTTAATTAAAAATATACCATCAAGTAAGCTTTAAATCCTCAATAAAAATCCAAAAAAATTACCAATCACTTAATATCAATTTATAACATGAAAAATTAATTTTTCATGATTTAATATCATTATTTTTTTATAAAATTTTTTACATCACATAAACTACCACAACTCATAACTTTTTGTGTATAACTCCATGTTAAGTGATTCAAACTTTGTTTTTCTCATGATTTAATGTTCTATAATATTAGAGCATTAAATCTAAATATTATCAAAAATTATCTTTAATCATTATTTTGAGATTTATTTTCACACCACCAAATACATGTTTTTCATTCAATAAAACTCATAACACATAAGTTAAACACGTGATCAACTATATAAACATACATAGCATGATATTAACCATAAAAATTATTACACTAATATTTATACCATAACTTGAAAGAAAAACAAGATTAGGTTTAAAAAAAAAATAACTACCTTGTTTTGATAGCTATTCTACTCTTCTTTCCAAAATATGTTGTGAAGGAGGATGACATGAACTAACTTAGGATTTCTTCTTCTTCCTTGATCTCTCAAATATTATGCTCTCACTTAAAGTTTTTTCTCAACTCTCTCTAGCTCTCTTTTGCTTGAAAAAATAAAATGAAGTATATCTACCATTTCAAGTATACTTGAAAATTTACTAGATACACAAATTATATCTATAAGTTAGACCATCATATGCTAGCTATTGGATACTTACACAAGTTAACCACATTAGGTGAAAAGAAGCATGGTGTCTATGTACTTTAAAAATAAAACAAGCAATCCTTTTATTAAATAAATGAAAAATAAAATAAAAAATATCAAAACATCACTTTTTCTCTCTCCTTATTACCGGCAACATCATCTATGTCCCAAAATAATAGTCACAAGCTCTCTTTTTAAATAAATAATAGTTTAAATTAAGTATTTTTCAAGTGGACCAATCATTGGGCTTTAATTTAAAATACCAATTGGGCTTCTATTAAATTGTTTGGGCTACTAAATTGTCAAATTTTATTATTCTCCCCTTGGGCTACTAATTGACCCATGTTGGGCTAATTTAATAATTTACACATTAATTATTCAATCCATGATTAAATAAATAATTAGATTGAATAAATAATTAAATATTATAACCCATAAGTATTAAATTATTAAATGGACTAATAAATATTATTATTAATATTTCACATTATTTATATTAATTAATAATCATATTAATTAATTTATTATATTTAATTAACTCATTATATTCAATTTAATTGAATATTTAATTAATAGGAAACTTATCAATTATTTTGATATTAAAACTTTAGGATTTGTTCACTAATTTAATAACATATTAGTGACCCCCTTTAATTAATTCTTGTAATTAATTACATAATTATTTAATCACATAATTAATTAATCACATAAAAAGATTTAAATAATCTCGTAAAACTAACTCGTTGGAAATTAAATTAATGATTTAATTAATAAAGACGTGTATCAATGTATGGGCACACAGTTGAGGTTGAGCACGGCGTATCATCCTCAAACAGATGGCCAAAGTGAAAGGACGATCCAGACCTTGGAAGACATGCTAAGGGCATGTGTAATGGACTTCAAAGGCAATTGGGACGACCATTTGCCATTAGTAGAATTTGCCTACAATAATAGTTATCATACAAGCATTGGAATGCCACTATATGAAGCATTGTATGGAAGGAAATGCAGAACGCCTCTATGTTGGGACGAAGTAGGTGAACGAAAGTTATTGGGACCAGAAATTGTGCAGCAAACTACTGAAATTGTTAAAGTCATAAAATCGAGACTCGTAGCAGCACAGGATAGACAAAAGAAATATGCTGACCAGCATCGACAGAAGAGAGAATTTGAGGTAGGATCCCATGTGTTTCTAAAAGTTTCACCCTGGAAGGGAAAGATAAGGTTTGGTAAGAAAAGGAAAGCTAAGTCCGCGATTTATCGGACCATTTGAGGTGTTGAGAAGGATAGGAGAAGTAGCCTATGCAGTGGCATTACCTCCAGAGTTAGAGTACATACACAACGTATTTCACGTGTCAGTACTAAGGCCGTACAAGCCGGACTATAAGCATGTAATTGAATATGAGCCGATCCAGATTGAAAAGGATTTGACGTATGAAGAAACACCTGTTCAAATAGTAGACAGAAAAGTACAGATTTTGAGGAACAAGGAAATACCCTCTGTAAAGGTAGTGTGGAGGCACCACAATATGGAAGAAGCGACATGGGAGCTAGAAGAGAAAATGAAGAAAGAATACCCCAGTTTGTTTATGTAATTCTGTTATAGTGATTCCGGGGACGGAATCCTTGTAAGAAGGGAAGAATGTAAGGATTTGCATTTTTGCAATATTGTAAATTATAAGTTATTAATGGAAATTAAATATTTTGGAGGTGTGACAATCATTTTGGGACAAGCCATGTGTGTTATAATGTATGATGGAATTAATTTCAAGACTAAAGAAACAAGTTTGGATTAAAATGGAATTGAATTGGATTGAATTGAACAACTTATGGAATTATGGGGGATAAATTTGAACAATTATGAATTTAAGGGAAATTAAATTTCCTAGAGAATGAATAATGACCTAGCTACCCTCATCAATTTGGAAAATAACATTTACATCCTAAGTTGGTCTAAAGTCCATAATACCCTTGATTTATCATGGTAAATGACTTAGAAAGCCTTAACCATGCTTGGTTAGTTAACCAATGTTTGGTTTATTGTTGGAGAATTATATAAGCATGTAAGTATAGCAATTGCAAGCATATTAGTTCATTCATTTTAAGATTTATCAGCAAGAACTTTCGAGAGAAACAAAGAGAGGAAGAAAAGAGAGGAACAAAGCTAGGGTTCTACAAGGAAACTCAAGGAGAATTGATCAAAGAGGGAAGGAATTAGTCATTCAAGGTGGAGTATCAAGCTTTAGTTAGCTTTATTTCAAGAAGGAAAGTGGCACATAGAAGGTATAAATGATTTTCAAGCCATACAATGGATGTTTAAGTGTTTATATGTTAGAATATGTGAAGCCATGCATATAGATATGATTAAAGATGTGATTCATGCAAGTTATGTGCTACTTGACTAGTTGATCATGTAACCCTAAGCTTATATGTGTTGGAACCAAAGGTGGTGCACTATTCATATGATTATTCAAGTTAAAAGTTATGATTCAAAGCATGATTGTGTGTTATATGTTGTTAAACATGATAGAAACCTAGTTTGAGAAGATGAAGATGTGTAACATATGCATGATCATGTGTTAGAGAGTACCAAAGAAGCCTATAGGGTGTAAAAGCTATGTTTTAGGAAAGAGAATTGAATACTAGGCTATACTTTTTGCCTAAATGGAATTATAATCTGTAAAGTGTTTTGGAAGGTGCATGTGGAAGATATACGTGCATACTAAGTGGCTAAATGGATATGTGTTAACGTATATGTGCATGGTGTGTAAAGAATCAAAGTTGGTTTATGAGAAAATTATGAAAATTGGTAGAAATGCAATTAAGTTATGATACTTGGCCATTTTGGTTGATTTTGTGTTAAATGAGGCCAAACATGTAAGTTATAAGTAAATACACGTGTTAGAATCGATTTGGGAGCTAAATGGTGCATAAGGCGATAAATGACTAATCCGAACGTTTTAAAACGTAAACCGACGACCTAAATGAATTATTTGGAATTATAGGATCAAACGATGATTTTTAAATGTTTCGAAGGCCTACGCAAGTCAATTATATGTTATATATGCTATGTGAAATGTTGGAATTGGTAAATTCACATTAGGGCCAAAGATAGCATCATTTTTGGAAAGAAAATTTTTTCTGATTCTGCAGCATGGCGTCGGGGCGCGAGTTTTTGTGTTGGAGACTGCGCCGGGGCGCGGGTTGGCTGCAAGGTTTCCGCCGGGGGCGAGACCAGAGCTCGCCGGGGCGCCGTCAGCCGAGGAGATCTTGCGGCCAACGCGAAGTTCTCCGCCGGGGCGCAGTTGGCCAGATTTTGAAAAATAATTTATTTTAATTCCTAAATGAAATGTTTTCATATTAAATGATAGAAATACATATGTAAACCATATTTTGATAAAAATAATCAATATGGTAGACGTTAAGATATATATGAGCAATGTGTTATGTGAATAGGTTATGTATAGTTAATGGATAGCTTGTTTAGCAAGTTATGACATGCATGTGTATGTAACTAATGCATGAACCAAAATTGTGGTCGTGTAGGTTATAGACGGAATAATATTATATCGATTGTGATAGACGAGGACGAAGGCAAGTTTCCTGACTGAACTTCTATTGCAGTTCTTTGAATAGATATTCATGTTATTCATTTATATTGCTATGCAAAGTTCATTCATTATTGAATTAAATTGAAAAGGTCGATGCCAATCTTGAATCTGGCTAGACACATACGAAATGATTTATGTTGAGATCGAATGTTCATTGTTATATGCTCCAATCCACATTGGTTGTGGTGCGGCTTCTATGTTATGCTGTAATAGAACAACCCTAAAAAGGGGAAATAATTATAATTTTATGACGTGGTTGCGTCGCTAGATGTTTATGTTGTGCACAATATAAAGGTACAATGGGCTGATCACCCAGAGTACGCATCTTTTTGGAATAACAGTCTTTTGACTAACTTGGGCAATATCTTTCTATACGATTGGTATTGTTCTAAACGTGTTCTTGGTCTCGTGACCGTACAACAGAAAAAAAAAAATTCATTATATCATTATTCATAAAAGCTAAATTTCAGTTCTTGATTCACTTATTGAATTAATATTGATCAGTTCATTTCGATGGATCGATTATTGATATTCATTCAGTTATTATGCATAATTCAGATAAAATTGTCTATGACCATTCTCTATTCATTTTAAATTATTCATGATATCATTTATTGTTATACTTGCTGAGCTATTTAGGCTCACTCTTGCTTTCATTCATGACATTTCAGTTAAGCCAGAGAAGGCCGAAGGGTCGGGAGTAGATAAAGGGAAAGGAAAGGTCGGCCAACTATAGAGGCTAGCTAATGTTGTATTTATTATTATATTTTGTAATATGTCAGATACAGCAGATTGTATGTATAAAGGTACGTAGAACCTGGGAATAGTTACGTATGAATGTAAGTTAAGTTTATAATTATTATTTTGTACAGAATGGTTGAATGAGATGACAGGGTAGAATAGATTACGTGAGCACCAGATCCGTGGTTCAAGGGACCCGGATTTGGGGGCGTTACAGTTTGTAAGTGTACGAGTACTGTTCAAGTAAGTCTTTTTATAAAAATTATATAAGTAAATCACACGGTGTTTATAAATCTTCCTTTATAAGATTCATTTTGAAAAGCTTCATTTGGAAGATTTATTTTGAAATATTATTTTCTTTCAAAAATTATATTAAAATTATTCTACTTTATTCTATCAAATCATTTTTGATGATTTCATACGAATTGGTATACACCATGAAATTATATGTGGTAGTTACTAATTAAATTATAAATATATAGGTTGATCAATTTCATATCTAGTCACGTGTTAAGGTAAAAGATATCATTCTTTTCATACTCTTAACTTATTATGGTAAGTACTATTTTATAAAGTTTTACTGAAATGATTATATGTTCCTTAATAGTTTGCGCTTCATCTAATATCATTTCAATTGAACCTTCCTATTTTTCTAAATATTTCTATTGAACTTTAACCATTATTCTGAATTGTGGTTCTTGAATATCATTTGTGAATTTCACTTCACATCATGTTGACAATTTGGACATTATTTGAATCTACACAAAATAAAATTATAAACTTTCGATATTTATTAATTATTCTGTTTCTTCTATTCATCATATCACTGTTGTTATTCTAATCATCAAGAATCATGTTGTTGTAAATATCCGTGGCTTGGGACACAAATGATAGGATAAATGCGATATAATTGTTGTATGTCTTTTAGGGCACGTAGTGAATATTCTTTTTGGTCTGAGGTAAAGAAGAACTGTTGTTTGGTATGATTATGACCAAAGGCTGAAGACTGGTATGATCATGACCATTGATGTTATATTTGAATATATTTGGCCCGTAGTTCAAAAATGAATTGTTGACTTGCATGATTATGATCAGGAACTGTGAATTTATATTATCATGATCAGTGGTGTTCAAGATGATAAAAGTTGATGATATTTTTCTTAAAAGGAGAAATTAGTGGATATTATAGTCTACGTGATTCTTCTGAAAGATTGCTCATTTCGCTACTATTATTGAGCTAAAACTTGTTGTTTATTGTATTATAACAAGAATTCAACTGTTGAAGGTTAATAATAATTTACTCATTGTTATTTTAGTCATGATATTTCTTACTGTGCTATTTGAGTTTACTCTTTTTTTTTTTGTTCTATTGTTCTTCAGAAAATGAGAGAATAGCTGATTCTAGTCGGGGAATGGAGTGAAGGTTCGATAGATAACTGTAGTAGTCTTCACATGTTGTATATAGTGTGACAATAATAATAAAGACTTAATTGTGTATTATTGAATTATGTATTTCTGTTTTATGTATAATTTATTTTAGTTACCTTGTATTTTATGACGCCGCAATAACGAGCATAACAAAATATGTCAAATTTAATATCACCTCCTTTTCATAAGTTTAAAAACATAAATAACTAAAAAAGTCAATTTAAACTAATTTTTGAAAGGAGGAAGGGATCGTATATAATATTGAGTCATAATATTCCCTCCCATACCATTCCGTCTATTAAAAAATAAATTTTGAACTTTATAAAAAAACTAATACTCTCCCTGTCCCTCCCCAGACGGTCTTTTTTTTTTCCTTTCTTATAACTGATAACATGCATGTGATAGTAAATTATTTAAAAAATATATTTATTGATCTTTAAAAACATAATATAAGAAAAAATAAATAAAGATAATAAATATAACTCTCTCACTAAATTTTAAAATTATCAGGTAATTTTTTTTACATAATGTGATAATTGTTCTAAAAATTAGGGGCGATGAAAATGAAGAGTTTAAAAAAATATTTTAATTTTAAGAAAGTAAAGAGTTCAAAAATAACTATTTTTTTGCTCTCCTTTTATAATGTAAATATATATTATTTGACAAGTATAATTTAAAAATTAAAATATTAGATGAAGATCGGTTAAAGCTTCGTACAATTACACAAGTGAAGGACCGTCATTAAAAGCATTATAGATAATCTTGTAGAATTTATGAGACGGCTTCGACGCTGTGTCACATAACTTTTATCTTCTTTTTGTCCCTCAGGTTTCGTTATATTATAATTCCATTCTGTTCAATTCTTTTTATTTAATTTATTTTTTAAATTTAATAAAACTATTTATTATATTTACAAGAATAATTGTACACATAACGCTCTATTATTAAAATAGTAATGTATTGTGTTATAGTAAAATTTCATATAAAAATAAAAATAAAAAAAATATATATATTTTAATAGATGATAGAGTTAAAAATTAATTTTTTTAGTTACAGTTGTACTTTCTCTTTTTCATTATATAGGCCGTTTTAGAAAGAAAAAAAATTATTTCCAAAATATAAGACGCTTTATACTTCCTCATTTTCATTATATATGTCGTTTTAGATTTTTTTTTCTTTCTAAAATATAAGATGCTTTACACATATTTAAGAGAAAAAATTTAGTCATTTTATATTTTACCTTTAAAGATGTCGTAATTGAGAGAGAGAAGAAGATAAGTAATTAATTAATGCGTGAGTAGTAATGAAATTTTAAACCAATATTAATTGCCTAATATTAATATTAATGAGATTTCTTAATATGTGTGATTATATCTTAAATAACATATATAATGGAAATAAGGGAGTATATATCTAGGAGATTTTTTTTAACTATTTCTTATTTTACCATTAAAGATAGAATAATTGTGATAGAGAAAAAAAATAGGAAGAGATAATTAATTAGTGCATGAGTAATAATGAATTTTTAAACTAAAAATTAATTAAATAACATTAATATTAATGCGATTTCTTAATATGAGTGATTACTTCTTAAACGGCCTATAATAAAAAAGATAGAGTAATTTTTAGACGAGGATATCGTTATATTTCCAATAACACTGACTGACAATAATAAATAGGCCTTAAAACTCGAGTAATTATTTAATAATCTTAGAATACTTGTCACATGATACTTCACATCATTTATGTGGTGACATGTGAACACTTAAAATAAAATAACTCATTTTAAATATTCACATAATATCACATAAATAATATGAGACTCATGACAAATGCCTCAAGAGCATTTAATAATTTTTTCTTAAAACTGCCAACTGTTGTAGCATTCGTCTCTCATACATACACACTGACACACACACTAATATGCACACGTGGCTGGAGGGTAGGATAGTGATAGAAGAGCTGTGACTTTGAAGAGAGGGAGTGAGAATCCCAAGAAAGGAAGGTATAATTAATGTTCTTCTTCTTCTTCTTCTTTTTTTTCCTGATTCTCAGTAATATGCTAGCTATCTAACAGTATCCCAGCAAAACAAACAGGGGAAAGAAGAAGAATGCAGCAACACCTCATGCAGCAGCAGCAGCAGCAGCTGCAGACCAGTCACGGAGCTTTCAACACCACCACCATCACTACTCATCACATCCAACAGGTCTCTCTCTTATTCTATTTTCTTAAAAACATATCCCCGTTTTTTATTAATCAAGACCTTGTATTGATACATTCTGGTTCTTGATTTCTTATTATAAACTCCTAATTTATTTATTTATTTTTTTGCTTGTGTGTTTGGTGGGTGTGGCTTCTGCATCACCTATTTTTGTCTTTTAGGAAACAAAAAAACAAGGTTGATGTGGTTTCCCGTAAATTGGCTGACCTCAGTTGAGCTTATAGACTGTGGTGGGCTAGGAAGAGCTGAGGGCTGAAATTTCTAGTTTGTTTGAAGGGATCAGATAATTTAATAAAAAATAGAAAAAGAAAAAGAAAGAAGTGATCAGATACGAGACTTGTGCAAAACGAATTTGCAGAAGTTTCTTCGACATCCACTCGAACCATCAGAAGTAGCAGTAGTTGTACAAATAGTCTGTCTGTAGAAATCCTGTAACGCACGTACCTAATTCTTCTTTTCAATTAACAATCTTAATTTTGTCGCATTTCTAATCTTTTTGGTCTTTGAACTTTGTGAGGCATCATCAATCAATTTTCCAATCACTCCTCAACTAAATTTGCATGTGCAGTACCTGGATGAGAACAAGTCGTTGATCTTGAAAATTCTTGAGAACCAAAATTCAGGGAAACTCAGTGAATGTGCAGAGTAAGTCACCCCATTATAATTTTAGACTCTGGAGTTCATTGCCCTCTAACCCTTGTAGTATGACATAATTAATTTTATTGTTCAATATTGAAATCATTTTTCCTTCATTGCAGGAACCAAGCTAGGCTTCAGCGTAACCTTGCGTACCTGGCTGCGATAGCTGATTACCAACCACCGCCTTCCTCCTCTATATATGCTCAGGTAAAAAATTTGGAAACATATGGTGATTTATTATTCACAATTCTTAATCAATTAGGGCAATACAGGCAGGCATGAACTACATGCAACACCAACAATCTCAACAGATGGTTTCACATCCAGTAACGGCGATGGCAGCTCGACCATCTATGTTTTATGGTCAGCAGCTGCCGTATTTGGCACTTCAGCAACAGCAAGCCTTGCAGAGTCAGCTTGGCATCAGCTCTGCTGGGACTAGTGGAGGCCAATTGCTACAGAGTGAGACCAGTTTGGGAAGTGGTGGGACTGCGGTGTTTCCTAATTTTGGTCAAAGCATTTCTGGGGAGGGTTGGCAGGGTGCAAGCAAGGTAGCAGGAAGTTCAAAGAAACACGACAATGGGAGTACAAAGTCTGTTGAAGATCATGGAGGCAACTCGTGAAGGCAAGGACTTTATAATGTGACTATGTAGGACTTTTGGCTGAGAGATGCTTGTGTAGAACTAAAAAGCAAATGATAGGACCTAGGTTGTCAAACATCAAGACTCATCGGAGAATCTTAATGGTAGGGTAACTAGTGTTTTGTTGATCTATCAGTTATAACATAGTAGTTTCATGCTTAGGAGGGAACATGACTCATGCAATAGTGCAACTTTCAAAACTGTTGGTTGGTTGGCCCAGTGATCTGATTTTAGCCGGTTTTTACTGCCATTGCAGATAAGTTGCTTCTTGTATTTCCTTTTATTTATTTATTTTTCTCGTGATGGAGAAAGTAAGACATTCACCTGCAGTACCCAGAGTGCAAGATATTTCTGAATGTGGAAAAGATGCCTATGGGTAAGAAAGGCAAATCTATCATTAGGACGTAGGTTCCTGATTCTGCAAGTTAGTTCAAGGAATTTAATAGTCTAAAAACTATGATCATTGTGAAATATCTACATAATGAGAAATGCTCGAGGTAAATTTAATTAATCTATGCCTCGCTTTCTTATTCACTGTTGCTCCTACCATATTTGATGAGTCTCAGTTTTAAGATCAGTAAATTTAAGTTATTTAAGGACTGGAATACATGCAGTACATGGCATACAATCTTCAGCATTCAATGTAGAATGCTGATTACACTGTAAGTGGCAATCAAATAGGCCTGCCTCTTATAAGAAAGGAAATGGGGAAAATTTCACTCCACACCCAAATTGATGTACAAATCCATGTTTATTTACTTGCTCTACGTACATATTGTTGCTAAACCACCAATACAATAAGGTTTTTTATTAAATCTTAAAAATCCACCTCATCAAGCTATACATACAGTGGCATATAATATCACAGAACACAGGCTATACGAGATGAACTAACCTCTGTTTTTTTAAAAAGAAAATCAACAGAAAATGCTTTTAAAACTACAGTTGAACGGTGCACATGACTGCAGTTTTGAGATCTAGAGGGTGGCTGAAAGGTGGCTTTGTGACGAGGGATCTCCATGTCTTCCTTCTAGGATTATATATCTGTACGAATAATGTTGCTGACCTCTTATTCCGTCTTGACCTACGGCTCTCAGTTGAATCAATTCCACTCAGAAGACTTAATATGTGCAGCTCTCCATCCGAAGCAACAAAACCAATTGAAGATTCATCTGTGGCTTTTCTTGGCACACTTGTCTCCTTCCACCAACGGTTTGAAGACATGTCATACCTGTTGTATAATCAGACGAAAATCAGATGAATCTCAACAAACCCAAAATAAATAAATAACAATGTTGCAAAAGCAATATTCTCTCATCGCACAAGCCAAAGCAACTGCAATAGTAAACTGCCATACTTGTACTCAAAGAAATGATAAAATCTAGCGACATCCCCCACTCGTGAAATGATTAAATAGAGCGATATCCCCCACCCGGCTACTACTCCCTCAAATATACAAAGTGCATGGGTCACTGCATGTTGCAGCAGTGAAAGCCTGAGCTCACTGCTCTAAGTACAATCATAAATAGCAAACATCTTTTTTAATAAGTAATACTCCCTCTGTCTAACTTTACTTGTCCTAATTGACCTTTTAAGGTCAAATTGACTGATTTTAAAATTAATAATTAAATAAATATATTAGAAAATTTAAAATCAAATAAGTTGAGTTTAATTGTATATTTGATGTACTTTCATGTGATAATTTTGTGGCTATCTATATCTAATAAACTTTAGAATAATATTTGATTCTAAATATGGTCTATTTAAAAAGTTAATTAGGACAAATAAAATTGAACGGAGGGAGTAACTATTAAATAAAACCATTTAAGGGGGTGGTTCCCATGTTCACAGTGAGTATGTAACAGGCACAAGGAGGAAAAACAAAAAATACCAATCACCCCAAAAGTGAAAACCCAGACAAGTGAAAAATAAACGAATTTGGATGAAAAAGAAAATACTATAAATAAGTCTTTTCTATTTCCTATTATAATTTCTAAATACAATCACGTAACTACCAGCCAAGTGAACATGCTGGTAGTGTAGTTATGATTTGGTTAATGTAAACTTAGCAGTGACAGTTTTTGAAGATGACCAATTCCTTAAACAAATGCATCCAATATTCTTACATGAACCTTCCGAGAAAATTCACACTCCAAAATCAGCCAGTTATATCTGTGTTTAAACTACTAAATTTCTTTAAGCAGTATACTCACTTATCAAACAAAAATATGTACTGATTCTCTAGAAATATTCATCTATTCCCAAATATATTCCATAGAGATGATGACATATGAGGAAATTAAAACTATTGTAAATGGTGTGTGCATAGCACTCATAGTAAATCACAATTGATATACAATAGAAAGAAATGCTCTTACTACGCTCATCATCGGAGAACACATCTAGGGATCAGTCATGTTATCAGCCTCTGAGATGGCTGAGGTTATCCCACAAATATGAATGTATCATGACATAGTATACTCACTAAGAATTACCAAATTGATATGTTTAACTTGTCGTTAATGATGACTCCAAGTTCTCAACCTTTGTCAACATTGAGTTTTTGGTGCAACCTTATTTTAAAAAATCACAGTACTTCATAGTCAAATACCTATTCCCAAACTAAGAACAGGGAGTTCACCAACCAGAGCAATCTCTAAATAAACTAATAAGCTCACTCAACAATACATGAACACTAGTCTGTCCAAAATCCACCCCAATTCTAAAGCCAAGTGTGACTTAAAAAGACTGCTGCAGGACTCCCTTGAGGAGAAGGCAATCATATAACATCATGAAAACTTCATAAGAAAAATCAAATCCAAATGAGTAGTGAGTTATTATCTTTTCATTATGTTGATAATCAGTTGATTGCATAAACAAATCTTACCCAGCTCAGAACAGCACAAACAACAAAATGTAAGCAATCAAAAAAATGAATAATAATTACTCACATCTTCACAATTCGCAGACAGAAAAATGCAAACTAACCTGAAGATGTCACTCTTGTCAAGCATGAAAATACCAGGAAAATCCCAGTCCTCACCCTCAACCACGGCAATTCTCCCCAGCCGCCTCCTCTCCCCTTCTTGCCACATATCCCCAAGCTCCCTCCACTTCCCACCATTCTTCATCTTCATCACCACAGCATCTCTATAATACTCATCCACTGGAAACACCCCCAAAACAGTCCTAGACTCACCATATCCGCCCATAACCCAAAATTCTCTCTCCTCCCCATTCCCAACCAAGAATCCAACACACCCAGCTCGAAACCGTGGCAGCCCATCCAATGCCACCCACTCATCTTTCCCAATATCATACATCTCCACAGAGCTCATCCTACTCCCAGCGGCACCAAACAAAGTGTGACGGGACCCACCTCCAGCAACAAGAATCCTGTCCGAATTCGGGATTGCTACACAGGCAAAGCTCCCACGAGGCGAAAGCATTGGTGAAAGAGAATCCCATTGCTGGGTGAGGAAGTCGAAGCGGAAGGCGGAGGAAGATGGCGATGGGCGGTCCATGGGAAAGGAGCGCGTGTCAAAAAGTGACCCACCTAGAACATACAAGTGGTAATCAACGGAAATGGAAGTGAAATTGCAGAGGCCATAAACATGGGGATTGCAGGGCATTGGTGGGAGAGGGCACCAAGCTAGGTTTTGAGGGTCAAAGAGGTAAGGGGAGGAAATAGAAGGGTCCTGAGGGAAGATACAGATGAGGTGAGAAAGAGAAAGCTTGGACCTCTGGCGGAGAGAGATTAGGGTTTTGGAAGAGAAAAATATTTTCCATGATTTGGAGGTGGGTTTGAGACGGGCATGGTGAGAGTAGGGAATAAATGAGAGGATTAATCGCCCAAGGTCGTTTGGGAGGCCAGGAATTAGGGTTAAGGTTAGAGTTTGAATCTGGGAATCCATGCTTGTGAATGACGAAGATGAAGAAGGGGACATCTCTTCTATATGCTCACCCTGAAAAATCTGTAATGAATTATTCACAATCTGAGTCAATTCTATGTACAAAATTACACAAATTTACAGGCTCTCTCTCTCACTAATCGATCAATTCCTATGATTTATGAAATGGGAAATTGGGAATTCTCTATTTAGACACGTGAGTTCTTTGCTCAACTGTTCCACTTACCTTTTCACAACCTAAAAAGGGACTACAAATCTTAAGTCGGTTTCTTAGATTTCAACATTTTGACATTTCCTGGGAATTTTAATGGAGGAGCAATAGAATGCAGATTCTCACACTTTAGCGGGAGCCACGAAACTGGCTGTCTAGCCGACTTAGCGCCTGTTCGGGATCGACTGATAGATTGGCCAATCCACCTTATGAGTCATTCTCCCTCTAATAGTGTCCGGTTGCAACTTAATAATAGACTTCTAAGTTAATTTATAAGTCAAAAAAAATAATTAACAATTTATTACTTAAAAAAATAATTTATAAATTATTTTTTTAAAGTCTGTCAATCCAAATAAAATGACAACAATACTCTTTTTTATTTTTTTAATATTTTTCTTATCAAAAGATATTTTAATAATTTTTATATTTTATTTAATTTATAATTATTATTAACCGAACACATCCATAACTATTATTTATAATTCCCGACTTATAAATAAAAGTAATACCGAATATTTTTATTTATAAATCTACTAAAATTTTAATTTATAAATTTATTAAAATTTTAATTTTAAATTAAAAAAAATAAATCATTCCTGAATAGACCTTAATCTCCGATTCGAGTAAAAGAAAACTGAGTCACTCACTTCCGCGTCCACATAGAAAACATTTATTTACTTGTTATTCTTTTAATTTTTACATGGATTAAACCCTTCACTACACCTTTCTTCCTAATATATATTTAAATAGTTATTAGGTTCTAAAATATAATATTATTATTAAATTTTAAAATATTAATTAAAATATTTTTAAATAAATAAATATAAGTGTATAATATTTACAAATAACATTTAAACACTGTCTTTTATAATTAAAAAATAAGGTATAACGTTGAAATTTATGTCATACTTTACTTTTTAATAGTTAAGGTGAATGTAGTGTTTAATTTTGTGCATATAAATTTGTCTTAAATGAATTATATTTTTTTAATAATTTATAATATTTATTATATTAACTAAATTATAAAATTTTATATCAATTTTAAGTTAAAAAATAACTTGAAATAATTTCATAAAATCACTAATAACCTTGTATAGATGAGTACGAGGATGTATATCTAAGACTAATCTTGTCATCATACCTTACAGCAAAATTTTATTATATTCGCTATGTGTCTTATATAATTTGAAAAGAGTATTGCTTTATTTTTTTTCTTTTAAATTTATATGAATATTTAAAATTTTATAGAACATGTTTAAATAACTTTAATAGTCTCTTCATTTTAAAATTAAAGGGCAATTTTGTTTTTCAATTTCATAGGATAAAATACGAAAAAAATAAAATATGTTGAGAAAAGTAAATAAATTATAATTCTTTTTCATGTTATTGCTAAGCATATGAAGGGCCTGTTCGTGTACGACTTATAAGTCGGTCAACGAACTTATAAGTTATTAAGTCGTTAAGTTCGTTCGGAAATAATTTTTTTTTAACTTATAAGTTGAAAAAAAAGTCAAAAAAAAAAGTAACTATTTATGACTTAAAAAAAATAACTTATAAGTCATTTTTTTTAAGTTGGTCAACTGTCATGAAATGACAAAATTGTCTCTCCTTGTTTTTTTTCTGTTCTTCTTACTAAAGGACATTTTAGTAATCTTTACATTTTACTTAACTTATAAGTCATTATTACCCGAACACATCCACAACTATTACTTATAATTCCCGACTTATAAGTAAAAATACTCCCCAACACTTTTACTTATAAATCTATTAAAATTTTAACTTATAAATCTACTCAAATGTTAACTTTAAGTCAAAAAAAAAAGTCATTCCCGAACGGCCCCGAAAAAAAAATTAAATTTTATATAATTTTCTTACGATTGCGCGCATAGAATATAACATAAATTACAAAAAACTAATTTATATTATTTCTTTTTCATTCAAATTTGATCACTTTCATTTGATAACAGAGGTAAATATCAAGAGTTCAAAAATAATTGTTTCTATTTTCTCACCCTTAATAATATAGATAAATAGATAAATTAATAATGATGGTAAAAAAAGATTATATATAAAAAAGTTCTACGAAAAACTTTAATTTTCTTTCTTTTTTCTTTTTCGTGAATTTAAAACTCAGTGTCAAAGGTTAATGAACGTGCAAACACACCGTTACATGTCTCCCTCCCCCGCCAAAAACGTATATCAGGGGAGAGAGGAGGGAAATAGAGGAAAGAGGAGACAAAGGGAGCCACAAGAAGCTCATAGAAAGCGGGCAAAAGGATTCAACGGCTCCGAATTTGTAGATTTCTTGAAGAAAACAATGTCAATTAAGAACCACAACAATACCCACTTCCCCAATCAACGGCCACTTCACCACCTACCCAAATCCGATCGCTCGTCCAATCGTCGGCGATTTCCCAATTTACGGAACCCATTATTTCCAGCTCGGAGAATACCCAAAAAAACCCCAAACATTTTGGTAAATCTTAATTTTCAGATTTTGGGTTACCATCAAAATTGCTGTTGATGATGTTTAGTATTTGAAGAAGACGATATAGTCGAGTTTTTCATGTGAAATTACAATGGTATGTCTCTTTTAACTATGTACATCTGCATTAATTTTGTTTTTGTTAACTAAATTAACATTTTCATTGTCCGAAGTAACTCTTAATATGGTTATTGGGATATACGATCTAACATTTAAAATTTTCACAAGAGATTGTAGAAAATTTCATGTATTGGAATGGAATTATGGGGTTGGGAATCTACTGTTGGGTTTTAGACCATCAGCATTGGTAGCGTTGTTAAGAAAAGAAAGAGAACGTGTTTGGATCGGAAACTATGACTAAACCAAATACTATGTTTATTGAATGTAGTTTATGTTAAGAAGGAATAGTTGGGGGTATTGGGGTGGGGCTCAGCGGTGTTTTTCCAAATTACATTCAGGGCATGGCTACTATGAATTTAGAGCAATTACTTGAATCTTGTTGGAGTATGGCAGTTGATGACTTCAGGAGAGTTGGTGCTCGGCTCTTCCCTGTTTTAGTTACTCTTTCACTGGACATTAATAACTGAAATTATGTACATTAGTATTGTAGTGAAAAATATAATAACTGGAGCTTCTCTACTTCATTGATAGACTAAAAGGAAAAACTGCCCCATCAGTTTAACTGTCTAAGTACTATGGCTTTTATCCGGTATCTAGAACTTATAAGCTCTGCTTCTGGACATCTGAACTATGGTTGGCAGAATAGCGATACTTGTTCTTATTTATTCCTGCATTGTCATGTTGCTTGGAGCCTATGCATTATTCTTTTGGTTTGTTTGAGAAAGCTTTGGGTTCCCTTCTTTATGAAGGGGATTTTTGATGATCAAATATTGGGGTATGGGAAGAGTAAGGATAACAAAGTGCTTTGTAAGTAATTATTTTCCAGTTTTGTGCAAGATTTGAACAACATGAAATGCGAGACTCTTTAGGGAAACACAGTTTGGCTTTCCAGTAGTTTGAGAGACCGAGTCATTTTCTCGCATAGCTCTAGGCTTCAGCTATGGTAGCATTTCAGTGCACCTTAATTTCAGATTTATATAGGGACGGGAGAGCTATACCTTTTTTGTTCTCCACTTATCTCTTTAGAGTCTTGTATCTTTTATCAGTTATGATCTTCTTTTTTTTCTAAAATAAAACCACAAATACTACGTTTTTCGGTTTCATCACACTTTGTGAAACGAGAAAACAGGTTTGACAATATATATATATATATATATATATATATATATATATATATATATATATATATAGTTCTTCTCCAAGTTTCATAATAGTAATTGACAATTTTATTGAATAGCTAATGGAAGAGATAAAGAAGGAAGTAAGAATCTTGATTTCATGGATGAAAAGTGAGACTTAACACTAAGAAGATAGGAGAAAAGCTCAACTGCTAATTCAGTAGAGAAATAAAAATGAGATTTCTAGGCAACAAATTCTAAACGAAGTTACGTAGCCACTAGATATACTATTAAAGCCAAAGACATGATGGTTGATGTTTAGACATTCCTAACCATCATCTATTCAACTTTCATTTAATTTATACCTCTAGATTCTTGATAGATGGATGGGGACAGACAAAGCATAGCTTGCTGTATTTGGATTTGCTAACTTATTTTCTTAAAAAAATATTTATATTTACTAACTTTATGAGATGAAACTGGAAAGGATATTGTCATTCCTATTTAATGAATATCTGTGTGTTGCTATATCCTACTAGTTTAGGCCTTTTGGATCTGATGATTTTTAAAATTTTGCAGGGTACTGCGGTGAATATTATTGTTGGTTCTCATGTTTGGGTTGAAGACCCATCAATAGCTTGGATCGACGGACACGTATCAAAGCTAAATGGAGAAGAAGTTGAAATCCAGACTACTAATGGGAATACGGTAAATTAAGCTCATACTATGTCAAATATTAATCAATCAAATGAATGAGTACTTAAAATAATACCCTTCTATATTATGGTTTCGATATCTATTCATCTCCCTTCCCCTACATAAATGAAGTGTCAAGCAAGCACCAAGGGACACAACATATGTACATTCAACTTATGCAAGGGACTGGGAGAATACGAAAGGCTAAGCAAAAAAACAAAAATTGTAGCACATCTAAAGACCCACAAAAGAACCTGTTCCTGTCAAACAGGATAGATAAAAAACATGCATCTAAAATCTCATATTATTCTATGCAGTGGATTCAATAGAATCCAGAAGTGAAGCTTCTTGTTGCACTCTGCCTAGGAAGTACGGACACTTCCCGGAGGGCCACGAATTCGTGTCGGACACGAATTCACTCCGACATGCCTTGGACATGCACCCAACACGTTTCCACAAGTTCATCTTTATTTTTTATTTGTTTTTAAACCTTGGACACATCGAGACTTGCCTTGGACACATCGGGACACGCTAGAGGACAAGCCTGGGGTCAAATTTCTTTTTAAAAAAATTATAGTACTTAAATTGCAATATAAAACTTATGGTTATTTTATGCCTTTTAAGTTTGGACATTATTATGTAACTTTAAGATATTTATTATGCAACGTGTTTGTGTTTCTTATTATTTTGTTCAAGTTTTTATCATGCTCTATTAATATTTAGTTTATTTATAGTAAAAATTACAATTTTATTATTAAAAATACATATATAAAATTGAACGTGTTCCCGACGTATTGTATCATGTTTTTTTGGAAAAATGTCGTACCTCGTTTCGCATATCGTGTCCGTGTCTTGTGTCCAAGTCGGTTCTACATAGCTCTCTGCAATTTTGTGTGTTTGTGTGTGTGAGAGAGGGAGAGAGAAAGAGAGATTTCAGATTGGTCTTACATGCGATTTATAATTTATATATGTTTCAAACACATCAATGGATGTCTGAACTACACTTACGTTAGGAAGTAGCAAATAACTGCTATGTCTACATGTACATCATGATTATAAGCTTCCAAAACAAAATCATACATTTCTTATTGCCTTCAATGGTTTTTTAATTCCCATGAGAAACATTCGTTTCAGATGAAAGGAGGCTTTTCTGGAACTATTTTCTTTGGACGCATAGGCCTTAATGATAATTTGACAGAACATAAGGAATTGAAGATGCCTAGTTTTGGAATAAACAGTTTCAAAGAGCTTGATTAGTTACTAAATTTTAACAACTAAAATTTGCTAGAGATAATCTTAAATTATAAGCATAATTCAAATACATAGGAAGAGAGAGCTGCTCTACATGAATCCTACCTTTTCTATCTAAGATAACATAATGTTCTTAATTCTTTTAAATAATTTAGAAACTCTACATCTCTTAACCTTATCACTGTTGTTTGTTTAGATTCCTTATTTGCTGATATTAATTAAGCTGAGTGAGTACCAAGACTATCATTTATAGGCTATAGCCCATATAAGAAGCCAGAAAAATCGTATTTGTTCCGACTTACTTTCTTCTGTCAAACATTGGTGACACAAATAGTTCTTTATTTGGTTGGTTTTTGGTTTTTGGGGTTTTTGAGGAGGGACTTGCGTTTCTGTATAAGTATCATCTTCAAGAAGGGAAATATGTATCAGTTGTCAGTTTTGTTGTTAGTAAGTTCTTTTGTTCTCTTCCTCTCATTGTTCTTAGTTTTTCCACTTGCATAATTTGCTGGAATCAGTATTATGCAGCTTCTATGCTTAGAGACCCACTAAAACTTGTCAGTAAGTAACAACATAAAGTAGTGTTCATGCAAGTACATGGTCATTACCTTTCATTTTTTATTATTTAACTTCCAAGGACTTGCTAACTTTTCTACTACTGGCTAGGTTGTTGCAAATTTATCTAAAATTTATCCGAAGGATGAGGAAGCTCCGGCTGGTGGAGTTGATGACATGACCAAGCTATCTTATCTGCATGAGCCAGGAGTCCTGCAGAATTTGGCAGCTAGATATCAACTCAATGAAATCTATGTAAGAAAATTTTCATCTTCAACTTTTTTCATCACTAATTATCGTTCATCTTGGTTAGAGAAAGCTATGGACGGTTGTGTCATAATATTATATTCTACTCTGAATTACGGCAGACTTATACCGGCAGTATTCTTATCGCCATTAATCCATTCCAAAGATTGCATCACTTGTATGATGGTCACATGATGGAACAATACAAAGGAGCACCTTTTGGAGAACTGAGTCCTCATGTTTTTGCACTTGCTGATATTGCTTTCAGGTAACCTTGTATTCTGTTTTTATTCTGATTTCTTCCTTATGTGCAAATAATTTACTAAATTGATTAAAATGAATCAGGGCAATGATCAATGAGGGAAAAAGCAACTCCATTTTAGTCAGTGGTGAAAGTGGGGCTGGCAAAACTGAAACGACAAAAATGCTTATGCGCTACCTTGCCTTTTTGGGTGGGCGTAAAGGTACTGAAGGACGGACTGTTGAACAACAAGTTCTAGAGGTAAGATGTACAAGCTAAATTTAGCTTAATGCTCAAACAATCTTTTATATAATCTGGGCTTTTGCTTTAAAATGGTGGTAATCTGCATAATATGGAAATTGGCAAGGGAATTTGTATGCATGATGAATGTGTCTTAGTGAAAAGTCTCTTCTGCATTTCAGGTTTCATGCTTACTACTCGATTGATGAGAGATATTCATCACCAATGCTAATTATGTGAGTAAGACGTATAATTTTTAGATAAAAGAAGAATTTTTTATTGGAAAAGGACGGAAGATATAAAGCAATGGAGGAGAAGGCGTCCACCAAACAAATTAGATCAGTGGAACAAGAAACAATGTCTCTATGGAGGACTTCCCCTCGGTTCTGACAAGCTCTGGAATAGAACCCCCCCCCCCCCCCCCCCCCCCAGGCCCATACAGATGCTAGGAAACAACTCTATCCCGTAATAAGTGAACAATCATATAACGACCAGTGAAAATCTGTCTGTTCAGTCATCCCACATGTTCTGTCCCTCACTTGAATCTCTGATGTCCTCAGCAAGCCCAAACAGTATGTAAAATCCAGTCACAGGCTACAGTTTTCAGTCAAATCCCAGAATCAATCCTCGGGATGTGTAGGTTATAAATCTGCTAGACCAAGCCAGACCATGAGGAGCCAATCAAGGTTCAACATTTTTGTTTGTTTGGCCCTTAATCAAGGTTCAATCGACTATCTGAATAGCACCACGTGGGTCATCATAGCCCACCACAAGCCCACCCAAAAGTCATTACAAGCGGTACTCTTAGTAATAGAATTTAATATATATTGTTGCAGTCCAATTCATCCCACACATGTTTAATGTGGGATTTAGGTGTTACATCCTCTTTGTCCATAAAGATCTTAGGATAGAAAACACGCCCGTTGCTGAAAAATCCTAGGCCATCGTTCCTATCCCTAAAATACCAAAAGCGGAAAAGAAGCTCCTCAACCTTCTATGGGCAAACCCACCCAATAGGTGATATGCAATCTAATGTCCTTTGTGACTTGAGATGCTTAACAATTAGATGCGTCACTATCCACCTTAAGAATCTTGTCCAAAATCTGGTTCTGCTAGTATGGTTGTGTGCCACATCCTCCTCAATATCTCTTGGAACATTAATATTCTTAAAAGATGCTTCTCTCATCTACTTTATTTTTTTTGAAAATTTCATTTTATTTTGTAACAATCATTTTGAAAAGTTTTCATAACCGGATAGCATATCAGCCTATCTTGGTATTAGAAATCTATACTTGATGATTATCTTGGAAATAGATATAAAGCATATCAGCCAATCTTGGTATTAGAAATCTGTATATCATTGTCCGCACACATTTTCCAAGTTTTATCCTACTTATAAGCAAGGAAGGCTTATATGACAAAATGGTCTAAGACCCTTCTAGACAAACCTTTCTTGGAATACTTCAGAAAGGTTTTCCGTGAGTCCTTGAGATCTTAAATACTCTGTTTTATTTTTGGCATAGTAGCTATCGGAACTAAATAGATGTCTTAATTTATCGTTCTGATCTGAGATACTCACCAGTGCATCTAACATCTTCCAACCAATCTAAACGTCCCTAAGGACTTCCTAATGCTATCTGTGGCTGCATTTTGTCCTTCCCTAGAAGAACATAGACAATAAGTCTTTTCAAATTTTCTAAAACATATATTTGTTATGGTTCACATTAAAAACACTCAAAACATGTAGCAAATTACAACTAAAAACTTGTAGTTCTGTTTTCCTAATTTTCTTCAAGTTCTTGAATAGAATAACTGAGAGGATTTTCTAGTAAATTTATGCTCCCTTATTACTTTGCTTTGACTATTTTAAAATTTTGGTTATTCTTTCATGGAAATGCAGTCGAATCCAGTTCTAGAGGCATTTGGAAATGCAAAAACTGTTAGAAACAACAACTCCAGGTAAATAGTCATGCTATGTAACAGTTTCTATGATATTAACACACATTTCTGAAACTTTAGCAGTCTGTTCTTACATGCTCTTTAAATATGTTGGCAGCCGTTTTGGTAAATTTGTTGAGCTTCAGTTTGATAAACATGGAAGAATATCAGGAGCAGCTATTAGAACTTACCTTCTTGAGAGATCTCGGGTTTGCCAGGTTTCAGATCCTGAACGGAACTATCACTGTTTTTACCTTCTTTGTGCAGCACCATCAGAGGTAGCTTGTCAGTTTAACTTCACTCATCACTTTACTATTATTTCAGCCTTCTTAAACTTGTCACTTCTTATCAGGAAATTGAGAAATATAAGCTGGGAAGTCCTAAAACGTTTCACTATCTTAATCAATCAAATTGCTACGAACTCGTTGGTGTTAATGATGCTGAAGAGTATCTTGCCACTAGGAGAGCCATGGATATAGTTGGCATAAGTGAAACTGAACAGGTACAATATCTGTGCTCAAAATGTTTCTGAAGCACTATTGGATCCATATAGTAAGTCCCTCCCACACTCTCTCAGGAAGCAATTTTCAGAGTCGTGGCTGCAATTCTCCATCTTGGTAATGTTGAATTTACTAAGGGACAAGAAATTGATTCATCAGTTCTAAAAGATGACAAGTCCAAGTTCCACCTTCAAATGACAGTAGATCTTCTCATGTATGACTAGAGTCTTGTTATTTTTACCATGTTTTATGTTACCTTTTATCAGTCTGTTTATGTCTTGAGTTGATTAAAACTTGTCAGGTGCGATCTACATGCATTGGAAGATGCCTTACTGAAGCGCGTAATGGTCACCCCAGAAGAAGTTATCAAGAGAAGTCTTGATCCAGATGCTGCAACAGTTGGCAGGGATGGTTTAGCTAAGACTTTATATTCACGCTTGTTTGACTGGTATGATTATAGTGTCCTGTTGGATTTCACTTATTTCGTAATGTATCATTATATTTCCTCTTTTTTTAGACATTGTAATGATGCTAAGGGTGCGTGACTTTTATATTGACAGGTTGGTAAATAAAATTAATAAGTCAATTGGACAAGATCCTAATTCGAAATCTCTGATTGGGGTTCTTGACATATATGGTTTTGAAAGCTTCAAAGCTAACAGGTATTAATTGATAGTATAAAGAGTAGTTAGGAATGACCATGCAAGAATGCATTCTTGTTATTTCTTTTTTATTCTCTTTTGGTTCTATGAGAGTTTGTGGGGAAATTAGTGTTTTTTCATTACCATCATTTTCGTCTTACTTTAAAAATTTATTCTAGCTCAATCTTTTACTTCTGAAAAAATAAAGGCAAGTTCTACCTGTTTATAAGTTGGAGGAGATGTTGGCATACAAAGACAGAACTTATGAGCACATGGGCTTTCATCTGCTTTTACCTCTTTGGCACACACATATATATAGATATATTTTCCTCATGTATCGTAGTTTCTCATTTTACCTACACACACAGCTTTTCTTTCAAAGTATGGCCTAAATTATTGTAGTTATTTTGTTGGCGACTCAATTATTATTGCTTGGTTTAAATTTTATATCCTTCTGGGCAGCTTTGAACAGTTCTGTATTAATTTCACAAATGAGAAGCTGCAACAACATTTTAACCAGGTAAGTAATTTTGACATCCCTGGTAAGAACATTTTAACATGGTTTTTCAAACTATAATCTAGTAATTGTGATATACAGCATGTGTTCAAGATGGAACAAGAAGAGTACACAAAAGAGGAGATTGACTGGAGCTACATAGAATTTGTTGATAACCAAGATGTCCTGGATCTTATTGAAAAGGTGACCTTTTAGTCTATTTATGAACATTTACTTCTGCTTCCCGGGATCTTGTGAGATCCCGTGATCTTTTAGTCTATTTTACCCTAGATATTGTGAGCTCCATCATTGCATTTATCCTGCTTCATTTCATCCTTGTGCCTATTTTGTTCTTCCCAGATTGTGATACGTTATTGCTCAATATTCTATAAGGTTTTGAGTCCTGATATTTCACTTGATAATGAATGCTTTCCTTACATATCGAATATGTCTAGAGTACATTTGTCAGCGCTACTAGTTCAGCTAGTTGTAGATATTTTACAAATAACCTATTTTCACAGATACTCTGTTTGTACTGCTTTTGCAGAAACCTGGAGGGATCATCGCTCTGCTTGATGAAGCCTGGTAGGATAAATAACATTACTCACTTTATATCTATATATTTGTGTGTTAATGTATGCTTGTGTGAGAGAATCTTTTGTGTGCATGTATGCAAGTGCAGCATTATAACCATCTACTTACTACTCCTGAATTGATTTTTCTGCTTTTATGATGGACTTTTACTACTTTCAGTATGTTTCCCAAGTCAACTCATGAAACATTTTCACAAAAGCTTTACCAGACATTCAAAGTTCATAAACGATTTATCAAACCAAAACTATCGCGGACCGATTTTACTATTGCTCATTATGCTGGAGAGGTTTGGATTATTCAGTTCCTTCTACATTTACTCTATGGCTATTAATGTAAATTGCTTATGCATTAACGTATCTTCTTATTGGTTATTAATTTCAGGTCCTATATCAGTCTGATCAGTTTCTAGATAAGAATAAAGACTATGTTGTTCCCGAACATCAAGATTTGTCGAGTGCTTCCAAATGCTCTTTTGTAGCAGGCCTTTTCCCACCACTCCCCGAGGAGACAACTAAATCATCATCCAAATCTTCCAAGTTCTCATCTATAGGAGCTCGGTTTAAGGTATGATCTATTTTTAAATCTTGTGTACGATTGTAGTGAATTTTTTCCCCCACTAACCTAGTTGTCAATGGGTTATGATTTCTGTAAACTCGCAGCTTTATGACCAATCATTTAATGTCCTTCCTACTGCATAAAGGTAAAACTGATTTTTCTAACATTTTGTGCAGTTACAACTCCAACAATTGATGGAAACACTAAATTCTACAGAACCCCATTACATTAGATGCGTCAAGCCTAATAATCTTCTTAAACCTGCTGTGTTTGAGAATGTCAACGTCATGCAACAACTACGGTGTGGTGTGAGTACAAATTTGAATTCAGATTTACTAGTTCTTTTATTATTAAAAACTTTCACTCTAGGCCCTCACTTTCAATCATGCAGGGTGTTCTAGAGGCAATTAGAATCAGTTGTGCTGGATATCCAACTCGCAAGACGTTTTTTGAATTTCTAAATCGATTTGGTCTTCTTGCTCCAGAAGTTATGGAAGGGAAGTAAGTATTAGCTCATGTTCCAAACTGCATAGAAAAACTATTAATTTTTTCAATATTCTTTTCCCCCCAATTCTTGGTGATTTTGGCCTGTTTGACATGGCTAGTTTCTTACATCTGGGTTTATTGCATAAATGTGCAGTCATGAGGAAAAGGCTGCATGCAAAAAGATTTTGGATAAGATGGAGCTCAAGGGATCTCAGGTAAAATTGGTCTTTACTTGCTAAACTCCAATATCGTAAATATTTTTTTCAACAAATTTGTGTTATATTCTACGCTCTAAGAATTCTTTGAGGCTTGTTATAGGTGATGACATGGAAATTTGAAATTTTGATGGCCTTATAGGGCTTATGCTATGAATCAAGGCTTTAAGTCTTTTGTATCCATAGTCTTCAATATATAATTCCTACATTCCAAATGATAACTGCATCATTGTATTTAATTCCTTTTCATCGTTTAAAGCAATTACTCTTGTTTATTTGATAATGCTGATCCATAGCTTGAGTTTTCTCTTCTAGATGCTTGCAAGAAGTTAAACATTATTAATTAATTGGAGGGGCCCACATGGAGTGCACGTGTGTAATTCCTGATATTATCTTTATTTCTGCAAGCTTCTGAAAGCTACAAGTTAAGAGCGAATCTTCATGGAGTTCCCCGATGTGCTCGCTGGCAGCATATGAACCAAAGAGTAAAGGGTCAAACCATATAGACCTCCTTGGTTCCTCTACTTCCTAAAATAGTAAAATATATTATTTTTATTTTGTTGAGATACTTCATTTTTCATTTTTGACTATAAAATTGATACCCTAGTTACTACCTATATCTTGCTTGCACCCGTGACGGCGCATTGGGGTAAGGTCAGATGTGTTATGGGGTAAAGGGTTTCTCATGTTTTCTTCTTTGTTACAACTTGATTGATATTTTTATTATAGTTTAAACATCCACATATACAACAGTCATCTGTGTATCGTCGATTTCCTCGCACTTTTTCTAATATTCCTTTTCCAGTCATGTGGTGTCTATGCATTACATAATGTGACGAAATGGTTTTGCAGATAGGAAAAACAAAAATTTTCCTAAGAGCTGGTCAGATGGCTGATCTAGACGCGCGGAGAGCATTAAAGCTTAGCAATGCAGCTAAGACTATTCAAAGAAAGATTAGAACTCATATTACTCGAAAATATTTTCTTGCTATGCAGGGGGCTGCTATTTGTCTTCAAGCCTTCTGTAGAGGTTTGTGTATTTTTGTTATGTTACTATTTCCATAAATTTCTATAAAAAGGAAAGGATGTTTCACAGAATGCACTTATTGGAAGCACTTTTTATTATGGCTTATGCATATAGTTTTCACCGTCTTTGCATGACAAAGAGATGAGTTAACTTCGTCGATGTCTATTTTTTAATATCATACATCATTTAATTAACATTGTCTTGGTTATGAATTATAGGAAGCCTTGCTTGCAAATTATATGGAAAAATGAGAACGAAAGCTGCTTCTGTAAAAATTCAGACGAATTTGCGGGGACACTCAGCGAGGATGTGCTACAAAAGACTCACAATCTCAGTTATTGTCCTCCAAACAGGTTTACGGGCAATGGTTGCCCGTAATGAGTTTAGATATAGGAAGCAAACTATGGCAGCAATCATGATACAAGTTAGTATATGGTGTTTTTATTTATCTTTACATTCTACTTTGATGTAGGTTTATTATTAATTCTAACTAATATCTGCAGGCCCACTGGCATGGTCATAGAGCTTTTTTGTACTATAAGAAATTGATAAGGGCATCAATTGTAACACAATGCAGATGGAGGGGGAGAACTGCTAAAAAGGAGCTTCAAAAACTAAAGATGGTGGGTGTTAGTGTTGTAATAATGCTTAGAAACCGTAAGTGGTAGTTTTTATTTTATATTGTCATTTTCTCAACTCAGGGATGCCAACTGCAAGGTACTTCTTGCACGATTTAAATATAAAATTAGATGTTTTTGTCTTATATGTCAAAATAATCAGCTCATTCCTTTTCTTCTCTTCTTGGCATGAAAAGAAAAAGAGACTATACCAACTTCTTCACCAAATTTGGGATCTCAAATGAAATGCCACCACTGCATTAATTGACCAAGTTACTTGTGATTGGTCATGCCTTAAATAACAATTTTCCATATATATATATAGAACGGATCTAAAGCATACATTTTAAATAGCATATCTCTTTTAAATAGCATACTTTTATTAAAACTACGTCATTTTGGAGATTCTTTTAAAAAATAAGTGGGGCCGCGAGTGACATTTTTATAAATAATGCTTTAGATTCGCTCTCTCTCTCTCTCTCTCTCTCTCTCTCTATATATATATATATATATATATATATATATATATGCTTCTTTATTTGGTAACCTGGAGTTGGTATAGTGTGAGGGCATGCTTACTTCTGTGGAATTTCTTGTGATAATACAAGCATTCATGTGATATCAATGAGTTCATTCTTGTTGTGGTAATGATATTTTTGCTCGATAGTAGTACTATTTCACTTGGCACACCAAATTAGGGTAACATGTGTGTGTGTGTGTGCATTTTTCTGGTTACCAGATTTGGTAGGGAGTGAGGGCATGGCTAATTACTTTTGTGACATTTCTTGTGATAATACAAGCATTCGTGTGATATCAATGTGTTCATTCTAGTTGCGGTCAATGATTTTTTTGCTTGACAGCCCCAAATTAGAGTCACATATATGTAAAGTTTGTTCTTTAGGGTACGTTTGGAACTTAGAAAACTTGAGGGTAAAGAAAGGAAAAGGAAAAGAAATCTAAAAAATTATTGAAGTTTTTTTTTATCCATCCATCACACTACAATTTAACATTGTTCTTGATATTAGATCTCTTTAAAGTATAGATAATCAGATTTATGTTCGCTAAGATAGTTTTTTCCTTTTTTACATTTATTCTTGTTTTCCTCATCCTTTCTTTAACTCCACACTTTCCAAGTTCCAAAAATACCCTTAAAATAAATTATTTAATGTGAACATATCTAGTAAAACCTATTGCTAGGTATAATAGTTGTAATTGGCCTCTCGTTTGTCTATTCCTAATGTAAGGTGCATTGACAACATTTTTAGGCTGCAAGGGAAACAGGTGCACTCCAAGAAGCAAAGGATAAGCTTGAAAAACAGGTGGAAGAACTTACATGGCGCTTGCAGTTGGAAAAACGTATGAGGGTAATATATCTGTTCAAGAGTAATTATTTCTTGTCTATTCAAGATATGTAGAGTATATTAGTATTCCTAGACAATTAGTAATTTAAGGTTCTTTGAGAAAATAAGAAATTTTAAATTGCTCCAGCATACTTATTAGCATGATTTTGCCAGCCATATTGAAGTTAAATAGCTATGATTTCCACAAGTTAAATTGTTAGTTCTACAAGGTCTCCTCTCACATGATATATAAATAGACCCGAAACTCTTGTGGGATAGGACCTTGCGGTATAGACAATTTTACTTGTGGAAATAATATTCCCCAAAAAAGTTGTGAAAGTAAGGTCATGCTACTTGGAGGTTTGGTGTCTAATGTCTATTGCCTAAAGTTTGAAGGTCATGCATACAGACTGATTTAGAAGAGGCGAAAGGACAGGAGATATCAAAGTTGCAACATTCTTTGCAAGCTATGCAAAGCAAAGTTGATGAAACAAATGCATTGCTTGTCAAGGAGCGTGAAACTGCCCAGAAAGCTATTGAAGAGGCATCCTCTATCATCAAGGAAACCCCAGTTCCTGTTGAAGATACGGAAAAGATTGAGGCATTAAGTGCAGAAGTGGAAACCTTGAAGGTAATGCAAGTTACCCATTGTATTACCTCTACCTCTTTTCCATCTGTTCATTTTGTGTGTTGTGGGTTTGATGTCATTTACCTGAGGAAACTGCTGCCTTTCAAGTGTTTCATTATTACTCTAGATGTTGTAGACAAGATATCCTCTGGCATTACTTACTTTCTTTCTTTTTTATAATTTTTTTATCAGCATGTTTTGTTAATATATCCTTTTTCCAAATTGTTTTGGTAGCAGACCCATATTCCCTCCTATTTCCATCTGGCACAACCACCCATCTCTAGTTTCTATCTCTTTCCCCTTATCACCACTGTCTTATACCACCCTACAGCTATCACCAAACCAACCTTTGGAGGTAAGCGATCACCACCCAGCCCCTTGCTAATGCCAACATTAAAACCTCATCTTGATGCCACCATTCATACAATCATGGCTCCCTTACCTCAACAACTGTCCCAAACATCAAACATATATCTAAATTTATATACGTACACATATATATTTAGCTGCAAATAAATGTCAATAATTAAAATTGTTCATATTCACTCCCTCTCCCTTTCCTTTTCCATCCATCCATCCTTAATTTTTCTATTTCTTTTTCCTTTTTTTTGAAAATGTTAATTTTTTCAAGTTAAAAGATGTTTTATTTGAGAAGAGAAAGAGGAACTAAAATGCATATGGAGGACAAGAAGTCCCCATCTAAGAGGAAACAAGTAAAAAATTGATAAAACCATTCCAGCACCATTAAAGCATCTTGACAATCCCTATGTAAATCTTGATGAAGAAGTTTCTCGAAAAGCTCTCATGGAAAAAAGATTAAAGGATGTAAAGACGACACCACTACCGCAATATCATCCAACATTTGTCGATCTACCCTAAAAAATTCCTTGCAATTCCCTCTACCCAAGCACCCCACAAAATGGCAAAAAAGCCCACCTCCATAAAATCTTCTTCTTTTTCCCTCTGCTAAACAGCTTTTCATTTTTATGTTTGTTTCTACCAATTGTTCCAAAAACCTATACTCTTAAAGAAATTGTCGATCAATCTTTCAATGAACTTCTTCACATGGGACTTCCTCTCACACATGAAGAGGTAAACACGAACAAAATATACTACAAATGTTCCAACTGAACTAGTAAATAAGTGTATTGAAGAGACTTGATCCCAAGACCTTAAAGAACCAAAACCTGAGTACCTGACAAGTGACACCATGATAAAATTAGAAAGAAACAATAAGAAAGAAATACTTATCAATAAAAAAAGAACAAAGAGAAAAAAGAGAGAATGAATATGGAAATTATTTTGTGGTAGCTCTTCTAGGATGTAATCTATTTTTTATGTGCAATATGTTTTCTCTAGAAAAAAAAGTGCAATACCCTTAACAACATTTCTTATAACATTTGACTTTTACAGGCATCATTACAATCTGAAAAAGAGCGAGCTGATGATTTCGAAAGAAAGTATACATCAGCCATGGAGGCAGGTGAGGAAAAGCGTCAGAAGTTAGAAGAAACTGAAAGAAGAGTTCACCAGCTACAAGAAACCTTGAACAGGTAGTACATAACCCTTCAGAATTTATGTATTTTTAGTGATTATCATCCAAGTTCATCGATAAGAAGATTTATAATGAGTTTGCTTATTTTTCTTGCTCATGTGCAAGTCTTTAGTATTCAATTGGGTTAACAGACTTCTTTTCTGGAGGAGTTTTTCTTTGAATTTTATTTTCTTTCTTTATTTTACTTGACCAGTTATCCACATGATCTAAATCTTAAAATTTTTAAGTAATGTGTGAGTAATTGTCTCCTGTAGCTCCTTAACACCCCTCTGAAACATGGAGTGTTTGATCACCAGCTGAGTTGAGCACTGATGGTAGGACATGGCCAATGAATTTTCTTCTCCCTCTTTCTATAATTAGGGTATGTATCAAGCCCGATGTCTTCTCCTGTTCAAACTTGCCTCTATCCATGAGTGATGACATTTCTAACTGATTTGGAGGAGTAGAGTTCCCGGCATGTAAAGTGAGATCATAGTTGCTGAATCTGTTATCCTTTTGGTGCAACAAAGCGTATCCAAGTGGCTGTTTTCCTTTTCTGTATTTTTCGGATGATACGACACTTGGAAGTTTTTGTTTCCCTTGTGCTTGATGGGTGTATAGGAATTCTTTTGTAGAACTGAACCCCTATAGGGTTTCTTTGGTTGTGCAGTGTATATAGCTTCTTGTCCCCTTAGCTGGGAATTTTTTTGTTTGGGGCTAATTGTTATGTTTTGGGTTACGCCCCCTTTGGCGATTTTCTTTATAATAAATTGGTATTGATAAATTAAAATAGATGTTATTGACGAACAGTGTGTTAGTAAAGAATCAATTCACATTTGGCGGCTTATCAAGTGGAAGAGTTATTTAGCATGGAAGTATGCATAAGTGGTCTGGGTACATTATTTATAGTTTTATTTTTCAAACGGAAAATGAAACAAATGCATGTTGTTCAAGCAGGAAAAGAGATGGATGGCATGGATAAAGTTGGGGATGAATCATTGATATGTAGCATTAAATGAGATGCTTCTTTACAGTGAAGGATTTTGGTATATATGGAATGCTGCAGGAGACCCATCCAGACATTAATAGAATGGTGCCTAAATGGGGTAATCTAATTTGCTCGTAAAGAGACCTCTAGAATTGTATAGGAATTCAGGTGGATGTCTAAATTTTCTTAATGACCTTGTAAATATACCATAAAAAAATCCTTCTAAATATTGATATCTATATTATATGAGGTTCGTAATCTATTCTAAAATTATTCTAGAGCTGTTTTAATTAATTATTTATAATAACCTGAAGCTTTTTTTTTTTTTTTTAATTCAAGAATATAATAACTAGGTGGTATCAAATTGATTGTAAATCTTGTAGGCTGAAAGATAGTAATAAAATAAAAAGAAGTCAGTTGATTATGGAGATAGGTGGAAGAAAAGAAGCAGAGGAGCATTGATTAAAATATATTAGTTAAAACCCTTCACAGTACTTGGTATAGATATTAGCTATTAGCTAAAGGAGTTACTCTAAATAAATTCAGCTTGAATGGCTCCTATATGTTATTTGGCTAATAGTAGATATGATCTAGTGTGCCTCAGGATGATATACAGCATGTCAGACCAAGTTTCAGAGCTGAAAATGATATTGTGCACCTCATCCACCTCATGTTCAACTTCAGGATTCATTGCTAGAGACAGTCGAAGTGATGATACATCCACTTCCTCCGATACTACATCCACCGACTCTGATTTCAGCTTTCCAGCTCCTGCTTCAACTCCAGCGACCCTCTCTTGCCTCAATCCTGGTGCTTTCCAGCTAATAGTTCAGGATCTTTCAGCGGCTGAAATCTCAGGTCAGTCTAGTTTTGCTAGAGTCTACCTGTCTGCACTTAGACTATGTTTATAGTTATTAGTTAGTATATGATCCGCCAACTTATTGGCTACTGGTAAGTGAGAATGCATCAATATTCTCACTATCAGAATTGGGAAACTTCCTAATTCAGCCACTCATACCATTTTTTCTTGATCTCCCTCCATCGTTCCTTAGATAATGTTAGTTTTGTTCCAATGATACATGTTAGTTTTGTTTTAACAGGATGCGTCAAAAGAAACTGTATTATATATCTTCTTTTTCTCAATGGTTGCATTGTGCAGGATCTGGAAACTGGGAAAGTGACCGGGAGGGGGCATTTGATGACTTCTTCTGATGGAACTTGCTCTTTCAATTTGTTTGGTTGTATCTATTTCCTGCTAGCTAGATTTTAGTTTGACTAGGTCTTGGCATTTTGGCATCATTCAGTGGGTACCTCAACCCAAAATGGGGTACTACTTTGTTTCATACAAAATTGTAGATAAATAATATCAATGAGAATTAAATTATTAGTAATCTACTGATGTTTGCAGTCTCTTCTTCATACTCGATATTTTATCAAGACTAGTATATATATACTAGTCTTCATCTTCTAGTCTTAAGATGTTTCATTTGTCTTCTTTTAGTTTTAGATAAACCTTCCTTGCATGTATCTTCTATTTCAAGCAGTACCCTCCTTCCCAAAATGAAAGTCACTTTTAAAAACTCATGTATAATTAAAGAAAAATTATTTGTTTCCAAGTTAACCTCCTATTTTAATTATGTTAATATCTAACTAAGAGCTAGTTTTAGCCGCTTTGCACTAAGGATAAATTTGGAACATTATTTTACTTTTTAGTCTATTTTCGAAAATTGTACTCTCGTTTTGGGACATATGTAAATGGAAAGATGGGCACTCAATTTGGGATAGGAGGGGTTCTCTCCCCCCCCCCCCCCCTGCAAATCAGTAGGGACTATAATCTGCACATTACCTGGGGGTTAGGATGCTAATATCTTATTTTGTTTGGGGAACTGAAAAAATAAAGTATGGGTTGCTTAATTAAATTTCGTGGTCATGGAGAATTTATCTTTCTACGGATATTGACAGATCTTCTACAGTGAGATATTTTAAGTGTTAAAAATATTAGAAATGCTGTAAGGAGCTCAGAAAGAGTACCTCTATGAGGTCATTTCCATTGATGTTATTGGGATGTCCACCAGACCAAAATAGAGCGACTGATATGTTATGAGTTTCAGTATAAGACATTTTGGTTATGGTTTTCGTCTTCTAGATGTCTATCTCCTGTAATTATCACTTTTTGGGAGAAATAATTTAGCAATCCAATACGCAAAGAGATTCTTTTACACAATATAATGTTTTCCTTTCTGTTTTCTCAAAATGATACTATAATTAGCTTTAAAAGTCGGTCTCCAGGGAAGGAAGATGTTTCCCCCCCCTCCCACATCAGTACCAGTGGAAAGCCCGCATAAAGCAGCATCATTTGATTCCCTTTCATCAGGGTTTTTTCCTCCTACTTTTTGACCTTTGGTAAGTCTTCAGATTTCTGGTTCTCTTCCACTCTGGACATTAATATATATTTTTTTACTCATCGTTCCTTTCTTCGATTCTCTGTTGTAGTTCCTTCTTTATTAAGTAGATGGTCAGATGCTTGTCTCGGGAGTAAGCATGGATGCAAAGAATTGAAGTATAGATAAAAAATTTAACAAAGTATGTTTCCAAGTTATCATTATGTTCAACAGACTGAAAAAGTGAATGTGATATGCTATTAGGTTCAGCATAAGAGACTAAGGTTCTGGTATTTGTCTTCTAAATGTGCATGTCCTGTGCTTTTCACTTACTGGGAGAACATGATAACTTCAACAATCCATAGGGAAGAGATTCTTTTATTCAATCTAGATTCTACAGGTTTTCTTTCTCTTATCTCAAAATAATATTTTGATTAGCTTTAAAAGTCAGTCTCCATGGAAGAAAGATTTTATTCCCCCTCCCACGCCAGTACCACTGGAAGGCTCATATAACGAAGAATCATCTGATTCCCTTTGATCAGGTTTTTTTGCTCCAACTCGTTGACCTTCAGTAAGTCTCCCACTTTCTGGTTCTCTTCCAGTCTGAACATTAATATCTTTTTGTTTATAGTCACCATCTCTTTCTTCAATTCTATGTTATTGTTTATTTAAATAGATGGTTGTGTTGGGAGTAGGCAGGATGCAAAGGTCTGAAGTATAGATAAATATTTTCACAAAATATTGGTTTGCAAACCTTGTGAATGGAGAAACAGGATTCATGTAGTGGATCCCAAATAGTTGGTATATGGCGTTTAGATTGCAGTAAGTACTTAACTGATATTGTCAAATTGGAAAATCTGGATGAGAATATCACGATGGAGCCAATTTTCTTCAATTTTGGTTAGCATAGTTGAAATTTTGAATTATGTTGAGTCATCATCTTATCGAGATTGTGTCTCTAAGAAGTTGGGAACCTGTTTTGTCCCTTCTTAAAAGAAAAGCCCATTTTGACCCTAAATTTTGTAGTCAGGCCTTTGAATGTGGATTAGATTCGATCTTCTAGTACAGCTTGGGTTTGCTTAATAGTTTCTTTAATGTACATTGGTTTATTTAGGGAATCAAGAATTCAGGTTTTTGCTGACAATGTATAACAACTCAAAAGTGTTAAAAAGAAGAGGTCACAAATAAATAAAAGAAACTTCTGATTTTTGATTTATAAATAGATTTACAGGAATCCTCCTCGTATCTTGTATTGCGATGTGAGAGAAAGTGCACGTAAGCTCAGATCCATTTACTTTTCTGGAGTTTTGTGGGGGGTTTGTTTGAAATATTTAGGAAAAGTATAACGATGTCTAATATTTTTTTTAAGATGTTCCTAATGTGTATAATATTTCAATAATCATTTGACACGATCATCTTGATTTTTCCCCCTTTCCCATTGGTGCTGTTCTTTTGTTAAGAACTGTGGTGCTATTTTTGACAATAAGCTTTTCTTTATAGACCTCTTCCACATCAGACTTTTCTGTAGATACATTTGATGTGGCCAATATTATCCCAGAACATATAAGATTCATCTATCTCAGTGACATAAAAAATTGCTGGATGCTGACACAAAACAACCAAATCTTGGTAGGATTAGTCTTCAGTTTTCCTGTGTACAAATTGACGTACTGACCCAAGAAACTAAGGCAGGATTTATTTATTTCATTTTGGACCATACCTCCAGTTTGTTAAAATCAAGTGTTATAGGACGCATACCTGTATATGTTGAATTGTTATTTATGCACTCTCATATAACATTATTGAGTAGTCTGAGGATGTCAAAGTATAGAAGGTGAATATGGGAAAAGAAATGACTTGTGACCGGTCTCTTAAGTCAATCTTGGCTTTTCTATCACAAGTTAACTTCAAGACCAATAACCAATTAGGTCAAAACTGGTGTTGATGCCTGATGCTGAATTCTGATGTAAATCTATGACATTAACATTGGGGCATTGTGGATTAATTGTCTTCTTGAAGAATTGGGTTCTGTTTTTGTCATTCTATTGATAAATATTGTGATAAGCTTGTGATAAGCTAGCTGCAAATTTTTATCGAGTAGAAGTGCTTGCAACTTCATTTGAATTCTGACCTAGAAACATGACCTTAACTAGTATTATTTGGAAGGAAGACAAAAGTGCTGTAAATTTCCCCTGCAAACATGTCAGTTTATAAAGAAATTTCTTTCCTTTGATGACTTAGATCGTTCCTTTATAACTTTCATTTTTTTTTATAGCTGTGGGGAAATTATATTGGTTCAACATGGTCTATGACAATGTTTTTCTGCCACTTTATTGCCCTTATGTGTCTATATAATTTTTTAGAAATGTCTACTTCAGAATAATTTCCTTTCAGACTTACCTTCCAACAAGAATCATAAAATTATTCACCCTTTTGAGGGCTGAATTACTTCCCTTTACAACTAGGAATTCTTTTCCGATGCAGGTTCTAGTGACCATTATTATAGAACTTCACTTACCTTCCAGTTTTCTTAGCAACTAACACCCACCTTGTCATGGTTAACACGCTAAGACTCTGTATTTTTAAATAGCGACTCATCTACACATTGCAACTTTCTGGCTACAACAGATATAGTTGAATCTCTTGAAGCATTAATAGTTGAGGATATGATAAATCCATAGTGCAGTTACCTATATTAAAAAAATAAAACTAAGAAATCCTTGGTGCAGTTACAGATTTCAATATTTCATATAATGGTAGTCCAGTTGAATACTAGAATGTTAAATCACAAGTTTTATGAATACATTCAAGTTTTGGTTTAGTTGTCACAGATCTAATCACCGCTGATGTCCACTCTGGCATGTTCCCAGTTCGCTATACCTGTTATAAGTACTGAAGTACTGTTTTGTATTTAACCATTTCATTTTGAGGTATAAGTATTTACAATTTCCTTGATAACATACTTAAATGATCCAGAATAGACACCTAGCACTTTAGATGTCAAGTACTCTGGTGGCATTACACATTTAGTTTTTCTTTTTTTTTTTTTCTTCCCCCCCCCCCCCCCCCCCCCCCTTCTTTTTTAAACTGCATATCAGTTGAGAAATTTTATACTAAAGCAAAATCTAAGAATATGAAGAGTTTAAAGACTCTTGCACAGCTTAATCCAGAGATTAGTTCATTTACTAACAATATCTTTGTTTTTTGTTTTAATCTCCAAGTCAGTCTGTAAGCAGCAGTTTAGAAATTTTTAGTATTATCACTTTTAAATTAATAGATGGGCAGATTAAGACGTAGTAGACTTTTATATCTAGTTCTCTCGCATCCTGCTAGAGATGATTTTCCCTGTCATTGGCTCTTCAATGATGAACAAGTATTTTTTAGTAATTTATGATTTATAAATTAGGGTCAAACAACTATTTTAATAATTCGAGTTTTTCTTTTTGCTCTGTTTCTTTTACCTGTTTAGTTGTTTTATTCTTTCAACATAACAAGAGGCAGCTGTTAGTTGTCATCCATATATAAGTTAGGACTGAGTGCATATATACTGGATTATAGGATTGCATAATCAGTTTCAAATTATGATTTTTGCCAATGGTTCTACAAAATTGACCTAATACACAATCTTGCCTTTGATGTCATCTTTATTCCTCTGCAGTGTTCTTACTATCAAGGCCCTCTGTTCTTCGTTGCACTAGTACTATTTTATATATGTAATAAATGGAGCATTAAAGAATATGTGTTTTAAGTTTTATATTTTGCATTACTGTCATTGGCAGCATAAGGTTCAGTACACCACTATTTTCATTTATTTACTCCACCCAATCATCTCTTACTGAGGATGGTATACTAGAGTTAATATAGAAAGTAACATCAATAGCCACCTGCCAATTAATAATGTCCTTGTACTCAGAAGAGTGCCATTTCCAATGCCCATAGTATAGGATGCAGTTAATGGAATTATTTTCCTTCTGCAAATAGGCTTGAAGAGAAGCTCACCAACTTAGAGTCAGAAAATAAAGTTCTTCGTCAGCAGGCTCTATCCATGGCACAGAATAGCAAGGTCCTATCAGACTTAGAGGCGGAAAATAAAGCTCTTCGTCAACAGGTTCTGTCAATGGCACAAAGTCATAAGCTCCTTTCAGGACGCTCAAAGTCAGTTATTCAGGTATTCCTAGAGAAAAGGTTCATTTCCTTTGGACTAAGAAATCTTGTGTATTACTCACATTTTCTATGGTTTTACTTTTCTTTGAAACTGGCAGAGGGGTGAAAGCACAAAAGCTGCTATAGTAAGTGGAATTGACTAAAATTACAGAATTGAATATACTTTTGCTGCAGTTACTGGACTTTTTGTTGATTGGAAATGATATTTTACTAGGATCTCCCAAGTCCTCCAATACATCACCTGAGGGAATGTGTGGATGTAGAGGAGAGGCCCCAAAAATTTCTCAATGAGAAACAGCAGGAATACCAGGACTTGCTTATCCGATGCATCGCACAGCACCTGGGATTCTCTAGAGGCAGACCTGTTGCTGCCTGCATCATATACAAATGCCTAAGGCAATGGAGATCATTTGAAGTTGAAAGGACTAACATTTTTGACCGGATTATACAAACCATAGGACATGCTATTGAGGTATATGAATTTCTGTCTGATGCTTTTATGGTGCAATGCTAATCTACATTAAAATCACAAGCTCTTTTGAACTTCAAATATATTTCTGTGAATTGTAGACACAGGACAACAATGAAACCTTAGCCTATTGGTTATCCAATGCATCAACTCTGTTGCTGCTGCTGCAACGTACACTGAAAGCTGGTGGTGCTGCTGGGATGACTCCACAGCACCGGCGATCCCCGTCAGCTACTCTATTTGGGAGGATGACACAGGTAAAATAAAAAAAATCATTTTGATTTTAAGATTTTGCTATTCAGCAGATCTTGTGAAGGATCTAATATTTATCTCTTCAGAGCTTCCGTGGAACTCCACAAGGCACTAACCTTTCTTTCTCCAACGGTGAGTTGACTGGTGGAGTGGATACCTTACGCCAAGTTGAAGCTAAATATCCTGCTTTGCTGTTTAAACAGCAACTGACAGCATATGTGGAAAAGATATATGGCATGATCCGTGATAATCTGAAGAAAGAGATTTCTCCGCTGCTTGGGTTGTGCATTCAGGTGCTATGTACAAATTAACACATGATAATCTCTCTTAAGAGAAAGTAATAATGATATGTTAAATCATTCTTTGCCACTAACTACTAAGCCACTTCAAAATTTATTTATCTGGAAACTAAATGGTGTAGGCACCCAGAATATCCAGAGCAGGTTTACTTAAGGGGACGGCTCGTACACTTGCAAATGCCGCCGCTCAAGAGATTTTGACTGCTCACTGGCAAGGGATTGTAAAGAGTATTGGGAATTTCTTGAATATGTTGAAATATAACCATGTAAGTGAAATATCTGTAACGTCGTTGTTTCTCCTCTATGTTTTGGTTCTTTTCACTTTACATTGCTTAAGGACAAGTTTTACACCCTGGCATGGTTGGTCTCTAATTATTTTAGCTAGGAGACAACGGAACTAACACACATATAATTAGGTTTTTACCAAACCAGATACCACCTAACCAGGAATGCTGTTTATAGATTATATACTCACCACAGTATTCTGTCACAATGGTGATAACTAACGAGAAGATTGTTCTTATAGCTCTTGTCGTAATAACAATTTTCTTTTGTTTCATGGATTCTGAGTTGCGATATTTTTATCTTAATTTTCATGCTTATTTATGGTTTTACATTTTGATCCAAGCTTTAGTGCACTCAATAGATTATGTGAAAAATTGGAAATATTGGTTACATGATGATTGATCAAATTGACAATAATCATCGAAGAATTTCCTTCAGACATTTTTCTGACCTAAACAGTAACTGTCATATTTCTCCCAATATGACTTTCAATAAGATCAAAATCATTGGAATCGTATAATATGCAGTTGACTTTTTGTTCCACTTTATGATGATTCTTTGAGATTTGTCTGACCTCATGGCTGCTTACAGTTTCAATCCAATTTGTTCTCCTTTATTTTGACAATTCTGGGTTCCATTTAATTTCCGTTATTTTTTATATGTCCCTGTGTACTTGTATGATATGTCATTTTATTTTCTTTAACTGCATTTAACTCAATAACTTTCACTACTTTTCTTTCTTTCTCAGGTACCCCCATTTTTAGTCCGTAAAGTGTTCACGCAGATATTTTCTTTCATCAATGTGCAATTATTTAACAGGTTCTCTGTCTAGTAACATCTAGATAATTGTTTATATTTCTATAAGATGATTCTGTTAATTATAGTTGTCCTTTTAGTTATTCACCTTTGTGGCTGTAGCCTTCTTTTGAGACGAGAATGCTGCTCATTTAGCAATGGTGAGTATGTCAAGGCTGGATTAGCTGAACTGGAACACTGGTGCTACAAGGCAACTGATGAGGTAATCTTGTTTTGCATTTCGCTCTCCTGGTAATGTTTCTTACTTTGGTTTCCTGACTGATGAATGAAACAAATAACCAGTATGCAGGTTCGGCCTGGGATGAGCTCAAGCATATAAGACAGGCCATAGGGTTCCTGGTATTGCATCTCATACTCCATATCGCCTAGAATCTTCCGACAGTGCTTGTTTAATCTTAAGTTTACCAGCATTGCAAGTTATCTATTGTTTGTATAATTTTCCTTTTGCTTTTCTTATATCTTCATCTTCTCTTTTTCAACTTCAACCTGTATGTCCACATCTGTAGAAAGAAGGCTTTTGGATATTACTCCACAAATACAGGAAAGAATTAAACTAAAGATCAGTAGAACCAAAAGAATAAAAAATAAAACCTCTGCATCAAGAACAAACTTTTGTAGTCATCTAGAAGTTGGTGACACCATTAAATATATTCTAATCTTGAGTTTTTCCTAATTTAGGTCATACATCAGAAGCCAAAGAAGACACTGGATGAAATAAGTCATGACCTGTGCCCTGTAAGTGGCTATCTATTTTCTTTAACCAGTATATGGTCCATTTCTGAAGTTGTTAATCTTCCACAGGTGCTTAGTATTCAACAACTCTACAGAATCAGCACTATGTATTGGGATGACAAGTATGGTACACACAGCGTTTCACCAGATGTAAGTCTGCATAGATGTTCCTTCACTCGTTCTTTTTCACCATGTAACATTTGCTTAGTTTTTTCGATTCCAACTCATGTAATTTATCATCTTATTTAATAATACTGGTGGTAGAAATGAGAATAGGTCCATCAAATCTCTATTTATTTGGTGCATAAGACAGCAAAAATGTCGAAAAACATTGTGTTTTCTGATAGACCTTACTTAACTACTATTGAATGAAGTAGAGCTGTAAAGAATGTACGATTTACCTGTGGTCTCTGCAATATGATTATTTGATTGACAGGTAATATCCAACATGAGGGTGTTAATGACCGAAGATTCAAATAATGCTGTCAGCAGTTCGTTCCTATTGGATGATGATTCAAGGTTAAAGATATACAATAACATGTGATTTTGCATATTTGCATTTATTATTCTATTTATATGAATTTTAGATGATGCTAGGGGTCTCAAGATTTTTGTCTCAAATTGTCTCAAGTGACTTGTCATCATTACATTGATCGAGTATTTTTCCTATGATTGGTTATACCATAAAATACCATTTGTCTTATTCAGTGTCACGTATTGAGACCCCTAGCATTATCCTTGAATCGGTCTCACGTCTTCATAAAATGTAGTAGTTGTTTGTAACTGACTGTTAACCATGATGCAGCATACCATTCTCAGTTGATGACATCTCTAAATCAATGGATCAGATTGATATAGCTGACATTGAACCACCACCACTTATTCGCGAAAATTCAGGCTTCAGTTTTCTATTGCCTCGTGCTGACTGAATGCTTTTCGTCATGGATTTGTCTAGTCAGTTGCTACATCCTCCCCTTTCAAACCCGAAGCTGGCGGTATGTCATCGATTTTGTTGAATGATCAATCAAAATTAGCTAATGGTTTGTGGTGAATTTCGTTGAGTCATATCATAATGCTATATTGCTCACTAGTTGCCCATACTTATTTAAGCATTGGCCCGACTTATTGTTCTTTTTTTTTTCTTTCTTTAATAGGTAATTTCGGCCCCAAGTACGGAAATTCTGGCGTACTTATCCTCAGCTCGTGCTGCAGAATTCGGGTCGGGATGAAGCAAGAAGCATTGAATTCACCGAGAATTATACATACAATGCCTAGGCTACTAATTCCAGTCCCTTGTTTGCATGCCATGGTTTGATTCCAAAAAAGTTGTTGACTTTACAATAAAAAATTCACAGTTACACACAAAATCAATATGTATAGCCCCAGGCTGTATTCCATTTGTGGTTTACAATAAAAAAAAAAAAATCAATCTGATTCTATTGTAAAAGCCACTATAAATTAAATAATAATGATTTAGTACAAGATATGATTGGATTAAAAAAATCAAAATTAATTTGCATAAAGTCTTGTTATATTATATGATGATTTGATTCATATTCGGATTTGACCTGAGTTGTTGCTGCTATTGTCCTCTATTATTTGTGGCCCCTTGGGATCTTTGTTTTCCCTTGCTCCTTGTCAAGTTCAAAACGCATTTAAATATCAGAAAATATCGTTAATTAATATAAATATAATTATACATATATCCGATTACTTAATACTTGTAGAGATACAAACAAAATCAATCTGATCATAAATCTTGATGTTACCAAGATATTTGACGCTACTGATATGTTCAATCTGGGCATAAGTATGTTGGATTTAGTATTCATGAATCTTGATGTTACCCACGTTGAAAAGATTTTATGTTGTTGAGAATTAATCATCAACATGTTTGACACTATTAACATTATAAGCCATGATAACTTTCAAAGGTTAGATGGTGAAAAAGAACAAGTGAAGAGACACTTTAAATAGATAGGTTATACGTACGAGTGAGTGCCTGTTGGATAGCACTTTCACTAGCTAGCTATTATCTGCAATGCAAGGGATGGGCATCAGTGTAGTGTAATTAAACATCCATTTCGTAGCTGGTCATGAATATATCTCGAGTATTACCCACGTTAAAAACATTTATTTACGTTGTCAAGAATCATTCATCCTATGGACGAAGGATTGTGGGGTCAATTGACTACACTGAATTTTTTTATTTTATAATATATGACAAAATTTTAAATTTTAAAATGTTATATACAAATTGATCTCATTGAAATTTTATAAAATTTTTAATATATGAGCTCAAATTAAAAATATATAAATTTCTCACTTAAATCTCAATATCATATTATTCCTACATTCTCTATATATGTAGGGTTGTAAATGGTAACTGAAAAATTCGTATCAGTTCGCATTTGTATTCGAAACAAAATGAATATATCCGTATCGAATTTTAAGGTATCCATAAATAAATGGATACGAATATTGATATAGATGTATTCGTATACATTTAACATTCTACTATAAATATATCCGATAGATAACAGATATCCGATATTTGGATTCGTATCCGAATTTATATTCGAATAACTTCTATACGTGTGTGTGTATATATATATATATATATTAAAAACTGAAATAATTAAATTCATTTAATTTTAATTAATGTATTTTTATTATTGTAAAGTGTAAAATATTTAAAATGTATCATTTAACTAGAAAATTATATACTACAAGAACAAAATTATAGTTAATAGTTTTTTTACAAATGTTTTATTTTCAAAATTTATGTGTGATAACAAGAGTGGATCGATGATAAACTTTTATAAAAATACGATTAATTTGATACTTTTTATAAGATGTTTAAATTTTGATTGATTTTTATGATCAATGATGAATAATAACGTGCTTGACAAACTTTAAGTGGTAATGAGTAATTATTCAATTTTTTCTTTTAATTTTTATAAATAATTTGAATAAATTGTTTATTAGGTAACAAATAATCGAATTCGGATACCCGAATATTCAAAAAATATGTTCATTCGAATAAAATAAACAGAAACGGATATTATACATATAGTATTTATAAAATTCGTCGAATACCGAATACGAATACGGATAGTGTATTAATTTTTCGAATACGGATACCACTGCATATAGATCCATATATATGTGTATTCATATAATATTCTTAAACTAATTAATAATCTATTTTATATTATTTTTTGAAGGTATTAATGAATAGTAAACAATTTGTCTTTAGAAAAATCTATGAAAGGTCAATAGCTTGTATGTGTATATATATATATATAGTTAATAATTATTATATTATCATTGTAATTAAATATATATTTTATATATACAATTCAAAAGTATAAAATTATTCAAAAATTTTGGCTTGAGACGACCCCTATCAAATTATTTATAATTTCATAATAATTTTAACCCCACTAAATATAAATTATGACTTCAACGGTGTTCATCCCCACACGTTTAACACGTTGATCAAACAGCAGTCACTCAAGCTTTGACAGTTACAGGCACAACAACATGAACCGATTAGTATGGACCATCACTCAATATTCGTAGGGCCGGCCGGTCGGCCTCAAGTACACACTTCTTGCACCATCGATCACTCAATGTTTGTTGATCAAATTTCAGCCACTCAGCTTTGACAAGTAGAATTAACCCTAACATTTCTAAAAGTAGAAAAATATGGCTTCCACCACCACCACGTCTCTAATTTCTGGATTTTTGTGTACTCGATCTTAACAGAGATTCCCTCCAATGGAGTTTTCACTTGTGTATGTATTAGTTGCGTCATCTCTCCAGCTAGAGCCTCTTATTCAAATACTTCTTCTTAGTTACTAATACCGATGCACATGCAATCGTCTAATTTAATAATATTGAGCTAAAATAATAGGGGCTTAGATCGATCCACAAAATAATTTTGGTACTTGGGCTTTCTTATTTTCTTCTACCTTTCAAACGGCCAAGTTTCAGTAAATATTTGAGATATAGAGGAGGAGTGGGTAGCAAGAAGTATGAATTAATTAATCAATTAATGTTAATCATTCTTTTTTAGTCACTATTATTATAATGGTGGATATGGATTTACTGAATCAGTAAAGCTTTGGTTGCTGCGTCGGTCTGATGGGCGTGGATGTCTATGTGGCCAGCTTCGTAGAATCATTTATCAAATTAAAAGAACAAATAAGGAAATATGAGCGATACAAGGAAGAAGAGATATAACTTGTGTGATTTTTTTTAGTACAGTGCACGTAATTTTGTGCTGCTGACCACTGTGTCCTCCTCCCCATAGACACTCGTGCGTGCACATCTCGCGAGTAATTAATGATACATATTTTACTTTGAAGATATATGAATCAAAAAAAATAATACTTCATTTAATTTAAATAAATTAACTCCTGTCCTTTATATAAAGGGTAGGTCCATCCGGCGCCTTGTACGTTACGAGTCAAGTTAGAGTCAGAGAAAGACGTGCGTGTGATTGTGACCCCATATGTACATGCGAGAAATTATTCAGGAAAAAAACTGCCACACCACATACATTAATTGCGCATCATGTCATGTACCATAAAAATGTGTGTAAATATGCAGATGACGAATCCATGGTTTGTGGCGTTCGCAATTATATGGCAAAAGGTCCATACCTATAACTTACCTACCACACCAACTTTGGCAAAAAAAGAGTGTACGGGTTTTTGTACGGATATCTTCACTTTTTCAGCACCAGTTTTATTATGTATAATGATCTTGCTATTTATTTATGTAACGATTTTTATAAAAAAAAATGAAATTTATCATTTATATAGTGAGTTTCATTATTTTTTATAAAAGTCATTATATAAATTATTATAAAACATTATTATTCATATGTTTTTTCTTTCGGCACCCGTGTAAAATTTTGTCGAGTGGAGGCTTGCTACATCAATTAGAAAAAATAAGATTTGGTTAACTTCCTTAATGACTAAATAAATACACTGATATAGAAGGAGAGGATTATTATGAGAGAAAAATTGCGTACTTTAAATGTGTTTAAATATTTTTATTTATAGTATCAGTGTTCTCTTTATTAGAATTAAGAATTAAAATTCTAATTAATTTATAGACTTTTCAGGCTGACAATCTTTGGTCAGTCTAACTTGTTAAGAATTTTATCATTTATTAGATTTAATATATTTCAAACATATTCAATGAATAAATTATTATATTATCCTGAGCTCTAGAAATAAAATGTGACAATATATCATTGGTGGGTTATTTTTATTCATATCATTTGTTCCCTACTCTTTTAATATATATATATTAACATCGATGGTGTCTTTAACTTTTTACGCCGATGGCGTTTTTCGCTTTTAATGTTGATAGCGCTTTTTTCATAGTATTTCTAACTATAACACTCTTGACATTTTTATTCATGACGATTTTAGCTATAAAGGCCATGGAGTTTTTACCTATGGCGTTTTTACCTACAACGCCTATGGCGTTTTTAACTATAACGCTTATGACGTTTTTACCTATGACACTGTGACATTTTTAGCTATGACACTGTGACATTTTTAGCTACAACAATCATGGCCTTTTTACACATGGTGTTTATAACTATAAAACTCATGGCGTTTTTATCCAAGACATTTTTAGCTGTAAGGGTCGTGGAGTTTTATCCATGACGTTTTTAGCTACAACGCTCATGTCGTTTTTAGCTATAATGCTCATTTTGTATTCAGAATTTTTACTTCATTTAGATTCTCTTCACATTCTGAACTTTTCATTCAGTTTTATTAAACAACACCTATAAGTATTACGTATTCTAGTAGTACCTTCAATAAAATAAGTCTTATTTTAAACAATCAAACCTTTTGTGTTTACTCTTAAAAATAATAAATTGTTAATTTAGTAGTTTGTGACATAATAATGAAATTTGAATGACAAACTTGAAAATATTATGTCATTACTATCAATAAAAAAGTTGATTTTCTTCACTATCAAAAATCAAAATCCCTTCTAATTCATTTAATTACCTTACCGTCTCCACATTAAAGCTTTCAGTTTTAGCTAAATATTAGTTTAAAAGCACAAAAGAGATTTAAAAGGGGGTTGAATAGATTTTATATGTTTTAGTATTAAAATTAGATTACCAACCAATCAAGAAAGTTAATTTATTCATGATAATTAAGCATAGTGGAATAAATTTTTAAAACCCTTTAGAGATTAAAGAAAAAAATAAGTTATGAATTTAGTGCACTTGTAGAGTTTAGTCATTAAAACGTAGAGTACAAAAACAGTTAAATATCATAAAACAAAATTAACATAAAGTAATTGATATAAGAATTTTTAAGAGATTTAGAATACAAAAATCTCATAATCTTCATTTTACTCCACAAGTAGGGATAATACACTAAGGATGAGATGATTACACAAACACAATGTTAGTATATGCATTTATTGTGACACTTTTAAATTCGGGTTTACATCATCCAAACTTAAGTCGTCAAAATACAAATAACAACTATTATAATACAGTACAACGTACAATAATATAATACTCAATAATACATAACTAAGTCTTCACACTATTTTACAATATGGTAAAGACTACTATAATAACTATCTCGCACTATCACTCCATTCCCATTTTCTCCCCGCTAGTCCGGACTACACTCTTATTTCCTAAACAATTAAACAAAAAGGAAATGGTGAACTCAAATAGTTCAGTAAATAATAACATAACTAAGATAATAACGAATAAATTATTATTAGCCTTCAGCAGTTGAGTTTTTGATAGAATAATATAAAAAAAAATTAAGTACATTTATTTAAAATATTAAAAATTAAGCACATTTATTTAAAATATTTTTTGTTTATCATTGTATTAATATTATTAATTGCAATTAATAACAAAAAAATTATAAATTAAGTGCATGTATCAAATTTTATTTTATCGGAGGATCATCGGAGAGAGAATCGTACTTTTCATGTTTTCATTTATTTGCTCTAAATAAAAAAGGAACATTAATTTATCAATTGCAAGTACTGTACTTGCAATAATGAAAACAATGAAATTTTCATTTAATGCATATATTAATTTGAAGCATTTGACCTCCTGCACAGCCACCAGTAGCTACATTAGAGTCTTAGACAGCGAAGAAATCCTCTGTCAATAAAAAAAAATAGAGTGAAATAAAATTTGATAAATGCACTTAATTTATAATTTTTTGTCATTAATTGCAATTAATAATATTAATGCAATGATAAACAATTTTTTTTCAATATATATATATATAAGAAATTTAATTAAATTATTTTTTTAATTATTTTTTTTCTAAGCAATTATTTCTATATAATTCAGCAAAAAAGTATTATTTTTAAAAAAAAATTACACATTAATAACCACATCATATAATTTTTGAGTAAATATAAATACACAATAACTAAACACTACATTCATCTACATTATTAAATAGTTAGGCATGACACAAACTTCAATAAAATATCTTATTTTTTAATAATGTAGATGAAAATAATGTTTAATTATTGTGTGTATAGACTTATCTTTAATGTTTTTTAAAATCACACATCTACATCAACAATTAACTCGACAAAAGTTAATCATAATTTAATTTTTGAGTATTCTGAAATTTTTTTTAAGAGTATAATGGTTAATCTATTAAAAAAATAACATGTTAATTAAATTGATAATATTTACAAAGTTAGTTAATTTTTTTGGTCATGAAGTCTAAGTATATCAATGCCCTATGAAAAAATGCCACATCATTAAGCACACGTGTTAAACGTGCTAAATGTAGCCGTTCGTTTACTTAGAGGTAGTTAAAAGTTAACCATGGTTAATCTGCTCTGGTTAGATTGGTAGGGAAGCAGTCTTGTTGTATAAATACCCACATGGCCCCAACCCACATGGCCACAACCCAACCCAATAAAAAAAAATAAAAATAGACAAGTATGGCTTCCACCACCATCTCTCTCCTCCACACAGCCACCGTACAAAAACTCCGAGCCACCGTAAACAGAACTCACATCCTCTTCCACTTCCTTCTCATTCTTTCCGTTTTTTACTACAGACTATTCCCTCTCCTCAGCTCCACGCCGGACCATAACTTTCCGGCGACAGCATTGATTTTCATGATTATCGCTGAACTCATACTAACCATTACATGGTTCTTCGGACAATCTTTCCGGTGGAGGCCGGTGTTCCGGTCGGTGCACCCGGAAAGACTTCCCGGAGACGAAGCGTTACCGGGGGTGGATGTTTTTATATGCACGGCGGATCCGAAGAAGGAGCCAACCCTGGAGGTGATGAATACGGTGATATCGGCAATGTGCTTAGACTACCAGCCTGAGAAGCTTGCCGTCTATCTTTCCGATGACGGTGGCGCTGCGTTGACCTTGAGTGGAATGAGGGAAGCTGCCGTGTTTGCTAGGTGGTGGATTCCGTTTTGCCGGAAGTACAATATCAAGACAAGGTGCCCGGGGGCTTATTTTTCAGCTTTAAACGACGGTGATGAGCAAGATATTCGTGGTGGTGAATTTCGAGTTGAACAAGATAAAATCAAGGTGACATATATATCTTTCATATATATATATATATATATATATATGCTTTTCATCCATGACAACCTATTAAAGTGTTATTTTAGGAATTGATTGTTCATCGTGATATTTAAGGACTGTGATTGAATTGAATTTGAACGTTGCCGTGAGTAGCGGCAGGCCCATGGAGTTAATCGTATTCTTAGCGGTAATGAATAATTAAATGGGACAGTATAATAATTTCTTAAGCTGTCAGAAAGAATAGGCGTGTTACTATTCTTTTAGCGGCAGGATTTAAACTCAATTTAATTTTAATTTTTAAATATCATGATAAATAATTATAAATATTATTATTAAAAATGTACTTTTAACAATTAGTTGTTATAAATAGAAACCCACATATATATATATATAGTTTGAATACGACTCTTTGCAAGTACAACCTATAATTTCACTTTCATTTGTACAAGTTACTAGCAACAGGTGACGTACGTGTCGTGTTGTATAAATTATATATATAATAAAATTTAAGTTTTATAAACTTAAAGAATTAAATAAAAAATATAAAAAAAACTAATTAAAAAGGAAAACTTGTGAAATTAAAGTTAACAACAGTTAAATACGTATAAGCAAGGGAAAATTTGTGAAAAAATTATGGATGATAAAATTATTATAACAAATTAAGAATTATATTGTTTTGATTGATTAATGTTTGTGTAAAATATACTTCATCTGTCTCAAAAGATTGTCTTTAAATATAATTTTTTTTTATCCATAAAATATATCTAAATATACACAAAGCAAATATACTCCCTCCATTTCATAATAAACGGTTTAGTTTGATTTTAATGATCGAATTGATTATTTTTTTAAAAATAATAATTAATTTTTTTTATATAAGTTTTTATATCACAAAACTTGACATTAATAATAATTTTTTTATAATAAATTATGATCATATATATATTAAAAGTCAAGAGTTACTTAAGACAAAAAAAATATTATTATAATTATATAAGATTCACTATAAATAAAAGTTGATACTTATTTTATTATTATTTTTTAATTTATATAAAATATGTATTTTAAATATTTTTTAAACAAAAAACTGAGGAAGTATAAAAAAGAGTTGTGCAGTTTTTTCTGCAAGTTTTTTTAGTACAGTTCATGTAATTTTGTCGTAACGCTAATTAAGTTATCCAGGAGCCATTTGAATTGGAAAGTAGTTAAATCTGCTCATAGACACTCGTGCATGCACCCGTCTCGAGTAATTAATGATACATATTTTACTTGAACATACATGACGCAAAAAATAATACTCAATACTTTAAGTTTTACAATTAATTTAAATAAATTAACTCTTGTCCTTTATATAAACGGTCCATCCGACCCGCTTGTACGGGACGGGTCAAAGTTAGGGTCAGTGTCAATGGAAATAATGAGTCACTTGTATAAATGATAATAAAATAATAAATTCAAACTCATCACTACAAAGTTTGAAAGTTAAGCTTAGACTTTAGTGAGGGCAACATAGTCACTTGTTGCTGGAGGGAGAGCGGAGAGTTTTATTTTTCTAGTGTTAGTTGTTGATGTTATTATGTAGATGCTAACTATGTCGACAATGCTTTAGTAGTATATATAGACCATCTATTAAAAAAATATTATTTTGATTTTTTGAAATTAATGTATGCTATTTTTAATTTTATCTGATGTTAGTCATTTAATGTCCTCGTTATAAGTTATTTAAAAAGTACTATTAATTGAAAAAAATTTAAACTATCAAATCTTAAATTGAATGCACACCAATTTTAAATTTTGAATTTCACAAATTTACTTTTCAAAGCCAGAATGAGATTTTATTTTTGAAGAACAGTGGTAGTGTGTTTTCCTCGAGGCATTAAAATTCCTTAAATTTTAATAGACAAAATATAATTTATGCATATAGTAAAACAATTGGTATGTGTTAATTACACTATATATATTGTCTCACATCGATTGTCTTGTCAAAATATATTTAGTATATAATGAATTGGGTTAACTCTTTTTATAATCAATTGATTTTGAGTTAGAGAGTATGATGTATTTATATTAGCGACTTTGGGCCAATTTCATAAATCTAATATGGTATGATTGGTATTGAAGTGACCGCTTGTTCATGACTGCTTTTATTCTTACCCGCTTGTAGCTCACTTTTTACAGGTCAAAAGTTAATCATTTATTAATTAGTAACTACTTTTCAATAGATTAACAAAAGTTATCGGGTCAAAAGTCATTTATTAACTTGTAACTACTTCTCAATTGAGTCAAAAAAGTTATTCGTAATTTACTAGCTATGTGTTTATTTTTTTTGTGTGATTTTGTAATTTATCAGGTTCACGTACAATTCTCAATACATCAAATTATAGTTTTTATATGTTTGACTTTAGACCCATATTATAAAATTTGACATTATCACACATGTTAGACGTAAATATATGCCATATTTCCCCGTAAAAAGTCATCTATATTGTAAATTCATTTAAAAAAATAAAAACGAAACTTGTTTCGATGCAAAGTTAGTATATATTTGTTTGCTTTCATATGTGCACCTTGATTACAAAGTCGAATTCATCTGTGTGGTCTAATTAACACGTGATTACACGTACAGTTAAAGTACGAACATTTCAAGAAATTAGTGGAGAGTGGAGGAGATGATGGTCAAGCTGATGACATGAACAACACTACCGGCTATGGCCGTGCACCTCTAGTTCAGGTACCTACTCTGAAAATTAATTTCTAAATTATATGTAGACACACACCGTTCTGGTTATTCCAAATGGAATAATTACAAGTACTCCATAATTCTTTAAATTTGTGAAGCCGGATTTATAATGGCATTTTAGAATTAATTAATATTTCATACTTTTTATTAACGCTAATTTTTTAAATAGTATATATATATTTACCCTAATTTTCTTATTTCTTTTTCATTAAAAGATGTAGATAACAATGTACGTTGTTTGATCATATGTTATATAAGTTTAGTTGGCTTATTTTTTTCTTTTTTTTCTCTCAATATTTTCTCATAAATCATAATGTAAATAAATTAAGCTTGATCATATATATATGAATTTCAAATGAATCGTTATTTTTGACTAATGACATATATGTATAGGACTTGTTTGAAAAATGCGTGTGTTTTTGGAAAGTAGTATATAATGTGGTAATTTCCGTTGCATATATACATATGTGAAATTAGGTGATTCATGATAATAGAGGCAATGAAGATGAGAATGATGTGAAAATGCCACTCCTTGTATATGTTTCTCGTGAAAGAAGACCATCTTACCCTCATCGTTTCAAGGCTGGAGCTCTCAATGCCCTTGTATGTCCCCCCTTCTCTCTCTCTCCCACACACAATTATATATCTACATTATAGTAGCCTGTGTTACACAAACAAAGTTGATTAATTTAGTTGATTGTAGTACGATTCAATATCCTAAAGGTTTTCATTATCACGAAACTATTGCTAAACTTGTTGGGTAAATAGTACTTTAATTTTTTGTTGAGCGGAGAGGGTAATTTATTGACTCATTAGTTTTATTAATTGCAGCTTCGAGTGTCCGGAATAATTAGTAATTTCCCATATGTAATGGTATTAGATTGCGATATGTATTGCAATGACCCGACTTCGGCAAAGCAAGCAATGTGCTTCCACCTTGATCCCAACATGTCTTCCGAATTAGCTTTCGTTCAATACCCTCAAGTCTTCTACAATGTCACCAAGAATGACATCTATGATGGCCAAGCAAGATCTGCCTACAAGGTTAATTTATTAATTTACTCGATTGTTACAATTTTCTGGATTCTCTTATGAATAATTAAGCTAGCACAAAAAAATTGGAGTTAATTAATTTCGTATTGAATTAACCAATTATAGACTAAGTGGCAAGGTATGGATGGGCTAAGAGGACCTGTTTTGACTGGCACTGGCTACTACCTAAAGAGAAGGGCATTATTCGGAAGCCCTAATCAAGAAGGTACATACGTACCACATTAACTTGTGATTTTGATTTTCAAGTTTGCAGTGTGACATATTATATATATATATAGTGCATGCATCTATATAATAACTAATTCATAATCTTAGTCGTCTCAATTATTTAGATACTTATCTCCATCAAGCTGCATTAAGTTTTGGTAATTCGGACATGTTCATTGCGTCGCTACGTGGTAACAACCAGAAACATATTGCTAATAACGGAGAAACGACAGAGGAGCAGTTAAAGGAAGCACATGTGTTGGCAAGTTGCAGCTTTGAGAAAGGCACAAAATGGGGTTCCGAGGCAAGTCTTAAAGATCAATATATATACACCACTCTCACAATTTCTTTATATCTAATCTGGTAGCATAATATTATAACAAGTACTTTTTGCATATTTACTTAAAAATTAATAAGCATATTAAAAAAATATAAAAACTTGCATTACTTTTTTGTTTTGTTTTTGATAATGTGGAGTATCCCAACCGCAGTCGGATTAAGTCTCCCCACCCCGGGCCAGGCTTTGCGCACAGGCTCCGCCTAAGACATGGCTTTGCCCTGAAACGTCTGGCCTTAACAATTGTGCTGCTGTTGGTAGTTGAACTCAGGACGTCCGGGTTTACGGCTCGTCCTGGGGTCTCCCTTGAATCAACTGAGACAACTGCATTACTATTATAGTGTAAACTATGGCAAACATAGAAATCCGAATTAGAATTCAAGACAGACATAACAATTATCATATATAGGTGATACTTTATTTCTGATTATTCTCGAACATTAAACAGATAGGTTATATGTACGAGTGCCTGTTGGAGAGCACTTTCACTGGCTATTATCTGCAATGCAAGGGATGGAAATCAGTGTACTGCTACCCAAAGAAACCAGCATTCATGGGTTGTGCCACAATTGATATGAAGGATGCATTGGTTCAACTAAGGAAATGGAATGGACATCTCTTAGAACTTGGATTCTCAAAATTTAGTCCACTCACCTATGCAATTTCAAGAATGTCATTTCTTCATAGCATGTGTTACGCATACTTCGCCTTCCAGCCCTTGCAAGTTCTTTCACTCCTCATATATGGCATTGTTCCTCAGTTTTGCTTCCTCAAAGGCATCTCTCTCTTCCCAAAGGTTAAGTCAAATTAATTAATATTAATATATACACATATGCAAAATTATGCAGAAAAAGTAGTTTCACACCACATCATCACAATTAATGTTGTGTATCATTTGACTTCCAATCTGTGTATAAAAATGTGTGTATAAATTAATATGCAGGTAACAGATCCATGGTTTGCGGCATTTGCAGTTGTATGGATATCTTCACTTTTGCAGCACTTGTATGAAGTTTTGTCGAGTGGAGGCTCATTAATGACATGGTGGAACGAACAAAGAATTTGGGTGATCAAAGTTGTGTCCGGGAGCTTATTCGGATGCATGGATTGTGTTATGAAGAAGAGTGGTATTTCAAAAGTTGTGTTTAGGTTGACCAATAAAGCCATTGACAAAGAGAAACAGGAGAATTATGAGAAGGGGAAATTTGATTTCCAAGGGGCAGAGCTTTTCATGGTTCCATTGGTTGCACTTGTCATTTGGAACATGGTTTGTTTAGTAGGGGGAATATGGAGAATGTTTGTTGAAGGAAATGTTGGTGAAATGTTTGCACAACTTTTCCTCTCATCCTTCCTTTTACTCGTTGGTTATCCCATCATTGAAGGGATAGTGACCAGTAAAGGAAAAGGCAAAAGTAATAAGTAATGTGGTGTTATAATTTTATGGAGTTGTTATTACGAGTAAAAATTGATATTTTCACAAGATATCTCTCGTGACTCATTTATTATTTATATGAGAGAAATTTTGTGTAACCATCACTTTTACTCGTGGAAACATCAATTCCTTAATTTTACCAAGTATCTAAACGATCTCTTTGTAATGTGGTGTTATAGTTTGGCGTTTTCATTTAAATATAGATTTTTTCCTCAAGGAGCCATAACCTATGTACTTCAATTCTACCTGTAATAAAATGAGTTTCATTTTAAGTTGTCCTATCTACTATGTTTATTTTTAAAATTAATAATATGTTATTAGTTTAGTAGTCGTTGACAGATAATAAAATTTGGATGACAAATTTAAAAATATTATATAATTTTATATTACTATTAATAAAAATTTAATTCTTTTCACTATCAAAATCCCTTTTAATTATTTCATTCATTCAATTACCTTTCTTTCTCCATTTTTCTTTTATTTTCAGCTAAATATATATGAACAAATAAGCCGAGTGTAAGAAGTATTAAGGATTCTTTCAAACTCACTTCCTATTTTTGTGAAAATAAATTTAGATTCAATTTTAGAAAAAAAGCAAATTGGTATTTCGCCTCTGATATTTAATTATAAAAAAAAGGGTGACGCCCATATTAAATCAATATTACTAGATGTCACATGTCTGACACAATAACGAATAATCAACAGAACTAGGATTTCAATTTGTGTTCAAGGTCCAAGCACATGCGTGAACTATTATAACTACCATTGATGAAACTAAAGGCCCACAAAACTCTATTGCTGTCCCCAACTTTCAGTTCGAGCTTACTCAACTAGTAGTTAGAAAATTTTGTAAGAAATTCAACTTTGAAATATTCATAACAATTTACTTTTATATTGCAGGATTTAATATTGTAAAATAAATATAATTTATTTAAATATAATAAAATATAACTTTACGTTTATTGCGAAGATGGGTCATTTTCCACGTGTGGAGGTGTGTCACAATGTGAATTTAAAGACTTTGTTTGATCATTAAAAAGATCTAATATATATATATATATATATATATATATATATATATATGTATATATATATATATATGTCGCATTCACGTTAAACGGTTGTTAAAAACACTGTTGTAATAATCAATATAAGGGATAAAATGACTATAAAAGTCTCTGTCGCTAGAGACTCTAACGACAGGTAAAAAAATAAATTCAATGTCTGCCGTTACAAATTTTGACACTAAGAGTTAAATTTTCTTTTAGTTGTCTTTAAAATCTCTAGCGACAGTATATTAATAATAACTTTTTGCTGTGGATAAGTTGATCCATATATATGGATTACACGTCAAATTGAACACTTGGAAGGTTAAATAGTTATTACAACATCTTCAGTTATGGTATTATATATTACGTGTTCTTCTATATATCTGATCTGATCGTCGCGTGTTTTTTTTATATTTATTTCGATCGATGGTCATAGAACTGTAGTGATAAATAAATATGTTGGCACCGTTATATTCTTTTAACGAAGGCATGAAATTAGGCCTAACTTTACGCGACATAATTGGTGGGGTTTACCGACATAAACACAATCACGTAATTAAGTACATAGAGAGTTGAAAAAGAGAGTAAAGGGGACAATTAAGACTGTCTTAATTAATTAAGAAATATTCCAAGATATGAAAGCTAGAACAGGTCTAAATGGGAGACAAATCGAAGTAATAATTAAGTGTTGGTTCAAAGAGGGATGATCCCCTACTGCCGGTTGATGAAGTTAATCTAACAGCAATTAAGCGCATAATGAGACTAAGACCTTGTCTTGATTCTCTCTCTTCCTCACCTTAATCACTCATGAGCTCAAAACGCCAATATTGTATAGGCCTTTTTAATTATTTAATTTTCTTTGATCTCTAATTACCTTATTAATCTCTAATTACTTTAGATTTTGAAGTAAGAAATTATTGTTATGGACACAATAAATTCAGTTGATGAACAGCTAGAGCTCGACGACAACATCGATGTTTGCAAAGGAAGATCCTATCAGTGTGAGTTTTGTAAGCGAGGCTTCACTACAGCGCAAGCCTTAGGTGGACACATGAACATCCATAGGAAAGATAGAGCCAAGACTAGTACTAAGCCTTCTGCATCTAAGCAAGAAGAGAGTAATAATTACACAGGTCCTCGATTTTACCAGCCGATTTCAAGTTACACTCCATGGTATGCACAAGGGGCACAGATTCATTACCGAACAATTTTACCTGCCTCCACAAGTTCAACTCATGATCGAAGTTCTCTGCGCACAGAACCATTTGGAGAGGACTGCTACAGGAGCTTGAGCTTGCAATTTGGGACAGCGAAATTCGGGGAAGAGATGGAGAAGAAGAGAAGAGGTGAAAGTGAAGATGGTGGATTGGATTTGGAGCTTCGGCTTGGTCATGATCCCTAATTAGCTAGCTAGAAGTAATTATGTTTCTATATATGTTTGTATAGTTGGTTGTTATTGATATATATTTGCTAATGCAAAAACACCATTTTATAAACTACTTGTAAAATGGTTACTTTTGCATATATGCCTCTTTGTTGACAGTTAATTAATTTGGGGTTAATATTGATGGATGGAGAAAGAAGTCTCAACTAAGATGCATGGAGATGGTGACAAATTTGATCAATCATCGGTATCCTCTCCATTCGGTGACAGATTATTGAGGTAGCTAGCTTTGTGTTCCCTTTATATTTATTATACTAGGGTTATAACTTTATAGTATCAGATATTCTCCTTCCATATATTTTGCTTCAATCTATTTGTCTATTTATAAAGAGCAAGGTACGTGCACTTCTTTTGATCTATAAAGTTTACTGTGGTTATTTTCCTTTTTTTCCCTTTAAATTTCTGGATATTTAATCTTTCTTGAGCTTGTATGCAAAGGAAATTGTTTCAATAGTATATATAACACGGGCTATATGCTTGCTTTTATAACTTAAAAGTTAACTCTATATATTTAACTTATCAAACATCTACTAACTATTGCCAATTGAATGTGGCAAAGGGAGTTGCTCGATAATAAGTATACCCTGAAAATTAAAGTTGTTATGCCCCATTTTCCTAAATAGCTAATAAAAAGAATCATGACCGGCCTAAGATGAGTAAAGGGATATACAAACATTTACCTTCTAACATACGTGACTCCTGATGGTCTGTAAGTCATTTTAGGAGCAAATTACACTTGGTTTCATCTGTGGAAGTGTTCCAAAGTCTCATCTTATGATCTTCTTTAATTAATTGAGTTCAAGTCTTTTCTTTAAGCTTGTTTCAAAAACAAGCTCGCTTGGGGTTTAATTATCAACATTTGTTAATAATTAACTATTAAAAGAGTGATCGGATGAAGATTGATGACAACAAATCCACAAAGGGTTCTAACTTTTAAGTTCTAAGTATTTAGTGGAAGAATCACTATATATCTAAGCTGATTTCTCACATATATATGGTATAGGTAGGATATTTTCTGTACTCAGACAATGCCTAGCAATATTCTTCTAGGGTTTGAGCAGTCCTACTAGGGAATTCAACCTTCTAAAGCACGTTCCAGTTGCATCAGGCAGGAAACTTCTGGAAACACAGAAAAGTACAGAAGTAAATTTCAAATATCATAGAATTCCATGCAAGTTGATATAATTAATTATATGAATGAAAGTTTCCACTCGATTTATGTTTGGTTTATGGTGATGCATGTGTCGATACAGCTAGCAGGCTAAATTGCATATTAATTAAGGTCTTAAGTTCCTATCGTTGGATCATTTGGCTGACCTAGACTCTTGGAACTTCGAGTTCGAGCTGAGGTTTTAATGCAACTAATAGGTGATTCTAGTTAATTATATATGCTGGCATATAAAGTTTTGTGATTAATAGGTTTGGATGGGAGTTAATTATCAGGAATCAGCTGCGTCTTACCATATATATTTTCTTCAAAGTGAATCTTAATTCTAGTTGGAGTCTCTTTAGATGCATGGTTTCGTAAATCGATCTTTTTAATCGTCAATTGTTCAACTCTATGGTTATTGCAGCCTGATTTCGTCTACGTCAGTCATCGGGGCAAGATTCGTATGTTGGACATTCCGTTAACTCTAAAACAAGACAAATGAACGTATGTGCAGAGGATTGTTTTTTTAAATCCGCCTTTGGTGCTTATGTTAATATTGTAGACAACACAATATAAAGATGGTGTATAAAAATGTGAATGAAGCTTCCCAATGAGTTAAATCTGTGTCTAAAGACGTACGATTACGTATCCGCAGATTTGGTGTTACGCGTTTATGTCTTTAAATGTAGCCCTTTGGTCTAAACATATTCTTTGACTCAAGAGCGGTGCCACAGGTTCAGCCTCTTACCTAGTGTGAAACACAAAGCTAAGATCACAGGCTAGGTGTATATACGCCGCCTATGGGCATATGAGGCGCGGGGCAAGGCCTGCTTACCAACCATATATAGCTAGGATATAAGTAGTTCTTGTATTGGATATCAACTAACCTCAACAGAAATCCTAGTCAAAAGTTTTCAGTAGCATTTAGTTTTTGGACGTGGAAATTTAATAACAAGTTTTATTAATTTTACATTTTCTTTTTACGTGTTGTCTTTTTTTTTTCTTCCTTAATTCAAATTTAGATGAGTGGCAGATGAGCGCACCATATATCCAGTAGACTATAAAGAGAGATTAACTTCAACAGGATCCTAGCTTTGAGCTAGGGTTGATACCCTAATTCAGTCATTTTCTCTTAACCTTTAATATTAAGGTAACTAAGAGAGATGTATAACCTGTATAACTAACCTATATATAAACCAATAGAGAAAATCGTATCCAGATTAATTAATTCTTGGCTGGAGATTGTTTGTTATAGATCTATTGTTGGGGTGTGGATTCTTTGGGCCTATCATTCTGAGCCGTGAATCTCTTCTCTTCATATGGCTTGGGCCGGGTCGGACTTTTTCCCTTCCTGTTGGGCTCGGGTTCACAGATCTTTTATTACTCAGGCGGTTGATAGGACGTCTGGGCCTTCTTTGTCCACTTTGACGGACTGACACTGGAAGCAACCTAGGCTGGTATCTTCCCCCAACAAACCAAGTGGAGCAGGTGGAAGAGAACTACTTGCTTGTACTCATGAGAGTATGACTGGACGTCTGAGGATGCATGGATTAATATATACTGGCCACCTCACAATTTCAGAGGTATTGGATCTTTTTACATCATTAACATTAATTTATCAAACGTCTGAGAGATTCCAGCTAACCAAAAAAGCTCCTCCATTGTGACGTTATTCCCCTGAACTTACTCCTACACCGGAGCATCTCCGGACGGTCCCAACCACGACTGTCCTGTGAGGTGATAACGGTTTGTTGTTTGTGCAGGTATCTTGCTGACGGGTGATCACGGCAAGAGTGAAAATCAGACGTCAACATTGGCGCTAGAAGGAGGGGTGTTTGATACTTAAGTCACCCTGTTGTTTTCGAATAAAAATCGTTCTTATGGAAGGAAGAGGTAGTTCTAATGAAGGTCGGCAAGGGTCTTCCTTTGACCCCCATGAGGTGAGTACTGGACCCTCAAAGAAACACTGGTCGGGAGTTCATCGGTCGGGGCAAACTCGGGCCCATGCTCATTCTGAACCCATTAGGAGGCGTCTGTTTACACCACCCGCTTCGGAGAGGACCGGATCATATCGGGAGAATTCGGAACTTGGAATATCTCCTTTGGAGAGAAGTCCCCAAAGGGAACAAGCTGAAAGAGATAAATGGTCACAGATTAGGGAGGCTGAGATAGAATTGGAAGCCTTGCGTTGCAGACAGGTAGACTGGCAAAACCACCTAATGAATTTATGAGAGGATCCGTCGGCAACCATTGGCAGTAGGGAGCGGGCCGATACCCCGCAAAGTAGACCCAGGTCAGAGCAAGGAAGGAAGAGACACGACCGGGATGGTCGGGAGGATATAAGGGGCAAACACCAGTCTCAGGGTTATATGAGACACGACCGGGATGGTCGGGAGGATATAAGGGGCAAACACCAGTCTCAGGGTTATATGAGACACGACCGGGATGGTCGGGAGGATATAAGGGGCAAACACCAGTCTCAGGGTTATATGAGACACGACCGGGGTGGTCGGGAGGATATAAGGGGCAAACACCAGTCTCAGGGTTATATGAGACACGACCGGGATGGTCAGGAGGATATAAGGGGCAAACACCAGTCTCAGGGCTATATGAAATACGACCAGGTCGGTCGGGACGAAATAAGGGGTGCGCCCCCCTCCCAAGTTTTCCTGGGGCACATCGGCCGCACAAGTAGGGACGGGTTAGAAGGAGCATGTCCCGCCTCCCTCGGTCAGTGCTCTCGAGAAAGGGTGAAGACCCCAGACTATGAAGTGGGACAGGGCGCCCCAGTGACAGTTTCAGGTCGGCAAGATCAACGCATGGTCCCTTATGTCCCTGCGGTTGATCCAGTTATGGAAAGAATAGCTGAACTTGAGAAGAGGTTGGTAGCGGCGGAGGCAAAGTCGATGGCAGGATCTGGAGCCGAAGCGTCCAGGACTATGCCTTTAGATCCGAAATCCCCCTTTTCGACAGCTATTGATCAAGAGAAGGCCGATCCCAAGAAGAAATTGCCACCTCTTGAGATGTATGATGGCTCTGGTGACCCCTATGACCACACCAGTTCATACGAAAGGGTGATGAGGTATTATGATCATTCAGAGGCCGGTATGTGTCAGATCTTCGTGACAACGCTTAAGAAGGGAGCCAAGCAGTGGATGATGTCACTGCCCCCCAATTGTGTTCATTCATGGGCGGAGTTGAGCGTGCGGTTCCATGAGCGGTTTGGTAGTAATAAGAGGAGAGGCAAGGTGACAGCTTCTTTGATGCAGATAAAGTAGAAATCAGATGAGTCACTAAGCCAATATGTTCAAAGGTTTTGGGATGCGGTGGGAACTATCAGTGACCTTAATATGATACAGGCATTGGGATTCTTTACAACCGGGATGGATGTCACCCAGAACCGGAAGATGATGAAGGACATAATGTTCAACCCTCCAAAAGACCTCTTGGATGCATACGACAGAGCTGAGAAGTTTATAGCGGTCGAGGAGGCTATGAGTAGTTTGATACCCAAGAACAGAGGTTAGAGAGTAAAGCTTATGGTGGAAATCGAGGTGGGGACATCCGACCCCCCTCTTTTGATCGGGTAAAGCAAAGAGGCGGGTTGCCAAATCAGGGAAGACCACCCTTCCAACCAAAGGCGGAGAACCGTGCATATACTCCCTTGAGTGCCGAGCGAGTCAAAATTTTAGAAGCAATCAGGCAGGAAGAGGGGTCAGGGCCGGCGCTGCCGATCCATAGACCGAATGGATCGGGGCCCTATTGTTTATATCATCGTCGGGTCGGGCATACCACGGAGGCTTGCACCGGACTAATGGACATGATCGAATCTAGGGTTCAGAAGAGGGAATTAAAACAGTTTGTGGTTGGCCGAGGAGGGGGAACAGATAATTATAAGTCGGGAACCGATAAGGGGGTCGAACCAAGTAACCCTCCTCGAAGAGTAGTTGACGTTATAATAGGGGGGTCTTCTCCAACAGGGTCGGGCAAGAGGCGCCGTTCTTCCGGCTCCATATCAACGCTGGCAGGCCCGTGCCCGTCGACCCCTCGACCTTATCCCAGGATGGTCATCTCTTTTTCTGATGATGACTACCCAACCGAGGCCATTGAGCCTCATGAGGGAGCTCTGGTAATCACTGCCCAAGTTGGACCGGTGGATATGAAGAGGATAATGATCGACAATGGTTCATCAGTGGATGTGTTGTACAGCCATGCTTATCAGAGAATGGATCTCCAGGGCGTGAAGTTGCAGGTTGGGACAGATTCATCGTTGTATGGGTTCGGAAATGAAGCAGTACCTGTGATCGGTACTTTGGAACTACCCATGGTGTTTGGCGCAGCTCCACGGCAGGTCACCCTGCAGGTGAGATTTTTCGTTGTTCAAGTGGATTCTGCCTACAATGCAATCTTAGGGCGAACCACTCTGACCGCTCTGAATGCTGTTACGTCCATACCCCATTTCAAGATCAAATTCCCAACTCCGGAGGGGGTGGGAGAGGTGAAAGGAGACATCGATATCGCTCGAAAGTGTTATCGTCACGCCGTGACGGCATCGGCTGTTGGGGTCAGCCGGCAGAAGTGTGCCATGGTTTTCGATGTAGAGCCTTATGCAGAGGGGGATACGGAACCCCTAACGACTCCCGCCGAGAGCGTTGAAGAAGTTGAGTTGATACCCGGCAATAAATTCAAAACAATGAAAATAGGTGTTGAGCTACCGAAGGGCATAAAGACGCAATTGGTTCAACTACTACGAGACTATTCTGACATTTTTGCTTGGACCCCCCGAGACATGCCCGGGATCCCAGAGGCCATAGCGGTACATCGGTTGGCCGTTGACCCCGACAGGAAACCAGTGCGGCAGAAAAGGAGGATATTTGCGCCCGAGCGTCAAAAGATTATAGACTTCGAACTAGGGAAACTTCTGGATGCGGGGGTTGTTGAAGAAATTGAGTACCCGGAGTGGTTGGCCAATGTAGTTCTGGTAAGGAAGCAGAATGGAAAGTGGAGAGTCTGCATAGATTACACGGATTTAAACAAGGCTTGTCCCAAGGACTTCTATCCGCTTCCACATATCGATCAGCTGATTGATGCCACCTCTGGCAATTCGGTGTTGAGTTTCCTAGATGCTTTCTCAGGCTATCATCAGATTCATATGGCTAAGGAGGACATCCCTAAGACGGCGTTCATTACCCATCGGGCCGTTTATGCCTACCGGAGAATGGCCTTTGGCTTGATAAATGTCGGAGCCACTTATCAGAGGATGATGAACACCGTCTTTCGGAAACAGATAGGGAGGAACATGGAGGTGTATGTGGATGATATGATTGTTAAGAGCCTTCGGATGCAGGATCATCTTCGAGACTTGGAAGAGTGTTTTGAAACGGTCCGACGTCATAACCTGCGTCTGAACCCTGCCAAGTGCACCTTTGGTCTTAGTTCAAGTAAATTTTTGGGGTATTTGGTGAGTAAGAGGGGGATTGAAGCCAACCCTGAAAAGATCAGTACAATTCTAAACATGCGATCTCCTCAAAGCTTCAAGGACGTTCAAAGACTCTCTGGTTGTATTGCAGCTCTGAGAAGGTTTATGTCCAGATCGCCAGAAAGGTGTCTTCCCTTCTTCGACACATTAAAAGGGCCTAAGAACGAGAAAACCTTCCAGTGGAACTCGGAGTGTGAGGATGCGTTCCAAGGTATCAAAAAGTATTTGATGGTCGCCCCTCTATTGCAGAAACCGATCCCGAGAGAGCCGTTGTACCTTTACCTTTCGGTTGGCTCTTCGGCTGTTGGTGCGGCCCTGGTTAGGGAGGAAGGAGGTGTTCAGATACCTGTGTACTACGTCAGTCATGTTTTACGTGATGCAGAGGTCAGGTACCCGAATTTGGAGAAGTGTGCGTACGCTTTAGTGGTAGCCAGTCGGAAGCTCCGACATTATTTTCAAGGTCGACTTATTGTTGTCTACACAACCCAGCCCCTGAAGAAAGTTTTGGGAAGGCCTGACGCCTCTGGCAGGATGATGGCATGGACTGTTGAATTAACTCAGTACAATCTGGAATATCATCCTCGGACTGCCATCAAGGGACAAGCTCTGTCGGATTTCATAGTTGAGTGTACTTTCTCTGAAGATGGGGGCGACCCAATCCTCGATGTCGCCCTTATAGTAGGGGAGCAGCCGAGCCCTGCTTTTTGTTGGACCATGTACGTTGACGGATCGACTAACGCTGAAGCTAGCGGGGCAGGAGTTATATTACTGAGCCCCGAAGGTTTCAAGGTTCAGCAAGCTATACGATTTAAGTTTCGAGTCACCAACAATGAGGCAGAGTATGAGGTAGTTTTGGCTGGCCTACGTTTAGCAAGAAGCTTAGAAGTTCGTCATTTGATCATTTTCAGTGATTCCCAATTGGTTGTGAAGCAGATCCAGGGTGAGTTTGAAGCTCGAGGCGCGAGGATGGCCGGTTACGTTGCCGAAGTAAGGATGATGCTCCTCAAATTTGAATCTTATGATGTCAAGGGAATCGAAAGAGAAGGCAACTCTACTGCCGACGCCTTGTCAAAATTAACTACAACGCAAGTGGAGGATTTTGCGGGATCGGTGTATCTGGAGGTCCTGACCGAACCAAGTGTCAATAGAAAGGAACTTCTGTGCATAGAAATGTCTAATTGCTGGGTGACACCCTATCTTGATTACCTAGCTGACGGGAAGCTTCCAACAGATAAGATCTTGGCCAAGAAAATTAAGTACCGAAGCTCTTACTTCTGCCTAATTGATGGGGAATTGTACAAGAAATCGTACTCGTCTCCGTTGTTGAAATGCCTAGTTCCATCCGAAGCGTCTTATGTGCTTAGGGAGGTCCATGAAGGGATTTGTGGGGACCATATGGGAGCTAAGTCATTAGCCTACAAGCTGGTTCGACAGGGGTATTATTGGGCTACTATGTTCCAGGAATCAAAGGGGTATGTCCAGAAATGTCCTAAATGTCAGATGAATAGCTCGGTTCCCCACCAACCTCCCGAGGAGTTGTCATCGGTGCTTTCTCCTATTCCTTTCGCGATTTGGGGAATTGACTTATTGGGACCCCTTCCCAAGGCCAAAGGTCAGCTCCAATACGTGATTGTAGCCATCGACTACATGACCAAATGGGTCGAAGCTAAGCCACTTCGTCACATCACCGAAGACAATTGCGTGAAGTTCATGAAGGAGTCGGTTGTTTACCGGTTCGGTATCCCGATGGTACTCGTATCTGATAATGGTACGCAGTTTGTTGGAAAAAAGTTTGAAGAACTCCTCTCCGATCTGGGTATCCAGCATCGAAAGACTTCGGTGGCCCATCCCCAATCCAACGGGCAAGTAGAAGTGACAAATCGAGCTCTCCTTAGAGGGGTCAAAAGGCGACTGGATGAGGCAAAAGGGCGTTGGCCCGAGGAGTTGCCTAGTGTTCTGTGGTCTTACCGAACCACTCCGCGTTCGACTACGGGAGATTCACCTTTCAAACTCGCATATGGGACGGATGCCTTGATCCCCGTCGAGATCGGATCGTCCTCGTTCAGGGTGTCATGCTTTAAAGAGTTATACAATGAGGAGGGGCTCAGGCTAAACCTCGACTTGTTGGGTGAGGTTCGGGATGCTGCGTTGCTGAGGTTGGCTGCCTACCAACAAAGAATAGCCAAATACTATAATCGAAGGGTTCGAGTTCGAAGGTTTGAGGTCGGAGATTTGGTACTCAGGGAGGTGGAAGCCTCGGCACCTGGTAGTACCGGGAAACTGATGCCCAACTGGGAAGGGCCTTACGAGGTCACCGAAGTCATCAAGGAGGGGACCTATCGACTTCGGGACATGATGGGAATGGATGTAAAGAACACTTGGCATGCTGGCAGGTTGAAAAGGTACTATCAGTAGTGATAACGCCTATTGTCCTCGTTTGGAGGCATTGGGCCTCATTGTTGTAAACCTCACTTTGTTATCTTGATGTAGCACGGTTATAACACATTATGGTTCCTTAATGAAAGTATTTTCTGTTCCTGCTTATGTTTCTTTAGTTTGGTTGTTACGGCCTAAAGGAAAAATTAACTTGACAGATTAAAGAAAACTGACTTTAATTTACTCGAACTTGTTTTTGTACAATTGAAAAATGCAAATATTACATATTAGATTGTGGGGTCTGGTGGGGTTGGGTTTGCAGGGGGGTCATCCTCCTCGTCGGCATCCTCATCTGAGGAAAAGCCCAGTGTGATTGGGTTCACCCCAGCGTTGGCCACCATGTTTTTGGCGAAGAGGTATCCCTTGTTGTACTGGTCCACAACGGCCTCGGTCAGCTCGCTAGACCTCTTGTACTCCTCGATGATCCTCTGACGACTGCTTTCCCCTGCTGATTCAACTTGGGCCTTCAGTCGGAGGTTCTCTTCCTCCAGGAGCTTGTTGGCCGCCATCGACGCCTGAACGGCTTCATCTTTGAGAGCATTGTCCTTCGTCAGGGCCCCCAATCGCACAGCCAGATCCGATCCCTCCTTTTTGAGCCCTTCTATCAACTTGTTGCGATCGGCTCGTTCATGCAGAAGTGTTGACCTTTCGTTCATCACATCGTTCAGCTTGTCCTCCCAAGATTTGTTGGATGCTTTCAGTTCGATCAGCTGAACCTGCAAGGACTGAATGAGGGCTTCTTTCTGATCATTCTGCTCGTGGAGGGAAGAATGGCCGTTTTGCAGCTGGCTGTGCTCTTGATGAAGCTGGGAGTGTTGGGAGTTCAGCTCCTGCATCTCGGCCTGAAGCTGGCGAATGACTTCGGCTTGATGGGGGTTCTTCTCTTGAAATTCCAGTATGCGGCTGAAGCCTCCCAATGCCTGGATAACACAACAAGATATGAGTGGATCTTAAAAGGGCGTAAAAGGAAGTCATAAGTCACGCAATAGACATACCTGACCCAGGTGGAGACTGGTGGCCCTCACCAGGCTGTTAAGGTTGGATGAATCGAAGTACTGATCGTCAGCCGGGAGGTTAAAATAATTGTACAATTCCTTCAGAAAAGGGGAGGTAGGGTCCGATGGGAAAAAGGATAGTTGAGAGAAAGGGGATGCTATTTGGGGTGGATTAGTTTTATTTGAAGGGGGTTGGGACTCGCTTGGCGAGGGTTCTGAATCAGGGCCCTTACCATGCGGCCTCGGTTCGGGTGAGGTGTGTTTCGTAGGGGAAGGTCTGACTTCTGTGTGTGATGTAGATGGAGGTTTAAGGGGTGATGGAATAAGGGGCGTTGCATCTCTGTCCCCTATATCGGGGGAGGGGGAGCGAGGTGGGGATGGAGAATGGGGTCGGACGAAGTTCAAGGGCTGAACATAGATGGGTTCGGCGTTAGATTGATTACCTTCGGAGACCCTGGTCAGTCTACGACGCTTCCTGCGAAGCTGCTGTTTCTCGGTGTCAGTTAAATCCAGGGCATTCTTTCGAAGAGGATGGGGGGCTTCGGTTTGCTTCCTAGATGGCTGGGGGGCTTCGGTTTGCTTCCTAGGTGGCTGGGGGGCTTCGGCTTGTTTCCTGGGAAGTCGGGGGGCTTCGGTTTGTTTTTTGGAAGGCTGAGGGGCTTCGGCACGTTGAGAAGGAACTTGGGGGGCTGGCCGGATGCGTAGCTGTGTCCTCGGAACATTTGGCTGAGTCTTGTAGATCACTACTGAAACCCGAGGAGTAGAGGGAGATTAGTGTAAATAGTGAAACGAAATGGACTTCTTAAAGAAAGGAAAGAACTTACGATCATGGTCGTGCAGCCATTGGAGGTTGGAGAGAAGGTTGATGTCCCAAGGCTCTGAGGGAATGTTTTGGCAGAACCGTTCAAATTCTTCCTCCCTGTCTTCAGCGATGTCGTCTATCACCGGCCTTTCTGGGTTACCCCAGGGTTGCAGAAGGTGTGTGTCTAGGCTAGACACGAAGAACCAGTTATTGTGCCAGCCCTTGTTACTGGAAGGGGGGAGCATCCAGGCCCTTTGGTTAGGGAGGCGGTTCAAGGATCGGAATCCTTGTTCCTTGGTTTTGGTTAGAGAAAAGATATGGAAGAAGTAGTCGAGGCTGGGGGTAATGCCGAACTGCTTGCACGCAGCGATGAAGCAGACCAGGTGAATGTATGAGTTTGGGACCAACTGAGCAAGCCCGATCCCGACGAAATCGTGAAAATCAGAGATAAAAGGATGGAGAGGGAATCTGATCCCATTCCGGAGCACCTGGGTCGGAACTGCAAGTTGAGGGCTGGAAGGCCTCCAATACATCCTTTCATCGGGGTTGGGGGCTCTCAGACAATACTCCCCTGGAAACTGGAACTCGGATTTAAAGCCTTCAACGGCTTCATTGCTGACTGATGATTGGGTGTTAGCATGCGAGTAGGTGGTAGTGTTCTCGAATAACTTTCTGATTTCCATTTCCCTCGCCCTAGTCGTCGATCCGGACGGGCTGGGAATCGGGGTGTTTGAAGGGGCAGGCCGAAATGGATTCGCTTCAGAGGATGAGGAGGTCGTGGCGGCAGCGCTAGTTGATGATGTCATTCTAGATTTACGCAAGAGAGAGAGAAAGATTCAGGTTATGGGGCTTTGAGTAATCGGAAGTCAGTATGGAGATCCTTGAAAGAGAGAAGAATGGAGGGTACTCGTCGATCGATTGTGCGGTTACAGGAAGCAGTGGGCAGTTGCAGAGGATAGAGAGAGAAAAGACGGTGTATTGTTGTGAAGAAGGTAACTGTTGTGGTAAAGTTTATTTTGAAAACTGAATATTTATTTCGAAAGCGCGAGGATTTAATGTCACATCAGTTTATCCCTCATACGTTGGATCAGGTTTAATATCCCTATTTTTATACTAAACTCCTGTGTGGTCGGAGGGGTTACCCTTCTATTTCTCTTTTTATTTGCCAAAAAATAAAATAAAATGGAAGGGTGGGGGGCAATGTTGGGGTGTGGATTCTTTGGGCCTATCATTCTGGGCCGTGAATCCCTTCTTTTCATATGGCTTGGGCCGGGTCGGGCTTTTTCCCTTCCTGTTGGGCCCGGGTTCACAGATCTTTTATTACTCAGGCAGTTGATAGGACGTCTGGGCCTTCTTTGTCCACTTTGACGGACTGACACTGGAAGCAACCCAGGCTGGTATCTTCCCCCAACGAACCAAGTGGAGCAGGTGGAAGAGAACTACTTGCTTGTACTCATGAGAGTATGACTGGACGTCTGAGGATGCATGGATTAATATATACTGGCCACCTCACAATTTCAGAGGTATTGGATCTTTTTACATCATTAACATTAATTTATCAAACGTCTGAGAGATTCCAGCTAACCAAAAAAGCTCCTCCATTGTGACGTTATTCCCCTGAACTTACTCCTACACCGGAGCATCTCCGGACGGTCCCAACCACGACTGTCCTGTGAGGTGATAACGGTTTGTTGTTTGTGCAGGTATCTTGCTGACGGGTGATCACGGCAAGAGTGAAAATCAGACGTCAACATCTATGTTTCGTGTCTTTGTTACCAGAGACATGGAACAAATACATACATACATACATACATTGTAAGACCCCGAATTTTATGAAATATAAAATTTATTTTTTCTTCATATATATTTTCATGATACAGTAAGTGGTTAAATTGATAAAGTTAAAAGTTAAGAATGTTATGTGTAAATTATATTATGTCGGACAATATTCTTTTGGTCGGGGAATATTCGTTCTGTCGGGGAATATTCGTACGACGGCGCCGTACGAACTAATCATTGGTGGACCCCACAAAGAATAATTGTCGGATATAGAAAAGGACATAAACAATTTTTAAAATGGTCAATGGTACTATTACTTTTAATTGTTAAAATATCCGGTGGTAAAAGAATAGTAATACACGGTATTACAAGTAACATACGGTATTGCACAGTAGCACACGGTATTGCACAGTAGCACACGACGTTGCACAGTGTTTCGTATTATTAAACTGATAAAGTGGTTATCGTACAATATTTGACTTTATTGTCACATGCACAATAATTCATGTTATTAAATCGATAATTGTCACAGTAGCATATGCACAGTAATTCACATTATTGAATCAATAATTGTCATGACACAGTAACGTAATCTTTCTTTTGCATACTTTTTGCATTATTGTTATCTCTATTATGGTATTATTTAAACAGTTGTATTTCATTAATTAATTAACTTGATATCTAACTACACTGTATTTATAACAATTAGTCATAATAATGAATAAGTGTGAATTATTGTTGAATAATTGAATTGATAAAGTTATTTGTTTATAATATAAAGTTATGTGATATAAAATGAATGGTATAGATTAAAGATAATATAGAATTTAAAATGGATGGTGTAGATTAAAAGATAATCTTTAAATGAATGGTTTAGATTAAGGAAATCTTAAAAGATGAAATGAATGGTATAGATTAAAGATAATATAGAATTTGAAATGGATGATGTAGATTAAAAGATGATATTTAAATGAATGGTTTATCTTAAAAGATGAAATGAATGGTATGGATTAAACATTATCTTGAAATGAACGGTTTGGATTAAATTAGGAAATCTTGGTTATGATAAGATTTTTGGCTATAAATAGAGGCCTTAACTTAAGGATTTTTCATAAACTTTCTTACTTGTTCTTTCTTTCTCTCTCTAAATACTTCTTGTGAAAGTTTTCTCTAAGTGTGCTTAAGTCATCTTGAGTATTTGTGAAGATTTATAAGTGTACGTGTACTGTTTAAGTTAATCAACCTCATTTAAATCAATATCCAGTCACGTGTTAAGGTAAGGGATTATCATTATTTGATTCTCAAAAATAATATCGTTTCTTTCTTACTCATAAGATGTGCCATTTATTTCCATGTATTAAATTGTGGGAATAACCTTACGGCGCGGATTATCGCCGGTTGGTGAATAACCTTTCGTATTCATTCATTATTAATCTCTGAGAATAACCTTACGGCGCGGATTATCCCCTGTTTGGTGAATAACTCTTTGTACTCAAATTCTATTAAATTGTGGGAATAACTTACGGCGCGGATTATCGCCTGTTGGTAAATAACCCTTTGTATTAATTTCCTTCACCTTTTGTTAATCAAACCTGCTACGGTAAGGGTTATTATTTTCTTTCATACTCCTAAATCGATATTTATTATGGAACTATTGCTTCTATAATTCCTGAAAATATTATATGTTCCATAATAAATGAACTTCATTATTTTAACTGAACCTTCCTATTTACGTGAACCTTTCTATTGAACTGTAACCGTTATTCTGAACTGTGGTTATTGAATATCATTTTTAAATTTCACTCCACATCATGTTGACAATTTGGACATTATTTGAATCTGCACAAAGTAAATTTCTGATACTTATTGTTTATCCTGTTTCTTCTGTTCATCATTTGTATCACTGTTATTTGTACTAATCATCAAGAATCAAGCTGTTGTGAATATCTGTGGCCGGGGGCACATATGTGATATATTTGTTGAACAGATGATAGGTTAAAGGCGATATAATAGGTTAAAGGCGATACATCTGTTCGGTGTCTTTTATGGCACGTGGTAAATGTTCTCTTTGGCCCGTAGTGCAAGGATGAACTGTTGTTTGGTATGACTATGACCAAAGGCTGAATCTGGTATAATCATGACCGTTGGTGCTATATTGAATATCTTTGGCCTGCAGTGCAAAGATGAACTGTTGATGTGCATGATTATGATCAGGAACTGTGAAATTATATTATCATGACTAATGGTATTTCAGATGATAAAAGTTGATGATGTTTTTACAAAAAAGAGAAGCAAGTGGACATTATAGTCTGCATTATTCTTCTAATAGATTGCTCATTCCGCTGCTATTATTAATCTAAACATTGTTTAAGAATTTAACTGCAGTTTTTGATATAAACCTTGTAGTCTATTGTATTCTATCAAGAACTCAACTGTTGAAGGCTAATGATAATTTATTCGTCATTATCTTAGTCATGATATTTCTTACTGGGCTATTTGAGCTCACCCTTTCTTTTGTTCCATTGTTTTTCAACAGGAGATGAAAACATAACAGGGTCTAGCCGGGGGATGGAGTGAGGGTCCGAGGAATAATTATCATAGTCTTCACGTTTTGTAAAGTAGTGTGGCAATAATAGTGAAGACTTAGTTGTGTATTATTATACACTGTATTGTTGTACGTTTTGCTTTGTTGTAATACTTTTGTTGTAGTCTTTTGACGACTCAAGTTTGGGCTGTGTGGACCAAGATTTGGGGGCGTCACAGTTGGCATCAGAGCTTAGGGATATGGTCTTTAATGGAGATCTGGGGTTAGAACTAGGAGGGGAGAGACGAATAGAATCAATCACTAGTGTTTCCTATCTAAATTAGATTTTTATCTAATGAATCGATTTGAATGTAGGAACATGAAAAGATCAGTCAGTTTGTTTGAACTAACAATTATTTTGTGACCACAGTTAAGTATGACATCTGGAAATCAAGAGGTTAATTATGGAATACCCGAAGCAAATGTAGCCGAGAATCAGGAGGCCCCAAACAATCCTCCTGCCAACTCAGGAAATAATGTTCCTGATAACATGATGAACGATGGATTCTTTAGGAATTTCATGCAGTTCATACAGAATCAAGCAAGAGGAAATCCAGTCAATAATAACGGTAGAAACGCTGGTAATTTGAGGATGGTCACTGTCAAGCAATTTAAAGAATTGGGACCACCTGAATTCCACGGAAAGCCTGACCCACTCAAAGCGGAGGCATGGCTGAAGCAGACGACAAAAATACTTGATGTCATACAATGCGCTGATGATCCAAAGGTGTCATTTGTCACTTTTATGTTACGAGGTGAGGCGGACCATTGGTGGAAAGCGGTAAAACGTATCCAACCTTCAGCACTCGAAATGTCTTGGACAGAATTCGAAGAACTGTTTAACGAGAAGTATTTCCCAGAAAGCATCCGTCATATGAAAGAGGTGGAATTCATTAAGCTGGAGTAGGGAAACATGACAGTCTCCCAATATGAAGCTAAGTTCGCCGAGTTATCTCGTTTTGCCACCCATCTAGTGGATGACGAAGCACGAATGAGTCGGATGTTCCTAAGAGGTTTGAGACTCAAAATTCGTCAACAACTTAGCTCTCATAAATTCAGTTTGTATTCAGATGTTGTGGATATGGCTCAAAGGGTGGAGCAAACAGATGAAACATTGCAGCCAAGAGTTAATGATCAGCATAGAGAAAGGAATGACAACAACCACAGGAACGAGAACCATCGAGGAGGTAACCAACACTTCGGTGGTAATTCCACATCAAATAACAGAAGAGGAGAATCCAATGGGAACAATTTCAAAAGAAAGAGATTCCATAATAATTATGGAAGGGCACCAGCACCAGCACCGACCCCAGTTTCAAGGGGAGAAGATCGACCACCAGTGAGATGTTATAGGTGTGGTCAGGAAGGTCACATCAGCCCAAACTGTACACAGCAGTCCAAAAAGTGTTACAGTTGTGGGAAAGAGGGTCATCTTGCGCGGTTTTGTCCTGCCACAAAATCGAGTCCAGCTGCAATGATGATACCAAAAGCTAGCATGGATAAGGGAAAATCTGTAGTTCAAGGAAGAGCTTTTGTTGTGACATCCCAAATGGCACGAAACTCGAACGAGGTGATAACCGGTAAGCTATTCATAAATTCTCGTGAAGTCTACGCTTTGTTAGATACTGGCTCTACCCATTCTTTTATCTCACCTGTATGTGCTCAGCGTTTAAACTTAACTCCTGAAAATTTGGATTTTGACTTATCAGTTGAAACCCCATTAGGAGAAATGACCATTACATCTACTGTCTATAAATCTTGCCTAGTTCAAATCAACAACCTCACATTACCTGTTGACCTTATTTCTTTGGAGATGCGTGAATTTGATGTGATTTTAGGAATTGATTGGTTGACTACCCATCATGCTAAAATTGATTGTTTTCATAAGATTATTAGTTTTCATATTCCTAATCAACCTGTCATGCAAATTCAAGCAACTAAACCATTGAAATCTATAACTGTTATTTCTAGCCATAAAGCCATTCGTTTATTGAAAAACGGATGTCAAGCCTTTTTAGCTCATGTCACTGATTTGAACAAAAATACGTCAAACTTGAATGATATTTCCATTGTTAATGAGTTTCCTGACGTTTTTCCTGAAGAACTTCCTGGCTTACCCCCAAACCGTGAAATTGAATTTTGTATTAATCTTGAACCCGGTACCAAACCCATTTCCAAAACTCCATACCGAATGGCTCCCATTGAACTTCAAGAGTTAAAAGTCCAACTACAGGAATTGTTGGATACCGGTTTCATTCGTCCGAGTGCATCACCTTGGGGTGCTCCTGTTCTATTTGTGAAAAAGAAAGACGGGAGTATGAGATTGTGCATTGACTACCGAGAATTGAACCATGTCACCATCAAAAACAGGTACCCGTTGCCTCGGATCGATGACATGTTTGATCAATTACAAGGTGCTCAACATTTCTCAAAGATTGATCTCCGTTCTGGATATCATTAGTTAAAGGTTAAAGCTGAGGACATTCCAAAGACTGCTTTCAGAACTCGTTATGGGCATTATGAGTTTTTAGTCATGCCTTTTGGACTAACCAATGCTCCTGCAGTTTTCATAGACATGATGAACCGAATATTCAAGGAATATTTGGATCATTTTGTGGTTGTCTTTATTGATGACATCCTCATATACTCCAAGAGTCGCGAGGATCATGAACAACATCTGAGATTGATACTCCAAAAGCTCCGTGAAAACAAATTATATGCCAAGTTGAAGAAATGTGAGTTCTGGCTTGAGGAGGTCTCGTTTCTTGGGCATGTGATTTCTAGTCAAGGAATATCAGTCGATCCTGCGAAGATTGAAACGGTACTAAATTGGGAACAACCCAAGACAGTAACCGAAGTCCGAAGTTTTCTGGGCCTAGCTGGTTATTATCGGAGATTCGTAGAAGGATTTTCTCGAATCGCCACTCCATTAACTCAGCTTACTCGGAAAAGCACAAAATTCATATGGAGCGAGGAATGCGAGAAAAGTTTCCAAGAACTCAAGAGGAGACTGGTTTCAGCTCCTATTCTGACCATTCCATCAGGATCAGGAGAATTCGTCATATATAGCGATGCTTCAGGCAAAGGTCTAGGCTGTGTCCTTATGCAACATGGAAAGGTTATAGCATATGCCTCTCGACAACTCAAAGATTATGAGAAAAATTATCCTACTCATGATCTAGAGTTGGCAGCAGTCGTTTTCGCGTTGAAGATCTGGAGACACTACTTGTACGGAGAAAAAGTGGATATATATACGGATCATAAAAGTCTCAAGTATTTCTTCACCCAGAAGGAACTCAACATGCGACAACGACGTTGGCTTGAGCTGTTGAAGGATTATGACCACACAATCCAGTATCACCCGGGAAAGGCGAACGTTGTAGCTGACGCTTTGAGCAGAAAATCTTATGCGAGTACAAGTGCACTGCTGACAACACAAAAGTGTATTTTGTACGACTTGCAAAAGATGGAGATAGAGCTAAAGACACCAGGGACCCACTCGAAGATTGCTCACGTGCGAGTAGAACCAGCTTTAATCGATAAAATTAAAGCTGCTCAAGCTACCGATCCGGAACTGATAAACATGATAAAGAAAGTACAAGAAGGTGCCATTCCCGAAGCAAGAATCGACGAGAAAGGAATACTTCGAGTCAACTCTCGACTCTGTATTCCTAACGATCCTGAATTGAAGTATAAAATCATGATGGAGGCACACAACACGCCATTTGCAATTCACTCAGGGAGTACCAAGATGTATCGAGATCTTCGACATACATTTTGGTGGAACAATATGAAAAGGGAGATTTCAGAATTTATCTCAAGGTGCCTAACTTGTCAACGTGTCAAGGCAGAGCATCAAGTACCTAAGGGCCCATTACAACCACTTGAGGTTCCTGAATGGAAGTGGGAACACATCAATATGGATTTCGTGACGGGTCTTCCCAAAGTTTCTCAAGGCTTAGATGCAATTTGGGTCATCCTAGATAGATTGACCAAATCCGCTCATTTCTTGCCTATACGAGAAAACTTTTCACTTGAACGTCTTGCCGGTATGTACATAAATGAGATCGTGAGATTGCATGGCATGCCAATTTCCATAGTTTCTGATCGAGATCCTAGATTCACTTCACGCTTTTGGATCAGTCTACAAAAAGCTATGGGCACTGAACTACGTTTTAGTTCTGCATACCATCCTCAAACGGACGGACAATCGGAAAGGACGATCCAGACCCTCGAAGATCTTTTGAGACTTTGTGTATTAGACTTCAAAGGAAGTTGGGATAAGCACTTGCCATTGGTGGAATTTTCTTACAACAACAGTTACCAAGTAAGCATAGGCATGGCTCCATTCGAGGCTTTGTATGGAAGGAAGTGCCGCTCTCCAGTATGTTGGAATGAGGTAGGAGAAGCAAAATTGTTGGGACCCGAGTTGGTACGCTTGACAACAGAAAAGATCCAAATGATCCGACAACGAATACAGACCGCACAAGAACGACAAAAGAGTTATGCTGATCTTCATCGGAGAGACGAAAGTTTCAACGTCGGAGATCATGTATTCTTACGTGTTTCTCCATGGAAAGGGGTTACGAGATTCGGAAAGAGAGGAAAGCTCAACCCTCGATTTATTGGCCCATTTGAAATTCTCGATCGAATAAGAACCGTAGCCTACAGACTAGCCCTACCACCAAGTATGTCTCGCATCCATAACGTTTTTCACATATCTATGTTACGTAAATATGTGAAGGACCCAAGCCACGTCATTGAGTTAGAACCAGACGTTATAGCAGAGGATTTAACGTACGAGGAGGTACCTGTTAAGATCCTAGATAAGAAGGAGCATATCCTACGCTCAAAGGTTATACCTCAAGTTAAGGTTTTATGGAGGAACCAAGATACTGAGGAAATGACTTGGGTTCTAGAAGCTGAAATGAAATCTAAGTATCCTTACCTCTTCGATATGCCAGGTACGTCAATTTCGGGGACGAAATTTCATAAGGAGGGGAGGTTGTAAGACCCCGAATTTTATGAAATATAAAATTTATTTTTTCTTCATATATATTTTCATGATACAGTAAGTGGTTAAATTGATAAAGTTAAAAGTTAAGAATGTTATGTGTAAATTATATTATGTCGGACAATATTCTTTTGGTCGGGGAATATTCGTTCTGTCGGGAAATATTCGTACGACGGCGCCGTACGAACTAATCATTGGTGGACCCCACAAAGAATAATTGTCGGATATAGAAAAGGACATAAACAATTTTTAAAATGGTCAATGGTACTATTACTTTTAATTGTTAAAATATCCGGTGGTAAAAGAATAGTAATACACGGTATTACAAGTAACATACGGTATTGCACATTAGCACACGGTATTGCACAGTAGCACACGACGTTGCACAGTGTTTCGTATTATTAAACTGATAAAGTGGTTATCGTACAATATTTGACTTTATTGTCACATGCACAATAATTCATGTTATTAAATCGATAATTGTCACAGTAGCATATGCACAGTAATTCACATTATTGAATCAATAATTGTCATGACACAGTAACGTAATCTTTCTTTTGCATACTTTTTGCATTATTGTTATCTCTATTATGGTATTATTTAAACAGTTGTATTTCATTAATTAATTAACTTGATATCTAACTACACTGTATTTATAACAATTAGTCATAATAATGAATAAGTGTGAATTATTGTTGAATAATTGAATTGATAAAGTTATTTGTTTATAATATAAAGTTATGTGATATAAAATGAATGGTATAGATTAAAGATAATATAGAATTTAAAATGGATGGTGTAGATTAAAAGATAATCTTTAAATGAATGGTTTAGATTAAGGAAATCTTAAAAGATGAAATGAATGGTATAGATTAAAGATAATATAGAATTTGAAATGGATGATGTAGATTAAAAGATGATATTTAAATGAATGGTTTATCTTAAAAGATGAAATGAATGGTATGGATTAAACATTATCTTGAAATGAACGGTTTGGATTAAATTAGGAAATCTTGGTTATGATAAGATTTTTGGCTATAAATAGAGGCCTTAACTTAAGGATTTTTCATAAACTTTCTTACTTGTTCTTTCTTTCTCTCTCTAAATACTTCTTGTGAAAGTTTTCTCTAAGTGTGCTTAAGTCATCTTGAGTATTTGTGAAGATTTATAAGTGTACGTGTACTGTTTAAGTTAATCAACCTCATTTAAATCAATATCCAGTCACGTGTTAAGGTAAGGGATTATCATTATTTGATTCTCAAAAATAATATCGTTTCTTTCTTACTCATAAGATGTGCCATTTATTTCCATGTATTAAATTGTGGGAATAACCTTACGGCGCGGATTATCGCCGGTTGGTGAATAACCTTTCGTATTCATTCATTATTAATCTCTGAGAATAACCTTACGGCGCGGATTATCCCCTGTTTGGTGAATAACTCTTTGTACTCAAATTCTATTAAATTGTGGGAATAACTTACGGCGCGGATTATCGCCTGTTGGTAAATAACCCTTTGTATTAATTTCCTTCACCTTTTGTTAATCAAACCTGCTACGGTAAGGGTTATTATTTTCTTTCATACTCCTAAATCGATATTTATTATGGAACTATTGCTTCTATAATTCCTGAAAATATTATATGTTCCATAATAAATGAACTTCATTATTTCAACTGAACCTTCCTATTTACGTGAACCTTTCTATTGAACTGTAACCGTTATTCTGAACTGTGGATCTTGAATATCATTTTTAAATTTCACTCCACATCATGTTGACAATTTGGACATTATTTGAATCTGCACAAAGTAAACTTCTGATACTTATTGTTTATCCTGTTTCTTCTGTTCATCATTTGTATCACTGTTATTTGTACTAATCATCAAGAATCAAGCTGTTGTGAATATCTGTGGCCGGGGGCACATATGTGATATATTTGTTGAACAGATGATAGGTTAAAGGCGATATAATAGGTTAAAGGCGATACATCTGTTCGGTGTCTTTTATGGCACGTGGTGAATGTTCTCTTTGGCCCGTAGTGCAAAGATGAACTGTTGTTTGGTATGATTATGACCAAAGGCTGAATCTGGTATAATCATGACCGTTGGTGCTATATTGAATATCTTTGGCCTGTAGTGCAAAGATGAACTGTTGATGTGCATGATTATGATCAGGAACTATGAAATTATATTATCATGACTAATGATATTTCAGATGATAAAAGTTGATGATGTTTTTACGAAAAAGAGAAGCAAGTGGACATTATAGTCTGCATTATTCTTCTAATAGATTGTTCATTCCGCTGCTATTATTAATCTAAACATTGTTCAAGAATTTAACTGCAGTTTTTGATATAAACCTTGTAGTCTATTGTATTCTATCAAGAACTCAACTGTTGAAGGCTAATGATAATTTATTCGTCATTATCTTAGTCATGATATTTCTTACTGGGCTATTTGAGCTCACCCTTTCTTTTGTTCCATTGTTTTTCAACAGGAGATGAAAACATAACAGGGTCTAGCCGGGGGATGGAGTGAGGGTCCGAGGAATAGTTATCATAGTTTTCACGTTTTGTAAAGTAGTGTGGCAATAATAGTGAAGACTTAGTTGTGTATTATTATACACTGTATTGTTGTACATTTTGCTTTGTTGTAATACTTTTGTTGTACTCTTTTGATGACTCAAGTTTGGGCTGTGTGGGCCCAGATTTGGGGGCGTCACATACATACATATGTATATATATATATATATATATATATATATATATATATATATATATATATAGAGAGAGAGAGAGAGAGAGAGATGATGGATCTAAAACATACCTCCTAAGTAACATAAATCTTTTAAATAACATACCTCTATTAAAATTACGTCGTTTTGAGAAGAGAAAATGTAAAAAAATAATATTCATAATCACCACTCTCTTTTAATATTATTTCTCTTTCCTCCTTTTTACATTCTCTCTTCAAAACAACGTAATTTTAATAGAAGTACGATATTTAAAAAAATATACTATTTGAGAGGAATATTTTAAATTCATCATCTCTCTCTCTCTATATATATATATATATTGTTGAGATATAATTATTTAGATCTAATTAAAGTGCAACCTAGATTATTTTTATTAAAAGGTTCGGATTCGGTGCTGGTTTTTTTTTATTAAAAGGCTCCGATTCGGTGGTGGTTCATTTCGAATTGACTGAGATATCTGACAACTGACAAGGAACAAGGAGCTCCTTTATTAGCTAAGATATGACAGGATGGGCACTCTTGAACCAATACATTAATCGCGACAGAACTTTGGAAAAAGAAGCTCATGTCATTATCATATTAAAACACCACCACAACTCAAACAACATTCAAGCTCTGCCAATTCAACCAAGTTGCCTCAATCAGGTTGGCCAACTCGGTCAGCTACATTGCTTCTGCAAATTCAGTCCACTGAAGGAAATCTCTCTAGGATCACACAGGCTCAATTAAGTGCACAATATATTAAGCACAAAATGTAAAGCCAGATGTGAAAGAGGTTTCCAAATTGTTGACAGGTGCATAGCAAATGCTATCCATCCACACATCCAAATCTCCATTCCATTATTCTTTTTTTTACAAAAACTGCCGTCACCATTACATATTAGAGGAATGCTCTAGCAGCCTAAATTTAAAGTAGTTTTAGTAGTAGTAGTAGTTACATTTCATCAACCTAATTACCTAGTGAGATAGTATACAATCAGGAATATCACCAGAAAAGATGCCACAAGTGTAAACATTTTCCGGCTTGATCTGGTCTCAAACACCTGATTAGGTAAAATCAAAACTCAAAATAAGCAACAGAACAACATATGTATTCTAACCAACAAAAGCAAATACAAATAACAATCATATATGCGTGCAAAACACGGGAATTGTTGAACTAGAATAAAAAATAGTGTAAATGGATACCATTTTCAATTTATCCATAGTTCCTGAGAGGATACCCCGTGATGAATCCATATCATTCCCCTAAATGACAACACTACAATCAGTACAGCATAATAATTCAATAGCAACAACAATTACAGGACATCGACGACTTTATGACTGTGGCATACATACCATTCTATCCAGCATGCGATTATGACTGTCAACTTCCTCATGGATATCACCTGTCAACTGTTAAATAATGCAAATGAATACATGCATGAGAGAAATTCTTAAACTACAGAACGCATTTTTCATTACTAAACCTAGTTTTTCTTTTCTTTTCCTTTTCTATTAGGTATATGAGGTGTCTTAGATTGGCTTCAATAGTTCTTTCGAATATAACCATGTTAACCTTCACTAAATAAGAATATATATATATATATTCATACCACATACAAGGTGGTATTTGAAAAGCATTAAATCACTTAGACACTTGCCCTTTTCAGCATAATAACTCTGTCTTGCAACCCCTCCATTTCTCTATCATTTTCCTGTTCATCAATTTCATGTGAAGAGTAAGAAGAAGAGGCCCTAATGCTGCCCTCCTCAACATCATCGAAAAGTGCAGCTCTGTTGCCACGATAGTCCCTGCATTTGAAGACTGTTAGTAGAAGAGCTAGAATGACAGAAAATGTGAAGCAAATAGCTTTTATAGATTTTATATGATCAAACCACATAATGCTGAATGTTTACAGCAAATAAAACATTAATAAAAAGAAAGTGAAGGGGAGAAGTCATGTATAACAAAGAAAAGAATACACAATCAGTACAGAAAATAACGATCTTGATTCATTCACAAGATTAACAGTATAAAGTTTATAGCTTTCCTTACATTATTGGAAAACATATGATAAACTAGTAGAACCAACTTTCTAGGCATTATGGACTTACTAGAGAAATTATATTCAGAAGACATCTGTAGCAAGAGATATACGCATCATACCATCAAATTGTCTTAAAACAAAGAAGAGCAATGAACGTCTTGAAGTAAAGAAGACTGAGGCAAGAGCCTATACTTATAAGTTATAATTGATGCTTTCCACAGTTTATTAAAGAAAATATAGCATATGCATTGTATATAATGGAGGCGATATTTAAAGAATCATCCCTGCATACGATAGTGCATGTCAATGTTCAAGTATTCTTATAGAAACTGAAGTGATTTGATATAGGGAAGTGAATCAAGGGACAAATGATTATATGATATTATGATATACTTTGAACTTCATAATGAATAACTACTGAGGCAAAAACAAATTGAGAATTGTCATTTTTAACTGAACGAAAAATGAATCACTAAAACCAATGATCCAAAGAAAGCAATGGGACTCCAGGCAGGTTAGGTAAGAAAAAGGTAATCCCAACTTGGGTTCAGGGAACACAAGGGTAAGGGTCATCGCTATAGCAATTTTAGTTTCATGTTTATAAGTACTCAGTAGCAAGTTTTTAAACAACTTGAAGTTCTATAGTTCTTCATATATGTCCATGAGTGTCACAAAATTATAGCTTTCCATGGACACCCAATTACCTGCCTTACGTTTCAGTCATGGATTTGCTTCATAATTGTTTTCTTTATCTAGATTTCTAGACGAATGTGGATGGGTCCATCATAAGTAGATAACGTAGCATTATTTCTCTTTGGTCGGTTTGGCTGACAAGAAAGTTGAGGAAATAAGATCCCCAAATATAATATGCAAGGCAGCAACAATGGAACAGCACAGGTTGTTAAAACGTTTGAAAATTTGAACTGGAGTTGGGGTAGGGGTATGTATAAGAGACCCTCAGGTCAGGGTAGACTTCAGAGCGGTAGTCCAACATACCATGTTTGTTGCCAGTTGCCACTCATATTTCCACCAGTACCCAATTGACAATTGTTTCAGAAAAACAAGTCTGCTGTTAAAGATACGAAGATCCTATACTATTTCAAAGCATTGTAAATTTGTAATAGTTGCAGGTTAGATTGCTTTCATTTTTCCTTGTTTTTTCTCTTTTATATCTTTGATACGTAAATAAATACGCAATTTCCTTTTTAAATCATGTTAATGTTAACTCCCACGACTAAACAGAAGGTTTGATATGCTAAAATCAGTTAGATAACATAACCAAACTTACTTAGATTTAACTAATACTAACATAATAAATTGCCAAAAAAAAAGAAAAGACATAGATGAATACTAACAAACTAGACTTTCAGAGTTTTTGTATACCTTCTGGAATTCATAGCTAATGACATCGCAGCTAGTACAGATCACTGAAGTCTGAAGACAGCTTAATTCTGAAGAAAATTAAGATAATTAGTTGAAATTAGATACGAATTCGATTCCAATAAATAAATAAAGTAACATCACAACCATTCATATCTCATTAATGTAATGTGTAGTAATATCTTAGGGTTTTATCCTAAGCAACAATTTCCGGTATGCAGAATTGAGAATATCCGTTGTTTGGGACAAAACAACAGAAAATTCTACTGAAAGAAAAATCAAAATTTCGGATCTTATTAGAAATTTAAAAGAATTAACTTATATAAACAAATGTAAGCAAATTAGAGTGAGAGGTACAGTGATGATACCTGGAGAGAGAAACGGAAAGGAAAGGGGAGATGAGGAAGAGGAAGCAAGAAAGGTCCATAATAAAACAATGGTGGATCGGGTTTTTCGGTGGGTTGGGGCCCAGTGACGTCTGCAGCCCATATTATCTATTTTACCTCTTTACTACCTCATCATTGTAACTTTTGTCATTATCCAAAACATAATAACAAACATATACATACATACATATATTAAATAAACTTCTACTAAATCTTAGCACTAAAATATATATTGTACCCTAGAGTTTGCACTCAACATTAATTTGGCAACCTAAAGTTTAAAACATTTTTTTAAAATTTTTTATTGTCATTTAATTACTGAAAAAACACAATACCAAGACTTAATTAAAAATTATTAACAACTTTAATCATTCATCAAGTTTAAAACAAATTTGGCATAAAAGACAAAGTATTTTTATTTAAATCGTTTTTTCCTCGTTTATTTCTCTAATGTCACTAATAAAATATACATTTAGCACTTTAATTTGGCACCCTATAGTTTAAAAAGTTTTTTTTTTAAAATTTTTTATCGACATTTAATTATTAAAAAAAATCACAATATTGAGGCTTAGTTAGAAATTATTAAATCATTCTTCAAGTCTAAGATAAAATTGGCATAACAGGTAAAGTATTTTTATTTAAACCTCTTTTCCCTCCTTTATTTCTCTGACTACATTATTTCATTCGATGTTATTATTTAAGACACAATTTAGATTAAAAAAGAGAAGTTTAGGATTCCTGAGATTACCCTACCTTACACCACACCACACCACACCACAGCCATTTTAATACTCCAATTTTATGCAGCTCAACAGACACTGCACTCTAAAGCCCATCTGGCTAAACTGACACTCTACTCTAAAGCCCATTTCAATAGCTTGGGCCAATTGTTCTCCACCAGGTCCAAACTCAACTTCTTTTATTATTATTATTTATTCTTTTGATGTTTTTTACGCTTGTGTTTTTTCCTTAGGCTATAGCTTTGTTCATAAGCACTTAAGCAGCTATAAGTGCAAATCTGCAAAGTTGATTTCAATTCTTTGTTAAGAATTATAGGAAAGATGGAGTCTTGTGAGGGTTTATCATTCAAAGTATCTCCTGAGACGGAAGAATTTCTGTGCGAGAGACTGCTGGACCAAAAGCAACCCATTTCAGAGCGTTTCAGAGCCCTATTCTCTCTCCGTAATCTCAAAGGCGCTCGCCCACGTAACGCCCTTATTCTCGGTCAGTCAGCCCTCTCTCTCTCTACATATATACATTTTTGTTAGTTTAATTTGTTTCTAGTTTGACTAATAAAAGATGATGAAATTCTAACTGGGTCACATTTTTGTGATATTATCAATTATCATATTACTGTTAAGTGCTTAACTTGTGTTGAATTCCAATCAACTAAGAAAAACAAACCCAAAAAGTGAAAAATAAAAGGGAATTTCAAGCTAGAATATCTATACTTTACTGGGTTCTTATCAAGTTTGATATTTTTTTTTTTTGAAAAAAAAAAAAAATCCAGTTTAGGATGGAGAAGAAATGCTTTGCATGTCAATATTTGTCTCCTACTTTGAGAATGTAGTAGTGATTTCTTTTGTAATGAAGGTTGCATATGGACAGGACACTTCTTTGAAGGAAGGACATCAAAGTTATAGCTGTACATTCGAGCTAAACTTTGTTTTAAATAGTTCTTTATCATTAGTTCCCCTTTTCTTTGAAATCTTCCTAGAAAGTTCCAATCTTTGTCTCTCATGTCTGAGTTTTTTTTTATCTATGTCATCAAAACCCCTATTTTATTGGTTTTACTGGAAAAAGTGCTAATATGAATTTATCTCAGAAGGCTTTAAAATATTTACTAAACGTGTTTTTTCAAGCATAAGAGTAATCAGTTATGGGAAGTATGCCAACTTTAAGTCATAAGAGCACACTGATTATTGAATAATTTAAATGCCAAAACAATAAGCAATATGAGAGAACAGTAAAAATTCATCAATGAAGATAACAAAGATAATTAAAGTAGACCAATATTTGTATTCAATCGTCTAGAAGCATTTCTAAGTAGTTATAGGAAATGTTGTTGAAAGCTCTGTGAAATGCACACATCTATTTATTTTTTCTTCTGAGGAGCGAGCAATGAATGATTGTAGAATTCAAAAATTGAGAGAGAAAATAATTTATGAGAACTGCTGAAAATACGATAAGGTACTGAACCTTTACAATATATGTTGGATCAATTGTCAAAGTATATATATTCAGAAAGGATCATAGCACTAACTTCCCAATTTTAAGAAGGTTGAGTTGAAATAGTAACATGTTCAAATGTAAAAATTCAGGATTATATATATGACTTTAAACATTGTGACTTCTATATAGTATTAAACATCATTAATAATTGAAAATTTTGAAAATGAGACTCTGTTTTTGGAACGGTTTTGCTTATATATAATGTGTGTTATATCGTCTTTTTTTCCTTAGTGAGATTCAAAATTAAAAAGTTAGGAAAACTGCTGAAAGTGAATGTTGAATTTTCTCCCTTTCATGCAGCAACTAGGGATTCTTCAAATCTATTGGCGCATGAAGCTGCATTTGCTCTGGGTCAAATGCAAGATGTGGATGCTATTCCTGCTCTAGAATCAGTTCTTAATGATTTCTCATTGCATTCAATTGTCCGCCACGAGGTAAGGTGCAGTTAGCTTGGGCTGTTTAGCATTTTGAAGTTCAGTTCTATAGCTTGCTCTGATAATTTTGGTTACCTTTCTGCATTATGGATTAACAGGCCGCAGAAGCTCTTGGTGCAATTGGTTTAGAGAGTAATATCCCTCTTTTAAAGAACAGTTTGATTAGAGATCCAGCTCAGGAGGTCCGAGAGACTTGTGAACTGGCTCTTAGTCGAATTGTAGAACTGCCCATCGGTAGTGACAATAATGAATCATCAGTGATGGGAGCATCACCTTTTTTATCCGTTGACCCAGCTGCTCCTGCTTCTGGTTCTTCTTTACATCAACTAAGGTTTGTTTGGGTACGACAATGTATGAAATAGTCTAAAGCTGTATGATGCAGGATTTTGATTAGTTGACTTATTTTAACTGGTTTTAGAGAAGTTCTTTTGAATGAAGAAAAGGGCATGTATGAACGGTATGCAGCTCTTTTTGCACTTCGAAACCTTGGGGGAGACAAAGCTATCTCTGCTATCGTTGAAGCTTTAGGTGCAAATAGTGCTCTCCTTCGTCATGAGGTCTGCGATCATGTCTCATATTTATCTGTTTGACTCTTTAAGCATCATGTAAACTGATTTTTGAGTAAATAGTTTTGCGATCATCATTGCATAATGCTGCCTCCTCTTTCTTTCTCCTCAACACCCTCGTCCCTTTACTTATGCTTAGTTATTATTGTTGTAGTGAATTGGGTATGATAGAAAAGAAGTTCTCTCCTAAGAAAGTCTTTGCCCAAAAGAATAAGCATTGATTTGAATTTTGGTTTTGTTTCTTATTTTGCAGGTTGCATATGTCTTGGGCCAACTGCAAAATAAAGCTGCTTCAGATGCACTTTCCACAATACTTAGGAATGTTCATGAGCATCCGATGGTTAGACATGAAGCAGCTGAAGCTCTTGGTTCTATTGCAGGTTTGACCACCTTTCACATGCTTCATGCATTCTGCTGACCTTTGTCATCCTGATTAAGTGAAATATTGTTGGAGTAAGAGTTTAGAGTGTGACTCTATGTATACATCCTGAAACTATTCTTATAATTTGTTTAGCTATATCCTCTTTTTTTTCCAACTTAGCCTCACGAAATTTTTTTCTAACCTTTTACAATAATGGATTCTTTTTTTTTTCTCCTAACATTTATTTATTTATTTTGATAGATGGCAAATGTGTAGCTCTTCTTGAGGAATTTGCTAAGGATCCTGAGCCTATTGTCTCACAAAGCTGTGAAGTTGCTCTCAGCATGCTAGAATTTGAAAAATCGGGCAAATCATTTGAGGTAATTCAAAAGAAGCAGTAGTACATCTTGGATATATGAGATAACAGTTTTCTGAAAGATGACTTTTTGACTGTTCCTGTGCAGTACCTCTTCATGCAAACACCTCAACTACCGCAAGCATGATATTTGATTTGGTTAGCTGATTTATATGGCTCTTTGAGCTGCCATTCTACTCAAGTAATTGTGCTCGAAAATATTCAAAGTTATTATGGGTGTTATACTAGTTGGTACACAATATTTTTTCCCAATCTATTTTAATGAAATTTATATTAATAAATATTTAAAATATACGGTAGAATTTTATAAAACTGTTATTAGTAAACTGACAATGTTTGACTTTGTTGTATTTGCTCCACCTGTATGACAAACTAGTCATAACTCAGATCTTTAGAGACGCTAATATTGATTTCGTTTATCTTCAAATGAAGTCTTTTTGGATTTCTCCCCTTCTGTATTTGACTGTTGATAGATGGAAAACAGTGTAGTTATAGAGTTCTGGTGTTACCACAACTGAAGTTGTATGTATATTCATATTTACTTCCAATAATATACTGGCATATTGGAACACCCAAATTGATCGTGTTTGGACTTCACCAAGTGAGCGCACGATGGAATTTGGTTATTTTCAGGATATTAGCTTTGGTCTTCATGATGTAGATGATGATGTGAAGCAGTAAATTATTTTTGGCCATTGTGGGAAACTAACATTCTCTTTTGAATACTGGAGATGGAATAGCCATCAAGATTGCTACTGTTATCATACATTAAGTGTATCGACAAGGATGAATGTCAAAGAGATGGTATTTCACCAAGTTGAGAATGGTGATTATATGTGGTCGACAATTAGTGAACTGCTAGATATTGTGGGTAAGTTCATTCAAGTCTAGACGGTAACTGAAGTTTCCTGACATGATTTACTTGACCTGATATTTTAGGGTGACGGTTGCAATCATTAGTTTCCATAATAAATTGTTTGGTACATTTTTCTTATCTTTATGAGTTGACATTTTATTAAGGAAAACTAGAATGAGGTCGACATCATGTGCAGTCTATTGTTGAATATGCATTATTTAATTTGTTACTTCCTTTGCAATCTAGTACCGAAAGAAACAGAGTGAACTTGCACATTTTGATCAGGTAAAATATGGAACAATGTAACTACTACCAACTGCAGTAGTAGTATACTAACTTTTTTCTCGGGCGTTTATTGGTACTGAACTTGTCCGTCCTTATCGACCAAGTTGAAGACAAGAAGTGAAGCTGATGAGCTTGAACTTGTAGCAGAGCTAAAAGTGAGATATGATCATGTCTCCACTATTTTTGTGTGGTTATAATCACATGTATAATTTCAACAGCATCTTGAAATTAATCAAGAAGGAAGCCCCGAGAAGCGATACATCCCTCTTCCATACTTATTTGGAACAAAGCTCTGCATCAAATGTGACGCTCTTCTTTTTGGTTGATCAATCATCAAATATGACTTCATTGTTTAGAGCTGAAAGGTGGTATGCTTTTTGCTCAAAGTGGAGCTGCATCCTAACAAAAGGATGGCGAGTGTCTGGGTTTGCAATATAGTTATACTATATAATTCGTTTTACAAATAATTTTGACTATGATATTAGCAATTGGCGAGGCTAATTTGAACATTCTATAGTCATTGTAAAAAGAATCACCTTACAAGAATTTACCATTTGCATTAAATGGGGTGCAACGAGTCACAATCTGATAGATTATTAATTTTGAAGAGGGAATAAAGGACAAGTCTACATAAACACAAAATTAAACTTTACAATGACATGGCTGGATGTTTTTTGTAAATATTGTCCATTTATATTTATTCGGGAATAAAAGGTCCAAGGTTAAAAAAGTTGAATTCAACAAAATTCCCCTCGGCTTAAACTAGTACTCAAGGATTTAGAGATATTTCAAAGTGAAAAAGTTACCTTTTATCATACATCATTATACAATTCTCCATTTCAAAATTACCCTTCATTAGGCCTCATTCTAAAATTCTCCCTTTTCCAAATTAATGGTAAAAAAAGAAGTAATATTAACATAAGGTTCAAATAATATTATATTATATTAATTTTACATTTCATAGTAATTTCTTAGTTTTACTCGAGTGAGATTCCTTTTGCGGGACCCACAAAATACTAACATAGAAATAGCGGGAGAGAAGTGAGAAACATAAAAAATAAATATATATGCACAATATCTAAATATAATATTTATTTTAATTATTAAAAAGTAAATTATGATATTAAAATTCGTATTATATTTTATTTTTTATTAATTAAAATAAATATAATATTTAATTTTATATTTAAAAATTATGTAAGTAGACTTGTCGAGCAGAAAAAGTGAATTAATAAAGAAGTGAGCGAGGCCAGTGAGAGTGAGTCGCCACCTAAAACGCAAAAGCTTTTAAAGGAAGCTCCTTATGCGAGACGAAGCTTAATTGGCCTAATAGTCACATACATTCCTCTTCTTGGTTCTACTGAGTATATATATAAAAGACTATTCCACTGACAGAGAGAGGAGAAGTTAAAAAGAAGATTCTATTTCTATCTATCGGGTTTACTATAAAGTGAAGGAGAGAGAAAGGGAATGGCGAGTCCTCCGAATCCATGGAAAGCGGAATATGCGAAATCAGGGAGATCTTCATGCAAAACCTGCAAGAGTCCCATCAACAAAGACAAGCTAAGGCTTGGCAAGATGGTCCAGTCCTCCCATTTCGACGGCTTTATGCCTGTATGTCATTATCTCCGTTGTACTTTTACCCCTTTCTATGTTCGATTGATTTGTTTCTTGTTTTATGATCAAACCCACAAATCTTTTTGTGGGTTTTGTTTATTTTGTTTCGGTAATTTCAGTTCTTAGAGAAAAAATGGCGTTTTGGTATTTGAGGGTTTGTGTTTCTTTTTCATATATTAGTTTACTCGACTGGTGGTGGTTGGTATCATGTATGGTGACCAATGTGGGAAGATAAGCAAGTGTTTTTTGCCCTTCCTTTAGTTGTTTTGTAATTTTAGTTATTTACCCTCTCATTTTTTTGTGTTTTTTGGTATGCTGCTTTTGTTTTGTCACTTTTTGTTAAAGTTTGGGGGCTGCAACTGTGGTTGTTACTGAATTTGTGCTAAATTTAGTCTCTGGTGCTATGCATGTCGAGTTTCATTGATTTGGCAAACATATATAATCTGCATTGTGGTGCATTTGAGGGGAAATATTCTTGATAGATTCTCCTTGCCAACTGTGGAAATGCTACTCAGCTATCCCTAAACCTATAGCCCTGTACTGTTCTTGTAGCACATGTGAGCAAAGGTTAAGAGCTATTGCATCTGTATAAGCAAATATGTAGTTAATCATGCATATGAACATCAAATACATGGTGTTTCTCGTGATGGATCTTACCTAACTTTTTGGGTTTGAACTTTGTATTGCTAGCTTGTTTTTTGGAATTACTGAGTTGTCTGCTCTTATGTGTATATAGCTTCTTTCATATTATGTGGAAAACCTTGAATACTTTTCGAAAGGCCTTGGGGATTACTTCTTTAACATATTCACAACAGTTGTGGTTTCTCAAACCAATTCGATTGTGTGATAGTGGACGTTGCTTTCTCCTCATGCAATGCATAAATTCACTTGTAGTGTAATAAAACCTAAATCTTGTGTTCTTTTTTTGATATGAAATCTTGTGTATTTTTGGAGCAGCTGTGGAACCATGCTGGTTGCATACTGAAGAAAACGAAGCAGATAAATTCGTATGTATTTTTTTTAATTCGCATTTATGAGCTCCCTTTGATGTAACACAGGATAGTCATGATTTATTGCTTGTTTCATAACTGACTTATACTCCTTTTTCTGTGCTATTAGTCCTGATGATGTTGACGGCTTAGATTTGCTTCGATGGGAAGATCAACAGATGATAAGGAACTACGCGGAGGGTGGTGAGCCCCAAAAATCTGCTGCTCCTGCAGCTACAGAATCTGGGATTGAAGTTTCTCAAATCTCCCGTGCTACTTGTAGGCATTGCAACCAAAAGATCATGAAAGGAGAGGTTGGTTATTTACTTGTGGCATGCGTGACTAGATCTGTATTCTGGTTCTGAGGCATATTCTGTGGACTTAGATTAGAAGGGAATGGGGTGCTTTTGACTAGAATTAATGATCCACTTCAGAGATTTGATTTTGCAGTTTTCAGTGAACAGTCAGCTGAGGGCTAGAGTCTTTTGTTAAGCCATTAACACAAGTCCTTGTGGTTATCTCGTAGTCTAGGTCCTAGGACCTTTTTCTTGTGTCGTCATCCATTAGTCCTACCTAGGCATTGTAATACCCATTGTGTCTGTATGCCATAGTATTTACTGGTCTTATTACTGTGTGTGTTGACTGTGTTCCCTTAAGTAGATCTGGTGGAATAGTGTCCAAGCTTCCAAGGAGCCTTCACTGGTTCTCTAGTAATTGTAGCGATTGTCTGTAATAAGATGCACTTTTTTATTATCGGAAAATAGGAAGGAAAAGATGCACATTCTTCATTTCCCCTTTTCAGAGTATCTAGCAAAACCTCTCTCATATGCTTCACGACATGAATACCCCTAAGGATATGAAACTTAACCCTTGGTTGTAAGAATCAGTAAAAACTGGCCACGGCAAGCAGTAAGAATGGGCATTCATCCACAGATTGTTATACTCTATACATGTTATATGGCTGACTGATATCGGTTTCCATGTAATGCATGCAAATATTCTGTTTAATGTCGGTCTTTTTCTTAGGAGCCTAGTTTTTGTAGTAAATATATTCTGAATAATAAAGTTGAATCAATAATAGCTTGCAAAGTTATGTTAACAGCACATAATTGTTATTAGAGTTAAATATTTTTTTTCAATTAGTCTTAGGATATTTAATATGCTGAGTAGTATGGTAAATGTATTTCACCTCTTTCACTAAATTTAATCTTGAATATTTCTTTTAACTTTGTAGTTAAGCTTAAGTCATGTGTATACGAATTATATGGATTCAATTCTGAATATTGACACCTTCTACTCCTAAAATATGTGATAACCAAACCTCTATTGTGGTCACCATAGAGGTTAATAAAGTTCCGTTGCTTCTTCCGTATCAATTCAACTATCTATGTATTTACCATGTATATTGATTGGCAAGTGTATCATGTAAGGCATATTCGGTTCTAACGCTTGTAAAAAAATTGTTATATCCTTCGGTTTGTTGTATTGCTTTTGTATGCTTAGGTCCGTGTATCAACGAAGACAGTAGGTCAAGGTGCTAAAGGCTTGGCATGGCACCATGCTAATTGTTTCATGGAATTGTCTCCTACTACTGAAGTAAAGAAAATTTCCGGATGGGATAACCTTTCTGCTGCCAATCAGACAGCTGTTTCTGCTCTGGTTAAGCATTCAAGTAGCAAAGGTGTTCGAAGTGTATTTGATTAATACATACAAAGATTATATATAGTCTATTCATCACCACTTATGCTTGCTCTTTCAGGCGCAAAAGTTTAGGTAAAGAAAGCTGGAGAGCCTTTACAGCAATCAACATCCAAAGGTGGTACCAAACGCAAAAGACATGTAAGTAGCGACCAGAAGTCAAAAATTGCTAAAAGTGAAGGTGATGCATTAGACAAAACAAAATCTGGAAAGAATGCTGAAAACTTGGGAGACAAACATGCACAAGCATCTAATATGGAGAAGCAACTAGAAGCCCAGACAAAAGAACTATGGGCTCTGAAAGATGATCTTCAAAAACATGTGATGACATCAGAGTTACGAGAGATGCTTGAAGCCAATAATCAAGATTTAACTGGATCAGAATTTGACGTGCGAGACCGCTGGTAAGTTCTTTGATACATAGGAACTGTAAAGAAACTACTCCCTCCACCCCATTTAGTTGTCCCCTTTCCTTGGGAGAGTGTGATGCTTATTTAATGACACACCATACACATTCATGAAGTATATTTTATTTCCCTATGACCATACTTTTGAAGAAGTTGACAAATAATACTTACAGACAAAAATAAGGGAGTACATATTTCCTTTATGCCAATCGGAACGAGGACAACTGGAATGGACGTAGGGAATAGGGTGTACATTTCTTTTTCGTAAATTACCACAGTGACTGAGTCACGACTGTATGACACAAGTGTGTGTTTAATGTTTCCACAAAAAAAAAAGAAAAAAAAAAAGAAAGAAAAGAAAAGAAAAGGAATTTTTAGTAGATATTATTCTTTTCTTTGTTACGATATTTGTTATAAAAGTCTTCTTTAAATTCACTTTGCTTAGTTGCTGGTTATGAAAATTAGTTTAGAGTTAATCAGATAGAAATTCATGAGTTTTCTGCTGCATTTTCTTTGTTTTATTGGGGCTGGGATGCTGGTATACAGTTACTCAAAGCTGTTGGTATTCATATTTCTTGTTATCATAAATCATGGAGCTTTTGTTTCTTCCAGTAGCTTTACTCACCCCCATCTTATATTGTGATTTACTTATTCAGTGCCGATGGCATGCTTTTTGGGAAACTTGGTAGATGCACACTTTGTTCTGGGTGTCTTCGATATTCTGGAGGAATGTACAAATGCAATGGGATTCTTTCAACTTGGAGCAAGTGTTCATCTGCCACCACTGAATCTAATTGTGAAAAAGGAAAGTGGAACATTCCAGAAGGAACAGAAAATAAATATCTTTGCAAGGTATATAGTTTGGTTTCATATGCTATATTAAGTTACAAAATGGACGTGTAACATCCTAGGACATACTATAATTTGGATTTATCTGAACTCTTCTTTTCCTCTTCAGTGGTTTAATTCACAAAAGATAAACAAACCTGTCCGACTACTGCCTCCATTCTCATCTAGTACGTCTTCTAGAAGTCAAGTTGCTAAAGGGAATTCTCAGTCATCCAAGGATGATAGGTTGGGGGATCTGAAAGTTGTTATTAATGAAGTGACCAAACAATCTGTGGTATGATTTGTAGATTAATTTGCCTTCTACCTCTGAATCTCTTTTCGAGTATTGATTTTTTAATCCTAATGTTCATGATCTGTCATAGAAATTAAACCTTGCATATATTATGTGATTGGGCAGGAGGAGTGGAAGAGCAAAATTGAGGAAGCAGGCGGACAGGTTCATGCAAAAATCAAGAAAGGTAGTTAGCCATTTACTTGGTTGAAACTAAATATCTTTTTGTAATATCTGAACTTAGCTGTATTCAGTTGCTTCACTTCACAAAATACATTGCAGACACAAATTGCTTAGTTGTGAGCGAAGCGGTGGATACTCAAAATGCTGAGACAAGGAAAGCAAGGTAATGCTACCCTATTGCTGGCATAGTTTTTTTTAATTTTATAAATTCAGTTCCTTAACTTGGAAATGCTTAATCTTGGTAGGAGGATGAAATTACCAATCGTTAGGGAGAATTATCTTGTTGATTGCATTAAAAAACATAAGAAACTTCCTTTTGATTTGTACAAAGTTGAAGCTATTGGAGAGACCAGTGGCTTAGTTGCTGTTAAAGTGAAAGGACAAAGTGCTGTTCACGAATCATCTGGCTTACAAGATTCTGGACACATACTTGAAGATGGGAAAAACATCTACAATACAACTTTGAGCATGTCTGACTTGTCAACTGGTGTTAACAGGTTGATCCTAATTTCTCTATCTTTTGTAGCTTATTCTCATTCTACTTTGTCACTGTAGCTTTTATTGTTTAAAACCCTTCCATCATTTTTTTGTCCAATCAATGCTATTGTTCTAGGCTCAACTAAAGAGTAAAAGACTTCCTGTTAACCTGTCAAGAGGTTCAGTGATTGAACCAACTTATATATTGTGTTTTATGGTGATCGATTGTTCATGGAGTTTTGTGTACTTGGAAATGTCTGTCGAATTTCGAAGAGATCCTTATATTTTTAAAGAAGGTGGGTGTTTAGGGTTAACATTTACACATCTCTTGTTCCATTTTAAGGCGCCTGTTTACAGCTTTCCATACATCCTGAGTGACGAGGACATCTGTGGAGATTGCATCGTAATTTTCAGATATCTTATTTTTATAGAACTTAAAATAATATGCTGATTTCAATTCTGAATTAGCGGGTATTTATTTTTTAATGATGAATGTCTAGTATAATTGTTTGACGAACAACTATATGATCGTATGAATATCTTTTAATATCTTCTGAGTACCAAGTCTATGCTACCTATACACAGCTTACATGTGGGTTGTGCAGGTTTTTAACTGTTTACCTGGTTCCTGGTCCTTTTTAACCATTCCTTCGGATTTACTTCTTGTCAGAATATGGAAATTTAACTCCTAGTAACAGTAGGAACTTTCTGTGTCTCCTTCTACCTTATTATTTTTTGGTCTTTTTGATGTATTTTATGAACTTATCATATTTTCTATTTTGTTTGTTTGTTAATTTGTGTTTTTCTTTTGCCTTGCAAGTTCATAGTTCTTTATGCTTTTTTTTGGTCTTGATAAGTTGTATCTGTTGTTTGTTTTTGTTGTATGAAGTTACTATATCCTTCAGATCATTCAAGAGGACAACGGGTCTGATTGTTGTGTGTTTCGTAAATGGGGTCGTGTTGGAAATGAAAAAATTGGAGGATTCAAATTAGATGAGATGTATAAAGCTGATGTGATCAAAGAATTTGAGCGATTATTTCTTGAGAAAACAGGGAACACATGGCAGGCATGGGAAACAGAGAAAAAAATTCAAAAGAAACCTGGCAAATTCTTTCCCTTGGACATTGTATGATGATTTTTTCTGAATTATTTTTTAATAAGCATTTTCTAAATGTGAAAATAGGTGCTTAATTTATTCCTTCTTTTCCTGATAATTAATTTTTTTGTGTGTAGGATTATGGGGTTAATAAAGAGTTGAATCAGAAAAAGAATGTTAAAGACTCAGTTAGCCAACTTGCTCCCCCATTAGTGGAGTTGATGAAGATGCTCTTTAATGTGGAAACATACAGGTTTACATCAAATTTGCCCATTCCTCATTCTCTTAATGATTGATGTCAAAGGATATATTTATATAGACTAAAATTTTGCAGATCTGTGATGATGGAATTTGAGATCAATATGTCTGAAATGCCCCTTGGGAAACTAAGCAAAAGTAATATCCAAAAAGGTACTTGTAGTGAACTCATAGTTAATTTGTATGTACAGATTTTTGAGTCAAATATATGTATAGATTTTAATTATATTATCGACATTTATATTTAAGAGAAATCCTAATAATGTATCATCAGGTTTTGAGGCACTAACTGAGATTCAGAATCTATTAAGTAGTAATGCTCACAATCCTGCTGTCAGAGATACCCTGATTTTGATGCCAGCAACCATTTTTTCACTGTCATTCCTTCCGTCCATCCGCATGTGATTAGGGACGAGGATGATTTCAAGTCAAAGGTACATGATAACTGGTTCGATATGTTTTTCTTTTTTGTATTACAAACTTTCTAGATTGAATTCAATTCACAGCGAAACTTCATGTCATCATTGTTCAAGATTGTTTTACCATGAAGTATGCTTTATTTTGCTTCTTATCATTCTAATAGTTTTATTTTTGAGCTCTTATGTTTGTTCATCAAGTAATCTGTCTTATTTTTTCGGGTGTGATTCTAAATTGAAGCCTTGGTCCATGGTAAAGAAATCCTCATGTCCTTAACACACAATCTTTTCTTAAGCTGTTAAAGATTTAATTTTTGAAACTATCCATTGAAGGTAAAGTAGAATCTTTTCTTTAGCTGTTAAAGATTTAATTTTTGAAACTATCAATGGAAGGTAAAGTGGTACTTTGCCAAAAAGACTAACGATTTCATGTATCAAGTTATTAGTTTTCTGCTGTATATCTGTATCAGCATTGGCAGAGTTGTATAGTTTAGTTTTTCCTTTTTTAACAGTCAAAACTACTTCAAAATTGTCCAATATTATCAGCAATTTTCCCTTACTTTTAGAAAAAGTAATCTTGAAAATAATTGCTTCCATAACCATTTTTTCTAACTGTTTTTTTTTTAATATTAAAAATTCTGTTATCTTTCTGAACCACTGGGGGGTGGGGGATTTCAGTTACCTTGCTGTTTTGTGTTTATTAGTTGAGCTGAAGGACCATGGTTTCTTTTACTTTTCCTAGCACATATGTATGTATTGCAAGATCATTGTGAATGCAAAACATATTTGGCTAGTGCAATTGCTTCCGTCTATTTGATTCAGCAACAGCAAGATTGCCCATCTTTATTTGTTACTTTTCTTGGCAAGTCATGCAGCTACATACTGTTTTTTTTATTTTTATTTTTTTATAGGTCAAAATGCTAGAAGCTCTCCAGGACATTGAAATTGCCTCCAGGCTTGTAGGTTTTAATGACGATGATGATCACACCCTTGATGAGAAGTATAAGAAGCTTCACTGTGATATGGTTCCTCTTCCTCACGATAGTGAGGATTATCGGTTGGTTGAGAAGTATCTCCAAACTACACATGCTCCAACGCATACGGTGAGCCTATATTTGATAGGTTTTGGCGGATGCTTATAATGTTGCTACTTGCTAGTAATAGAATCCTAGTTTCTTTATAATTTCTTCAAAAAATTTACATCCTGAAATTTGCAATATTCTCAGGATTGGGCACTTGAACTAGAAGAAGTATTTTCACTTGAAAGGGGAGGAGAATTTGACAAGTGTGCTCCTTACAGAGAAACACTTGAGAACAAAATGCTTCTTTGGCATGGTAAGTTGAAATTTCTAGTTGCTTCTTATAGGTTAATTATCATCACCATTTGGTAAAAGAATGTGGGGTTCCTCTGGAGCTTTAAGGCCATTAAAAAAAGTTTTTGGAAATTGAAATTGGAACTGAACATTTTGTATATTATAGGTTATCGGTTGACCGATTTTGTGGGTATACTAAGCCAAGGATTGAGAATAGCACCTCCCGAAGCTCCGTCAACTGGCTATATGGTTATCTCCCTCTTTTCCTCTCTAAATTTGTGCACAATCAGGCATCTATACTCAAGCCCAGGATATGTGCATACTTCAATGCTGCAGTTACCAAAAGTTGATAATTTTTGTTTTTTTATTTGTAGTTTGGCAAGGGGATCTATTTTGCTGACATGGTCAGTAAAAGTGCTCAGTATTGTTTCACTGACAAGAAAAATTCCGTGGGCTTAATGCTTCTAAGTGAAGCTGCCTTGGGTGAAGTTCATGAGCTCAAGAAGGCCACGGTAAGCTGACTTTCTCTAATATGCATGCACTTATGCATAGTCATTAATACTGATCGATGGATTCATGGGTCCTAGACATGCGTGGTCCTGTGTAGGCATTGGGTTCTGGGTGATTGTGTTATCTCAAGTTTATATGCATGTGTCTTGTAATTATTTTCGTGTACACTTCTTACCTTTGCAGCTAACACGCGTGCTTTGGTTAATTTTAGTACATGGATAAACCTCCTCAAGGCAAGCACTCTACTAAAGGCCTTGGCAAAAAGATACCTCAGGAGTTGGAATATGTTAAGTGGAGGGATGAAGTTGTCGTGCCTTGCGGAAAGCCAGTGTCATCAAATGTGAAGGCATCAGAGCTGATGTATAATGAGTATATCGTCTATAATACTGCTCAAGTAAGTTATTGACCAGTGAATGATTTGTCTATAGTATATTCTGAATTAAGTTGCAAATAGTTCCCCTCTATACTAAACCTAGTTGAATAGATGTTTCAGATTTTAAAGAAAAAATGAAATACCCAAAAAACTCAAATCTTTAGAATGGAGCTGGTCTTTTAATATTGCTTGATGGTAAATAATTGTACTGTCATCATTCCTGTTGCTAAGTGAAAACTTTCAAATAAGAATCTGAATTAGTAAATGACATAGTTGTCAAATCGTGAATTATATCGTAAGATACAGAAACAAAATAAAAAATGTAGTAATATATATTTAAACATATAAAACCTAAGCTTGACTATATATAAATAAAAGTAATCAAAGTAAATTTTATTATAGACTAAAAATAAATTTTAAAGTTAAACAGTAGGCAAAATATTTTAAATTGATTTATTAATATTATTTCAGTAATCTTTACGAATAATAAGAAAAAATGAAAATTCAGATTTACCTTTAATTTATAAAACAAAAGAGAATAATTTAAATTAACAAGTAAATATTTATATATCTGCTTATATAAAGTGACATGGAAAAAATAGAGCGACATTTTTAATTATATATAATAATCTAAAAAGTGATTAAAGACTAATGAAGCGATATAAAATATGTTTGTGCTCTAAAACTTCTTTAATTGAAATGCTAAAAGACTTAAAATTTTGTTTTTAGTCTTTTGAATCTACATGAATTTTTTTTCAAGTTGGGTGTTTTTAAAAAGTATCGTGTATTGTATCGTATCGTAAGAATCATATTGAATCGTAAGATACGGTATCATTTTAAATTCACCTTGCGATACGTATCGAATTGTCTCCGTATAGTTTCGTAAAATTATGACAATTATGATAAATGGAGATATTAATGGTGATCAGCCACCAGTTACTGGATGTTTTCTACCTATTCCAGTTTTAAACGTCTTTGATATAAAATGTTACCGTCTCCAAAATTCATAGTGTAGAGAACCTTGATATACGTGAAAGTTTCAAAAATCAAGACCATCTAGTTATCCATTTAATGTCTCATTTCAAACCTGTTGTCTAAAGTAAGAGATGCTGGCAAGAAAGTCAAATTAATCCGCCACAAATTGATTTTTCTAATGACAATGCTGTTTGTTTCTTCATGCTGGATGAAATTGTATTAATCTGCTGTGTAATTGACTTTGGTGTCATGGTACTTTGGACAGGTTAAGATGCAGTTCTTATTGAAGGTGAGGTTTAATCACAAAAGGTGACAGGTGAGGGGTCTAAGGAACTGGCAAAGTCTCTCTTTGGTGATCCTGACTTTTGTTTTTGTTGATGTAAATGACTTGCGTTTTCAGTAATGTATATAGATGGTATGGCAAGTAATGGAAAAAAGATTAGTTCCGTTTTTCTCAGTTGATCCTCGACACAATGCTTAGATAAAGTATGTTACTACAGAACGGGTGCTCTTATTTTCCGCGTGTTAGTTTTATATGGTCATAATAGAAAATTAGTCGGAAAGTATGACACGTGATTTTCTGTTCTTAAAGTCTTTATCGTTCCCATCACATTCGATTTGTTACGAGTTAGTAGTTACAGACAAGGTCTTTATTGTTCCCATCATATTCGATTTGTTATGAGTTACGGACAATGTATTTTGAAGATATATATCAAGTTTTGAAGTTGAACAATCTTGTGATAACAATTCACAAAATATAAATATCTCTTTGTGATAGTTTTATGTTGATAGAAAAAACTGACAGAAGAGGGAATTTTATGTGTAATTTTTCTTATAACGTGAGTAATTTTCATTTCTCATATATGTATGTATATACATTTACCTACACGTAGATATGTACATATATATAATAGTAACAACTACTATCAATTCTATTTAATAACACATTGTTATTAAATAATATTGGAAGTTACACATTAATCATAATGATATAAGTTACAAATTGTTAATAATATTATAATTTAAATAGAAAAATTGAGTCACATTAAAAGATTTAAATTAATTAGTTGTCAAATTTTAAATATATTGGTTGTTTTTTTGTTGTTGCATATATAATTGAATAAGATTGCACCAACTATGTTTATAAAGTAACTAGTAATTTTTTATTTAATCATTATGGAGTTGAGATGAATTAGTTTTTATTGGCAATTTTATACCATATCAAATGTCTCATTTTTGACATTGATAAATACAAGTCAAAAGATTTCGTCTTGAACCAAATAAATTATTTTCTTATTCTCCATGTGAAAGACAATAAACTACACATTTTATATTACCTAAATTATGTCTACAAATAAATTTTATTAAACTCAAATATAATAAATAATAAATAACGAAAGTATAAAATAAGATTTAATATATAACACGAGTCTCTAAGCCTTCATATTATTGGGATTTAGGTGGTTGTGCCAGCACTGAGATGAACTTATTTGGCTTAACTACCTAAGATCAATTAATATGCTAGCATGAGAAAAAGAATAGAAGAATGAAAGACGGTAGATGAGACTATTGTTGAAAAAAAATTAAATAGAAACTGCCATTTTCCTTTGTTATAAGGTGACGAAGCTCCCTCTTTCGTTCTCTATTTTTCTCTCTATCTCACAAAAAAAATGGTTGAAATATAAAAAAAATGATCAAATAAAACATATGTTCATAATTCAAGGAAACATTAAATATTAATTTATTTTTTTAATAAGTTTAGATTAACATTGAAATTTTATATCCTCATTAATTAATTAAGCAGATAAAGTATGAATTATATTTGTTAATTTTTATATTTTATCTTAAAATATCAATTAAATAAATATTATTAAATAAATATTGAGCTTTATTTTGAATTCACCCGAATTCGTTACATTAAATAAATTTAGAATTGCTTGTATTTGGTATAATTAAACTAATGGAGATGGAGACAGAAAGAAGTGAGGTGGATATATTGGAGGCATCCGACTGCTAACTAGCTAGCAAGCTCTGAAGGCTAGCTATAGCTATACTCTCATCATCATTCTCGACTCAGGTCAATGGAGGAGTATATAGCAACTCATCTATAGCCAGTGGAACTGCCGTTGCACTCCTTTATGAGCCAGCCGAGGAAAAAGAGAGAAAAAACTCACTCTCACAATTATATATATATATATCATTAAGTAAAACAAAGCCAACAAGATGTCGATATTCCCATGTCAAAAAGTATGAGAAGAGAACCTGATCATTAGAGTACTATATATTATTACTATTATTTTAATTCAGTAATACCATTATGTCATTGAATTAACTTACATCTTCTAAATTTTATAATTAATATTAACTTTTTAAAAGTTATTTTTAAATTTTAAATTGACATGAAATTATTTAATTTATGTCAATATAATTATGAATGTTATAAACTAAATAACAAGCACTGCTAGTTAGTTATAAAGTTTATTATTTTCAAAATTTAATATAAATTATGTCAATTTTAAATTTAAAAATATCTCAAATTAACTTCTAAAAAATCAATATTAATCTTATAATCGGCATCTCTTGTTCTTTTGCTTCTAATCCATTGGATTTTGGATGGTACATCTACTTTGGACTACAACATATATACTATAGCAGCCCCAAATTAAATCATTATGATGGATGAACTTACTTAATATACTGATCAAGTCTCTAAAGAACTTGTTCAGTTGTTTGTAACTTTAACGGACGCGTGTAAAAATTTTCCAGAAAGCAACAAACAGCTGCAGCAGTTCCCAAGAGCGGCGTTCGGCGGAAAATTATTTTGTAAAACAAACTGAAATATTGAAATCAAAATTCATGAACGATATAGACTCGATAACCATATTCAATTAAATAAATATTAAAAGAAATTGGTCTAAGCCATATTATAAAATAAAACTAGTACCATTATCTTGCATAAGCCATTAATTAATGTTCCCTTAGAACCCCACACAAAGACCTTCCATGTCCCCCTATTGTGACCTCCTTATAAGCCCCACCCACCCCTTTGTCCCTAAACACCTGCCCACTTAATAGAACTCCTTAATTGATTCCATTTGCACTATTTCCCAGTGCCCTCGTGTTCCTTGCAAACTTTTCTATTTTCTAATTAACTGCAAGATGGAAACAGCAACCACAGCAGGGACTAGTGCCTCTCCATGTGGTGCATGTAAATTTCTAAGGAGAAAGTGTGCCACTGATTGTATTTTTGCACCTTATTTTTGTTCAGAACAAGGTCCGGCTAGATTTGCTGCCATTCACAAAGTGTTTGGTGCTAGTAATGTTTCCAAATTGTTGTTGCATATCCCGGAAGCTGATCGATGCGAGGCAGTCGTCACCATAGCTTATGAAGCTCAAGCAAGGATTAGAGATCCTGTTTATGGCTGTGTGGCTCATATCTTTGCCTTGCAACAACAGGTTGGTTGATTAATATTTGCCAAATCTTTTCTGAAAAATCATTGTTTCATATATTTAACTGCTACCCTTTGGCCTTTATCACAGGTTCTTTGCATTATTTTCTTCAATTCATAAAATCTTGATAGTGTTAAGATTCTCGCATAATAATTAGCACTTGCACTGTGATACCTTTGTCCCAAATTGGAACATGTGAATTAGACTGCATACATATATTAGCATTATTTTACACTCAGGTTTAGATCCGGGTTGTTACGCGGACTCGATGTCTATGCAAAAGGGGTGGTTTTTTTAGTTAGATTTTGAATTAGATCTCACACACACATATACATATATGTAGGTGGCATGCTTACAAGCTCAAATAATGCAAATGAGATCTCAAATGGCACAAAGCCTCATTGATTCAAGGAATGCAGAAAATCAGTGGCCTGCTGCAGGGAGTTACATGGCCGGAATTGCACCGACTTCGTCTCCGGCATATATTAATCCAAGTAATTATAATTATATGAACTCCTCTGTGTCACCTCAGAGCTCGCTGGAGTCGAATATTGATCACCAGAACAATGATGGAATGAACATGCAAGAGACAGAAAGCAAAGATGATGTATTACTCTCTTTTCAAGCTGCTAAATATAATAAGAAGAGACCTGCATCTCAAACTGACTTGAATGAGCTCCAAGCATTGGCTTTCAGAATGATGAAGAACTAACTTCTGACAAATTTGGTCATTATGAATATAATGTAATATAAATTCCTTCAAGGAAAATGATATATCATATATGCAGAGATTATGGGATGTTGTTACATGTTATAAGCCTAAACTATGCAGTTTTCCTTTCTGTTCCACGAAAAGAATACTCTGTCATCTATATACATATATACAGTGGTGAACGCAGAATCTCCGGTGAGATTAAATAATATTCCCTCTATTTTACAAAAAAAAAGTCTTATTTTGGTTTTTGAAAGTCAAGTGACAGTATATTAACATTTAAAATTGATGTCATACATGAAATTTAGAAAATAATAAATTTTGTGATTAGTAGTATTTTTAACAAACTATACAATTATAATACTTCTAGAATTGATATTTTTACAAGCTAATTTGATACTTTTATAAAATCAAATGTGATTCACTTATGAAGATATTAAATTAACTTGTGAAAATATCAATTTCATATTGATATTGATATTTTCACAAGTTAATTTAATATTTTCACAAGATCAAATGAGATTCACTTGTGAAAATATCAAATTAACTTGTGAAAATATCAATTATCTACTTTTATCAACTTCAATCATTAGAATTCAGATCAATTTTGAAGTTTTGAATGTCATCGTTTGATTTTAAAAAGTGAAAAAGATCTTTTGTGGAATGAAGAGAATAATAATTATTTAATTTTTTGGTGTGGGCTTATTATTAATTATATATTCTTATGTAATTATTTTTAAAATTAAAAATATATTTTTGGAATGACCATTTTTCAAATAAATTTCTAACATTAGGTTACATTTTATCGTCGTAAAAACAATGAAGACACTACGTTCGACATTTTGCAAGGAAATTCTTGGATTTTGGACATCTTGGATTGTCATCAGACATCAAGTAGGAGTAATTATTTATCTATATCAAGTTCCTTTGGCATATAATTAGCTTACGTATATCATTTGTAAAAGTCTCATTAATAAAATTTATATCATTTGTATATCATCAAGCAGGGGTGGTCATAGGATTTTGGATGTCTTGGATTGTCATCAAGTAGGAGAAATTAATTATGTACATTATTTGTACGATTGAAGTTTGAACCCTCTGGTGTCGTTTCCCAAAGAGATAATAGTATTTAATTGAAAAACAAGCATGGTTCAATGGGTGATCTAGAAGACAATCCAAAATTCAATGCCAACTTAATTTATCCTTGTTCTTTAGCTCACCAAATTTCCAATTACACTAGTTGTCACTAAAAGCTTCCTCCAAATCCTTTGCTAATTTTGAATTGATGGATTTTCCATGCGTGTACATTTCCCTACCATCATATGACATTAAGACGACATAAATTACAACTTTTAATATAGTATGTGATAAGATAGGAAAATGCAATATCTTATGCGACATGCTATCATAAGTTGATGTGATTTTTATTTCTCAACAATTAATTATGGTTGGTTCTAACTTTTGATCAACATCTGGTTATATTTAACGATAGAGACGTAATTTTAGAGACTCATATTTAATTTTTTTTTTAAATATTGAACGTACGTCTAACCTTTTCTAAGTGAGTATAAATGATTTATGTATGCTTCTTCTTACGACGACTTATGCTTTGAGAATCCTCATGCCACAAAAATTGGGATCGGGTAAGATGTGAAAATTGCTACAATTATACTTTTAAAGGGAAACACACGTTTGGAAAGATCTAGTACTTACGTGGCCCACTTGTCTAGGGTTTATGTTCTAATGAGCAGGTTCACCTAATATAAGTAATCTACTAAATTTAGTGCAAGTATCATATGACCTCTTGTACTCAAATAGATAGACAAAATGTCCCCTCCATTGACTGCACAAGGCTACATCATGAGTAAGTAGCTTAATTTAATTGACGACTTCTACCCACCAGACTGCAATTAAATTGAAACTCTTGCTCATCCTTAATGTTATAACCCATTGAAAAATTAATCTAGGAGTATACATATTTCGTGTGACATTTAAAAACATACACAAATATAAAATAATAGAAAAATATTTTTGACGTGAGTAAAAATATTCATATGTAAAACGTTTTCACATGTACATCATTCAAAGGGGATCTACTAGAGGGTTACTATTGTCCCTTAGCTAGAGTACAAAAATTCTAACCGCCTTGGATACCTTCTAAAGGATTCTAGATAAATTAATTAGGGATTCTCGGCAGACTCTACCAAATGATATACTCCTAATTGAGTACAATCAGAGGATACAATCGTAGGTTGACTCAACTATTGAATCTCTTTCCTTAGATGGTATTATACCAAGAGGTCGTCCTTATAAATACCCTCTTGGTTCACCCATCAAGGTACGTACAATTTTAGATTTTATATAGCTATTATTCGATTTCTTCTATATCCAAGCTCTAACTTAGGCATCGAAAGGTCTACTTAGGGATAACCCTTGCGGACTTTTTAGGAGTTTTGCTAACTTTCTTAGGTGTGGTTGACCCTACTCGAAGATTTCTTACACATCTGGTTCGGCTATTTAGTTTTTGGCAGTATTAGATTGGCGTCGTCTGTGGGAACAATAATTATACTTGCCAAAAACTACCTCTCAAGATGCCTCCAAAGAATACCACTAATAAGATAATCAGTAAGGTTATTGCTGCTCAGCCTAAACAACTCGATGGACTTGAAGCCACCTACCCTACTCCTCAACCCACACACGTCCAAAGAAGGGATCTCCATCAGATCCATCTCTAAGAGCGACGACTCCCCCCCAAGCCTTCGATAACTAACTACTCATAATCAAGAAGGCGATCAAAGTACTATGTCAAACCAAGTCCCTTCTGAGGCGGATGTGAACGATCCAATTTATCTTAAGGCTAAGATTGAGATCCTTGAGAAGAAACTCATTGATATGATGGTCGCGGTCTCGCGAAGGTACAATCAAAGTTGGTCTAGGATAAGGAGGTATGTTCCAAAGGCAATTCTGGGCGAAAACCCAAGAAAATAGTTATTAGTGGTAATGGTTTGAGGTGCTTTCAAACAGTAGTTATGAGAATACAAGTATATAAAAGAAAAAAAATGTGAATGAAAGATAACATCTCCTACCCAAGTCTGTGGTAGGACTCAAGTTGCACTCTACCAAGACTTCCTCTTCAAGAAGATCTACAATGGGTACAATCATATTTTCTTTCATTAGCTTCTTCATTAGGGATTTCTCTTCTAAGTTTAGTACAAAATTTGAGGAAAAATCATCCTTAGAGATACCGTTGTGATGGAAAAAATGATTTTTTCAAGCACCCATTCCAGCCACCTTCTATCTCATATAAAAGAATTTGTCTTTCCAGTCTTCGACATCTTTTGGTAGTGAAGATATATCAAAGATGTAACTAGAAGGAAACCTATACCCAAAGGATATCCAACCGAGGTATGTTTTTATTGAATTATTAATATGAAATAAAGATGTTCATAAGGGAGCAGTTGGCGAACTGTACATCAAACTAAGAAACTTAAGAGTATATGTAACCTGATAGGGGTAACTTGTGAGAAGTGAATTGGGTAGCTATTTAAGACATCAATAATAAATGGGTAAATTAGAAAATGTACACCCATTAACAAGGCTCCCCAGAGATATAGAGATCATTGGTGTGATAACATGCACGATTATCTGTATAAACCGAGCGAAATTCAAAGTCAAGGAGACATATAAAGTATTTTTTCGCCGAGTAAACTACTTGCGAGTTCGAGAGGATACAAGAACAAATCCTAGAGGTTTCATAGTAGCTATATCAATCGGTAAACTTTAAGGGGACATGGGAGGCCTCCTCCATTAGTAAAGGGTTTGAGGGGGTACGCCCGTGGAAATGTTCATGCAATAACATACAATTGTCTTCATAATTCTCTAGTTTAATATTTTTTGGAAAAGTAGATAAATGAATATTATCACTACTATTGCCTACTTGATCATGATAAAGTGAGGAGGAACTGAAAGGAAATTTACGTGTGGAAGACATGACAAACATTTTAGGAAAGATGAAAAAATGGATCTAAGAATGAAAAACTTGAAAAACTTTAACGAAGATGAATGGATATAATTTACCTCTTCATCCGAGAAAAAGTGACATCACTATAGGGATGATGTCACCCATATGATGTCATCCGTATAATGTCACCTAAGTATCTCGTTTTAATAGAAGAAAAATGGACTTGATTTGGCTCACACAATTTGTTGACTAAAGTATCCTACAAGTGAACACTTACGCACTATTCTTTTGCTCGAATGTCTTCAAGCATGCCTTTTACTTAGAAGAAAAATTGCACGCCTTCAACTTGAAAGAAAAAATAATTAAACGAACATTGGAGGGGGTACCATGGGATCCCCCTATCTAAGCTTGAACAAACAAGACAAACGAGCCTACCCTAATGATGGAAAGGGCATGTCCCCTATGAGGTTCCCCTAGGCATGAGTGCACGTGGGCACAAACGATGTGCTAGGTAAGCTAGGCGTGTAGATGAGCATCTTTTAGGCGGAGGTCCACCAAACGAACTCCCTAGGCACGGGCGCGAGTGGGTGCCCACGGGCGTAGATTGCCCGTTAGGCACGCACGACGTCCCTCAGGCGGACCCTTTAGGAGCAGACCTGCGCTAGGCACACATGATGACCCCCAGGTAGACCCCCTGGGTGTGAGTGCACTCGATCGCGGGAACGTACCTGCACTGGCCCCGTCGTCGCTAATACTGCAATGACGCATGCATAACTGCTGCGCTAGCTATTCATAAAGCGACCCATATTAAATTTGTAATAAACTGAAGTTTCTTCTAATTAAAAAAATGTAAAAAATATTTTACGAAAAGAAGACCTCCTCACAAGCATTCTCTAAAGAGACTCCCTCATTTATGCAAACTTATCATCGCCCCTCATTCTATGAAGCATATTACTTTGCTTAAACGTGCCAAATTTCTAATAAAGTTTTAAAATGGTTCATAATTATTGATTTGAAATTTTATAAAGTTACTCTGATGGTTTTCTAAATTATAAAAATATTTCAAAATATTATTTTTTGTCAATATATGCACCAGGGCTATCTTCAAATACATGGCTCCTCCTACAAGCATATTCTCAATTTTTCTTTTACTCTTTTCCAACCTCTCGGTATATAAAGGAGTAATGAGCAACTGATGTGGGTAAAAATAAGACATCTTCACGTGTATGCCACCCAAAGGCCATATCTACTAGAGGGTTACTATGGTTCCTTGGCTGGGGTACAAAAACCATAACCCCCTTGTACACCTTATGAAGGATTCTAGATAAATTATATCCTTGGCAGACTCTACCAAGTGTTATGCTCCTATTTTAGTACGACTAGAAGATACAATCTTAGGTTGACTCAACTACTAAATCTCTTTCTTTGGAAGGTACTCCACCAGACAAACATCCCTATAAATACCCTCTTGGTTCATCCATTAAGGTACACACAATTTTAGCTTATGTATAGCTGTTATTCGCTTCCCTCTATATTCAACTTCTAACTTAGGCATCGGAAGATCGGCCTAGAAATAACTCTTGTGGGCCTTTTAGGTGTTTTGCTAATTTTCTCAAGCATAATTGACCCTACTCGAAAATCTCCTACGTAACTAGTTCGACTCTACAGTTTTTGGCCGCATCAATTTCTTTGTCCTCTCTCTACAACAGTTGTTTTCTCCTCTCTTTGCTCTTATTTTATTTTTCTGTGCGTCTTTAGGTGTAGTATTGAATGTGCACATAGATTTATTCTTAATTTAAACTTAATTATATCATATATTATGCATGCTCGGCTAATCTACTTGATTGTAAGATACACCAAACAGGCCCTTAAAAAATATAACGAGGGACAATATGCACACCATTAGCCATTAGGGAATGCAGAAATGGTAAGTAAACAAATTAAAAGCATAAAGAAATAATAAGAAAGTACTTAATAATAGTAGGATCATATTTTGTAATTAATGGATTAATTATCAAATCTTATGTTCTTCGAGCCCATGACTGTATGATTAAGAACATGTTAAACTTTTAAGTCAAGCGGCACGTTCAAACCTCATTTCGGCATTAAACAATAAGTTAAGATAATTAAAAAGGTTGTAAAGTAAAGCAAAAGAAAAAAGAAAATGTTGAAGAACCCATTTGTGTCCATTCCCCCTAGTAAGATTGAAATTGTTGAATAATGAACGTTACTGTTAAATATAAGCCAAAGGGAAAATTAGCTACCTCTCACAAATATTTTATTGGAAACATTAATTTACTAAATTCTTTATTCTCCTCAAAATCTGGATACTCAAACGTCAGGCTAAATTAGTACTAATATTTAAAGAGGGAGAGAGAGAGAGATGAGCAACTTCATCAAGAATGATGCATGAGTATGTTCCTACCAAAACTTCATCCTTGACTCGGTGTGCACGAGCGGGTAATTGGGGAGTGAAGGCTTTTTGTAACCACCCCTTATTCTTTAATCTTTATACCCAATTGATTTGTGGGGGCAAAAAAATAGAATTTTGGCTATATTATAGGTGTTAGATTTAAGATAGAATATTGTAAACAATTTTATAGAGATTAAAGAAAAACGGAAAGAAAATGACACACCATATATTCAGGTATTAAATTGTGGCTAGTCCTATTTATTTGATATATTTATTAAATTACAATAATCTACACAGTAAACAAATTATTTTTATAATAATTAAAAAATTCTAACTGCTATAATATGAAATTCAAAATTATGACGCCCAAAATATTAATTAGTCAAATTTAAAATCGAATTGCTAATAAATTTTTAAACTCAAATATACATTACACTCGACTTTGGACTATCATATTGTAACGGCATTAATCGAATCTATAAGCCAATCCGAGTATTGAATAAATAACCAGGTTATGAAAGAAAATTGGGTTGAGATCATTCAAATTAAGGTGACTTATAACAGGGGACCAACTTTATCTTCAGACTCCACTTTTTAGTGGCAAATAGACTGATCTAGCTAATTTTGCTGTACAATTATTTAATTAAGCTGGTTCGTCTTTTGGGGTATATTATTAGTTCTGGGTATATACTATTAATTATGGGTTGGGGCTAGAAAAAAGTTCACAACACGAGGGTTATTAAAATTGGGGCTAAATATACTTCTGTTATACCAAGTATTATTAAATTTATAATTTGGCTTTCAAAATATTTGAGCTTATAATTTACTATATAAAGTACCTAATTTTATATAATGTAGCCTCCAAATTTAGATTCCGGCTAAAATTGACCAAAATATCAGCAAAGTATTGTAACAAATAATAGTGGTATTCTGGCCAATTTTTGTCGGAATATGAATTTGGAGGCTTGTATGAAATTAGATATTTTATGTAATAAATTATAAGTCTAAATATTTCGGAGGTTGAATTATGAATTTAATGGGACTTAATGCAACAGAAGTGTAATTAGCCCTTCAAATTGACCAAATGTACTTCAGAGCATGTTTCTAGTATAAAGTTACTCAATTTTATGTGTTTGCGGATATTTACGAAATACCAATAAAATCACTAAAATATAATTATTACTTATGCGAAGAAAAATTAAATAAATGATACATTTTTGTTCTATATTTTTTTTATTTTTTATTTTTTGTGCGGTAATCATGGATATCCAAACCTCTTAAATCATTGGACTAGTTCCATAACTAAGTATACGTTCCCCCTTCCCCCAGGATCGTAGGATCGTTAACCAGCAAATTCAAGCATAAACTCGTGTAAGATTTCTTGTAGTTAGCCATGTTTGATCATGTGATCTCTCTCTCTCTCTCTCTCTCTCTCTCTCTCTCTCTCTCATTATAGTAGAGCTCATATTATTAATGTTTGTTTAATTTAATTGGTACTAATGACATGATAATGAAACTTTGATAATAAATTTGATAAAATTGTGATTTTATTCAAGCATTAATGGAAATGAGTTTGTTTTTGAAGCAATAAATAAATAAATTAATGAATGAAACTCTTGTTATGGAATCTGAAGAAAATATAGTGCTTAATTTGATAATACAAACCATAACCGATCTTGCGAAGAACTTGCCGTGCTAGCAAGCTAAACCTAGCAACAACGCACAGATATATAAATACACTACAAATAGTAGTAGTGGGAATTTGATATTTCCACAACAGAATTTGATAATTTTATAAAACTCTTCTTATATGAATATTAAATAAAACTCACCTCCAAGTAAATAAAATCTTACAAAAATATCATTTTTTTGTGGAATTAACAATTTCCGTAATAAACTTCATGATGAGTTTACTCTATTTTTCTGGACAAAAGAGAGAAGGCTAGAGGTAAATGATAAGGTCAAATCCAATCAAAATGAATGCTGTACTTCACGCTGAATAAAAAAGAGCTATGTAATTTTAGAAGAATGAGGGATGCTATGGATGTCTATATTACTTTGTATGAGACTATGAGTCATTTCTGGTTTCACAAAAAGAAAGTACTCAGATGAGAAAGGTTGATAACATGCTCAGGCAAATCAAAAGAAAAGAGAGAGAGAGAGAGAACAGAACAAAACAAAACAAAAACAAAAACTAGGAACTTATGCAACTCTACCTTCAGTACTACTTAATTTGTTCATGAATATCATATTCTCTATTAAACACATTTTCAATAAACTAATTAGAACCTGCATGTTCAATTTATATCCCAGTTGAAGTTGCATCTGATGAAGATCAGTGAGAATGAGAGCAGGCATAAATACAGCATATATATATATATATATATATATATATATATATACATATAGAGGGTCAGTTATGCAGCGCATATGTAGTCCTCCATCTTCGGATGGAATGATCACAATTTAAAAAATGAATTGATATTTTTACAGATAAAAGTGATAATTTTACAAGTTTTTTCTCAAATGAATAATAAATGAGTTTTACACTTACGTAAAAAAGAACTTGTGATAATATCAAATTTTCTTTGTCAAAATAACAACTGCAAATAAAAATAAGCCTCAAATGGAGATTTGTATTTTAAATCGTGAGTGTTTCATTGGATGAATCATATATAGATATTCTAGAATCACATCAAATGGAATAACTATGTTTTTTTTCACCATGAAACCTGCAGGATGTTTCTCTCTTTCTTTAACTTCATACTATAAAAAAGAATTTGAAAATAATAATTTAGTTTCTTACAAACTCAACTTCTAAAGAGATGATGCAGCACGAAAAACTTTAGTAGTTCGGCTCGAAAGCCACTTCTCCTCCAAAAAATACTGGAAAAGACTCAAATATACTGACTTGTAATATATATATATATATATATATATATATATATATATATATATATATATATATATATATGTAGAAACTTTGAATAGGTTAGTTAGGGTTTTAACTTTTAAGTCTTTTTGCCTCTTCTATTAGTAGAGAAACACTCGGTTTCCTTTTGTAGTCAAGTCAGTTCCAACAGAATTCTAAAAACAAAACACAAGATATTTAAGTACATAACCTTTTCAATCAAAGTGTCAGAGTGCAGAATATACATTAGTTCCTGCCAGTTTATGCTGACAAGGTACAATGGAACAAACAGAGTACTGAAGCTAGGTTTTCTACTTCACAAAATTAACCTAGCATAACTTTCTTGGGATTGCCAACTACAGAGAAATATTTTAGGATACATGCAAAACACTAGTATAATCTGCATAAGCTCTTCTATAAACTTATATATATTTGTATATCATCTTGACTGTAATTTAAAGAAACTATCCACGACACTAATTATCAGGTGGCATCATAAAGTAAAATAAGAGCTTGTAGCAATATTTTGATACTAGCTAGTTTGTATATATATATAATTACTCCTAATTAAGGATTAGTCATGTAAATAAACATACAGCTAGCTAATAATATACTTGACCTAAATCTTGAATAACCACTTGAAAGTATTGACTGTTGATCAGGAGGTTGAAACAATAACGCCATAAAATTGAACTCCAAAAAAATACCCAATTATATTGGACCAACTTAATTGATAGGTTCATAAATTGAGAATTAAGTCATTAATACACTATTATTAATAATCTACTATTATTCAAGCTAGGTTACAAGAGATCTAGCTAAGAAACAACCAAACGGTAGATTATAGGGTTTCCAACTTTATGAACATGATTTCTAGGGTTCCTACTTCACAGTTTATTTTATAGCTACAAAATGCATGTCTTAAAGGTGTGCGTGCTGTAGCCGTACTACAAAATTGAAAAGATCGAGTAATATTCACCCAATGATATATTTTTGATGATCGAGTTAATGCTGAATATAGGCGCCGAAGGCTACTGACTGAAGGTCATCCGTATTATCTCGAAAATTAGTCCACTGCCGGTTGCTTGTTTGCATGTCATGAAGAGAATCCATGGAATAATTAGAAGCCTCTTCAAAACTAGAAAATGAGACATTTTCATCCCGGAGATGAACTGAATTGATTTCATAATTTCCTGATAAAGAGTTCATATTCATGATCCCATTTGCAGAATATCCAATATTCGCGCTTATGTTCAGATTATCAAATTGGGGCATGATCATATTTGAATTTTCTGAGTGAAACCAGCTATGAACATCTTGTGGGTAAATAGAAGGAAGTTTCCCATAAGATATTTTATCATAATTAGGGTTTCCACTACTTGCAGAGCCATTGGGAAAGCATTGACTTGCAGCTTGTGCCTTTAAAGAAGCTAATTGTGCTTGAAGATTAACAACCTGCATAATTGATTAATTTAGCAAGAGATCATCATCGATCAGTGGTTGAAGATTTGAAGCTGAGAATTATTTGACATAACTAAATTAGGGTTTCAAGTGAAATTTAGTACTGAAAAAAAGGTAAATGAATACTATTAATTAATTAATTAAATTAATTACCTGCTGCTGGAGGGCAAATATATGTGAAACACAGCCATAAATGGGATCTTGAAGCCTAGCTTGGGCTTCATATGAGATGGTAACGGCAGCTTCACACCGATCACTAACTGGGAGGTGAGCAAGGAGCTTCGACACATTGCTAGCACCAAAAACCTTGTGGATGGCTGCAAAATGAGTAGCTCCTTGTTCATGACAGAAAAAAGGTGCAAAAACACAACCCCTTACACATTTTCTTCTCAAGAACTTACAAGCACCACAAGGAGAACCAGTTCCTGTCATCTTAATTACTATTTTTTTTTTTTCTTTTTGGGGGGTTTGAGGGTTGTTTAATATTTGGTAATACTTAGCTCTCAGCTTGGTGCAACCATTTTAATCACTCTGCTTATAAACACTAGATGAGGAGGGAGGTGGATCATATTATAATGAATACTTAGTTGCATTTGGTTCCCTTAATGGCCTACAAATTTCATTATTTAATTTTTGTTTATAAAACTCTTAAGCTTTCACCCCTTCAACCTTAATTTTATACTGTCATTAGAGATTCCATTAGCAAAAAACCAAAAAATAGTGTATTTGCTTGATGATTGGATCTTTTCAGCTCATTTTCTGAATGTTTCGAATAATTTTATGTGATAACTGCAAGTACATTTACTTGTTAAATTTACTAGGATTTAAAGACTATAAAGGGAATCAAATAGCATATGATCTGTTATAGCTGATGATCATTAGTGTTCAGTCAGAATCTCTGATCAATATGTGATTATTTCATATATATATTTCACAAGTAAATCCCATAAATACTTTTTATTAATTATACCCTTTTTGTGAATGTTTGATAAAAAAAAGTACCAATTAAAGTACCAATTTTTTTACGATAATATATAAAATTACATATATGACTTGATCTTGCTCTTCGAGATCAAATTTAATTGAGTAGTGGATATAGACGACCACAAAAACTTAACAAAGTTTGTGCTTAATTAGAAGCTGCAAAATCCCAACCTAAATTTAGACCTTGTTTTTCTCTACTTAAATTAGTCTAATCATTATGAAACATAGTAGGTGCTGTATATCGTTACATGACAATTGTTGATGGATAAGCAAACAACAGTACCGGGCACGCGCGCAGCCGATGACAATCAATAAGGGAAGTAACTAAGAGAATTACATTATAAGACACATTATTGTTACTTAATTAGTTCAGCTTTTGGCCTACATTCACCGACGAAGTATAGATCAATCCACTGCAATCAAGGCTTTCATGATGGTGAAATAACTCAAAATGGAAAACTCTTTCACAGAGTAATTATTTTAAAATTATGATTTGACAGCAAATAAACCCTAAACAAGAGTTTATGTAGTCCTACTACCTATCAATATAACTAGAGCCCACGGATCGACTAGATGCAAGAATTTAATTTGATATACTCACAGTGTATTCACTTACATCATTAAAATAAAGTAATTTAGTCTATTATAAGTAATTTATTAATGATGTCAAAACTATTGAATTTCTTGAGTAGGTACATTTAACTTTTTTTAAGAGTACTCTGAGGGCAAAAAATATATTTGAGATTGAATTATTTTATTTAATTTAAAACTATTTCGGACTATTTTATCCTATGATAGGGGATTAATAATCCCTAAATGTTGGACTATTAGTCTCATAAAATTATTTAATAGCTTAAAATGAGGGAAACTATTAACTCCAATTTTTTTATGGGATTACATAATCCCACATAAATAACCTTTAAAATGATTTTAAAAAAATAGCTCATATGACTAATTAAAGGACTATTAATCCCCCATTATAAAATAAAATAATTTAAAATAATATTAAATTAATACAAATAATTCAATTTAAATATATTTTTTATAAACAAACGTAGCTAAAAAATGCTTCTATATATTGAGCCGGCTAACCCACCATTAATTCCCACCCAAATAATCAGAGACACAAAGGTTTGACCGTCTACAAATAAATATAATTTAGATTAAAGTTCTTACATTTTTCTTTTTTAGCATGGTTATAATAGTAAAATTTTCTTCTTACAAAAATAGTTCAATACACCAGCCAAAGCTGCCAAACTATGAGTTCTCAAGTTCATCAATAATTGTATAATTAAAGAAAGTTGCCTGTCACATTCTTCCATAAGCCGTAAAAAAAATTAATAATCTAAATAATTCACCAACTTGGGCACACTGTAACAGTATCAACACCTCTTTTACTAATTAGGCTAGCTAGCTAAAAAACTAATAAAGCGAACCTATATATATATTTTATAAGTTTATGAGGCCAAAATCATTAAGGTAACTAACTAGTAGTAGAAAAATAGAGCATTTTACCTTATGCCTAGCTAGTAGCTAGGATACTCAATCATATCAGATGGCCTATATATATATATATATATAACGAATTTAAAATATATTTTTTAAATAATATATTTTCTTTAAATAATATATATTTATTAAAGTTACGTCGTTTTTGAGATTATTTTAAAAAATAAGTAGGGTTGCGAGTGACATTTTTGTAAATAAAAGGAAAATAAGTGGGACTACTTATTTAATATTATTATTTTTTATAAAAAAAAAAATTCAAAACGACGTAATTTTAATAAATGTATGTTATTTAAGAGGTATATTTTAGATTCGTCATATATATATATATATGCAATTAAAATTAAAAATAGGTGTAGATAATCATATTAATTAATGTAAAGCAAGAAGAAAGATGGGCTTTAATTGTTTAAAAAGGAGCATATTCCAAAAATGAAAGAAACAAAAGATAGTGACACTGGAATAGAACACCTGACTTGAGGGAAATTGCACATAAGAAAGAGGGAAACTAAAAGGGACTTCTCTATCATTTCTCTTCTTTTCTAGCTAATTCTTCATTTGTTTAAGTGTTGGAGGCCACAGCTTGTCGAGCAATACCCTATTATTATCATTAACTAATCTTATTTATATACATTAATCACTTTCAATCACTTTCTCCTGTCACGCATAGGCACCAACATGTAGACCTTGCCCAAATGTGTGCCATTTGACCCCACCTAGCCTAACCTAATTTTTAATTCTCTCTGTCTTTATTAAGGGCTAATGCCTTTAACAAGTTAATGGAAGTTAGATAAATCATATACTTGGGCTGTGTTTGGTATCCAATGATTTCTTTGTCAACTCCAAATAGCTCATGTTCTAAGTAGGAGAGAAATGCTTAATACATTTGAATGTTATATATATATATATGGTCTTTCTCACCCGCAAATATTAATCATGTTTCAAAAAATAATTTTTCAACAATATATAGTGCCTTATTCCTTATTCTCAATCAGAAAAGATTTGTGGTGTGACTAAAAGATGTTGAGTTTTGTTGTGAGTATAAACATCCATCAATTATCTATGTATCTGTATTACTTAATTGGCAGAATTTATCATTTTATTTACTAGCAAAAAAAATCGACATGTTTTTACTTCAGATTCCCAATTTCATTAACTCCAAACATGGTCCTAGGGTAGGCGATGACAAGGCTAGTCTATGGCGTGCTATTGGACGACACATGAGTTGGACGTACAAAAAGGGGGTTCCTGCATGTCATTGATCACCTATCTGTAAGCCATTATCGATCGAACCATATTGTAGGAATTGGGTATCGATCAGCCATATGTAGTGTTGGCCACTTTAGCATGAAAGAGGAAGTGATCTCGAAGACAAGACGGAATGTAAAGTAATTAAATGGTATTATTATTATGTTAATCAACTTGGACAATAATGTAGGAGGGTTCAGCTAATCTTATTAAAAGGTATACTGTTAAAACTCATATATTTGAGCTTTGTTCAAACTTTAAAACAGAAGTACATATTATATTGATAACACTGTTCTAAGAGCTTTTTGCACTACAAAGGCACTTTCTAAACTGAATTTTAATTAATTTCTCACTTAAGATATTTTGTATAATTGCTTCTTAATTAATTATAGTCAGTAATAATGCAGCTTTCTGAATCTTGTAACGTCAATATATATATACTGTTAAAGGGGCTTCCCCTTTTATGGTTAGCTATTGTTTTTATTTATTCAATATATAATTAATTAACTAGTGATTGAATCAAAATGCAAATTAATTAACCTTGTTAGCTATGACATAATAACCTAACCAATTCAGAGCTAGAATCCTAATGTGATATATGGAATAGGATTAAGTTGAATTGTTTTGCTTACATTTTGAACAAAAGGCACTCGCTTGAAATTAAGCGTGATCGGGCTCCTTAGAAGAAAATAATAGTCTAGTTAATTCAATGTGTACGGTTAATTTTTATCATCATATATATAATCCCTCAGTCCTTTTTAAATTGACGTTTTAAAGTTATACACATAGATTAAAAAATACAATTAATACTTTATCTCATTGCACTAAATTGAGTATAAAATTTTAATATTAACCCTCTAAAACTTATTGAAAAGATTGATAAGAGAGAAACAAATTAGCCTATAATCAAAAAGGATAATATGGTGACAAATAAAGTATTTAATATTTCCTTAAAATCTACAAATAACAAATAAAAAGAAACAAAAATCTCTTTTAAAAAAGAGAAATTAAAAGAGAGGTAAGGAAAATATGTTATTTTTCTTTCATTTGAAATATTTTGTACCATACATCTTCCGATGCCAATGTATACAAACATTAAAAATTAGAAATTAAGTTCCATATGAGCGTTTACTCTATGATATAGAGCAACAAATAAAAGTCTAATCAGATCAACAAAAAGAAGGTATGTAGTGTGACGACCCCAAATCCGGGTTCCTTTAACCCTGGACCTGGTTCATCACTATACATCATCTTCATACATGTTCTATAACTAATGCGGAATATATAAACATAAATTGTTTATTCTACAACATTTCCCAAGATTTCTAACCTTAACTTACATCTTTACCTTTAGATTCATAAAAAGGTTTACAAAATTACTTACATCATATAACAATTTAGTTATAATGAATAACACTATAATCTTGTCTTTTGCGTCTGTCTCCGTCTCTCCTCGGACATTCGTATTATTCTGAAATTTGTTATCATGATATAGCAAGAGTGAGCAACGACTTTGCTCAGCAAGTTTAAATACAATAACGATATATCATGATTGAAAGAAAGAACAAGCTTTCGGATTTTCAACAATATAATAATTGTGAAAGAGTACGAATCATAATTTCAATAATTGAATGACTGAATCAAGTAATGTTGAGTGTCAATAATGACCATGAACAATTTTAACTGAACCTTATGGTAATGAAGGTGATCAGCCTTTCATACCTGATGAACACATGCAACAAGCACTATGTGCGAATCCACAATTTAAAGATGTGGAATAATTATACAGAATTAAACCATAGCATGCTTGAAACGTAATAAATTGAATTTGAGTTAGGGACTTGAACAATAAAATAATATATCCTGCTCGAATATAAATTGAGTAGGGTTTAGGAAACTTGCCTGTCTGCTCAGCTACAATAAATGTCTAGCTTTAACTAACTGGCTTTGAAAGACCTAACATTAATAAAGTTGGTCTAATAATTAGTACAACGTATTTGTACAACTAAACGCTCATTAAGGAACTTATCTACCACTCATAAGTACTAACACATGATATACATCAGTCAAAACAATATCATTAACCTTATAGACCCTCAATCATATTAGGTTAATAATTTAATAAGTTAGAAAATAATTTTCTCATGTGTGAAACACTTATTAAACTATTAAACAATTTATTATAATTGTTTAAACAAAAGAGTTAAAAGACACTTTCTTTATTTCATTTAATTACTATTTAACATTAATTAAATAGTAAGTAATTAACTACCTTTAGTTATTATTTAATAATAAATAATAACTTACTAGATTTATTTATTATTTAAAATTAATCAAATAATAAATAATTATATTATATTAAAAATAATCAAATATCTTTAGTTATTATTTAATAATAAATAATAACTAATTAACTAGATTCATTTATTATTTAAAGTTAATTAAATAATAAATAATAAAATTATATAGACTCAAATATCATTAGTTATTATTTAATAATAAATAATAACTAACTGAATTTATTTATTATTTAAAGTTAATCAAATAACAAATAATTAAATACCCAATCTTAGTTGTCTTTAATTATTATTTAATAGTAATTAAATAATAATTAATTAATTTATCATCCTTATTTATTATTTAATATTAATCATAAATTCAGAAGATATAATATTAATCTAACTAGATTAATATTTAACATTTAAATATTAATCCTAAATACTTATTATATTTGAAAAATATAATATTAAACTAACTAGATTAATATTTACAACATTTAAATATTAATCCTAAATACTTATTATATTTGAAAAATATAATATTATATACCTAAATATCATTTTTGTATTATTATTATTAATTTTTAAACATTTAAATTAATTTAAATTATCCAGAATGGCAAAATCGTAAATAAACTGAAAACCGAACGGAGGGGCAGTATCGTAATTTCGCAGAAAAAAGACCGGAGGGGCAATCTGGTAATTTCGCAGGAAATTTTATTACCGCGCATGGCGCGCGTACCAAATAAACGGACCAAAACGGTGCCGTTTTGAGAGAACAGGAATTGGCCTCCGCGCATTGCGCGCGGAGTAAAATTTTCTTACGCCAAACGGCGTCGTTTGGCTCCGCGTTTTTTCAGAAAATTGGCTGGCGCGCATTGCGCGGCCAGCCCTTTTTTTTTCCACTCGCAGAAGGTGAACACTGCTTTTTAATACACAACTTAATAAAATTTATACCTTCAAATAAACTTTAACTCCTCAATAAAAATCCAAAAAAATTACCAATAACTTAACAACAATTTATAACATGAAAATTTAATTTTTTCATGATTTAATATAAAAAAAAATTATAAAAATTTTTACATCACATAAACTACCACAAATCATAACTTTTTATGTATAACTCCAATTTGAGTGATTCAAACTTTGTTTTTCTCATGATTTAATGTTCTATAATATTATGACATTAAATCTAAATTTTATAAAAATTAATTTCTTGTCATTACTTTGAGACTTGATTTAACACCACAAATCACATGTTTTTAGCATATAAATTATACCAAAACACAAACCAAGTATATTAAACTCAAGCATGACATAAATATTACTATCACATATTATTAACTACATTAATATGTTTATACTCACATGTTAGTTTATTTAATTAAAAAAAACAAACTACATTTAAAATAACCATTACCTCATTTTAATGGCTATCTTCATTTTTCTTCCAAAATAGGTGGTGAATGACATGAACAAAACTAACTTCTCCTTCTTCCTCCTTAATCTCTCAAATAATATGCTCTCCCAAGCAATTTCTCTCAAACTCTCTCTTTTGAAACTTGGAAAATAAATGAAGTGAAATGTTTATCATTTCAAGTATACATGTAAAATTATTAGATACAAGATTATATCTATAACTCATGATACTCTTTGCTTGGATACTTGCTCAAGAAAACTAGCCCATAACTTAGTTGGTGGAAGAAGAATGGTCCAAGTACTTTAAAAAAATCAATACAAGCAACCAAATTATTAAATAAATAAATAATAAAATAAAACAAATCTCACTTCTCTATCTTTTCCTTCCTTGCCGGCAACATCACTATTGGTGTCCCAAAATGTTTGTCACATATGCTTACTTTTATATAAATAATAGTTTAATTAAGTATTTTTCAAGTGGGCCAATCATTGGGCTTTAATTTAAAATACCAATTGGGCTTCTATTAAATTGTTTGGGCTACTAAATTGTCAAATTTTATTATTCTCCACTTGGGCTACTAATTGACCCATGTTGGGCTAATTTAATAATTTACACATTAATTATTCAATCCATGATTAAATAAATAATTAGATTGAATAAATAATTAAATATTATAACCCATAAGTATTAAATTACTAAATGGACTAATAATATTATTAATAATATTTTACATTATTTACATTAATTAATTATCATATTAATTAATTTATAAAATTTAATTCACTCATTATATTCAATTTAATTGAATATTTAATTAATGACAACTTGTCAATTAATTTGATATTAAAACTTTAGAGTGTGTTCGCTAATAATAATATATATAAACTATATATATTATTTATACACATTACTTTACCTCAAAACAATTTCACAATAAATTATGAAATTAAAATAAATACAATATATAATTTAATATATATTATTTAGGCCATAAATTAAATTATTTAATACATTTACATTAAATAATTCATTTCTCATCAATTATGGAAATAATTCCATTTACCCGAAAATACATTAAAATAATAATATATTTACTCAATTTCTTATTTAAATAATTTATTTAATTATTTAATTAATATTACACAAATAATTGTATAATTAAATTTCTCACTCTCATAAATCATTTACAATGATTTATTTAATTATAGAATATATTCATTTAATATATTCAATTACTATTTAAAATTACTTAATTAATTTAATCCCTTTATATATATGTACATATATGTGAAATTAAATGTTGTACATATATACAATTATTAATCTCCCTTAATTAATTCAACTACTTTATATAATTTATAATTATATAATTTACATAATTATTCCTCACAAATAATTTATCAATAATTTACATAAATATTGATTAATGAGTATAATCAATATAATAACTAAATTAATTCCACAATTAACCTTTTAATTCAATTCGGATTAATTTAATATTAATCTATCTATTTATCACAATTTAATTAACCATTAAATTATGTTACTAAATATGCACACATATATATATATTCATATAAATACATATTTAATTTACACGCAACCACGTCGCATAATTACATAACTCCGCTAATTAAATTATCTTAATCTAATTAGACTTGCTATTAGCCAAGTTCATTGAATTATCACTGTACTTGCTAACTAAAAAAATTTTTTTGATATCACCATATCTAAGTTAGTCCGATAAATTTAATTTGGACCTCTATTTATCTATCACTACTAGGTTATCAAACTCCAACCTTTATTAAATATTAAATATTTTATTTCTAATTCATTTAAATATCCGGGATATTACATGTAGGCTATTAGTTTGCTTCAGACTTCGACCACAATCTCCGGGCTAATTGATTTTTTGATCACTGTATTAAGACTCAATTATTATTATGGTTACTATTTTATTTTTTTTGTTATAATTGCATAACTATACTTAAAAATAATTATAAAATAGTCATTCAGTATGATTCCGTCCAAAAAATTGACGGAAGTCGTGAACGTGCATATCACGTGAATATCAGCGTACATCGTGTATTATAAATTTATTTAGATTCCCTTCTAATAATTCTTCTTCCTTTTTATTTTTATTTTTAAATTTTTTCCTTAATAAGAAGGTATTTTATCAAACACTAAAATATGAAATGTTACTTTTAAGTAAGGTTATATGTCTCACTAATTTAATAAATAATAATTAAAATAACATTTCGAAGTCATTTTACATAAATAAAAAAAATAACTGATACTTGCTTTGTTTTAAAATTAAATAGTTAATTTTTTTTAGTTAATTTTTAGAATAATAAAGTGATATGATGGTCTTAATTTATTATTATTATTTTACTATCATTTTTGGCCTTGCACAATCATTACTTAGTTTATATTAAGAGTACATTTAATAATATAAATTATAATTAATATATTAAATACAATTATAAATTTTGTACTTTGGCACAGGATACCGAGTTAGTCAACTATATAATTAAAAACTCAAACTTACTTCGATTTCACCAATTTTTGGATTTGCAATTTTTTTATTCTATTTTCTTATTCATATTAACATAAGTACTATCTAAATTTATATCAATTAAATACTATCCAATTTTAAAAATATTCTTATTTCTAATAGGAACAGAAAAAATAAGTTTTTTTTTCTATTCAAATTACTATAGGTATTATATAAATTTATAATAACTAAAAATATATTATCTAAATTTATATTACTAGTTTTATTATAATTTTTTATCACAATTTTATGTAATTAATTAAAATAATATAACACATTATACTATTTCATATAATCTTATTAAATACATGGGATTTAAATATTTTACGAATAAAATCTACAACTGATTATTTTTGAATATGTAGGCCATGACAAAAAAAATTAAACAAATTTTGTCAATATAAACACTAATATAGAATGATATTACAGACTTAAATAAAATTAAAATACCTTGTAGAAATATCAATTTCTTTTATGAAAATATCAATGCCTTAAAAATAAAAATATCAATAAATTAAATTTAAATAGTTGATGTAACAAAAAATCACTATTTATGTTTGTCTTTGAGAATAAATGGGGTACATTAATTATTTTGATCTTTATATATTTTTTAGCGCCAAAACAAAAGGAACATCAAAATTCTGTGTATTTTCCTATTAGCGTGATATGCACGCTCACGACTTCCATCAGTTTTTTTGTTGGAATCATACTTAATAATGATTTTGTAATTATTTTCGAGTATAGTCATGCGATTGTAACAAAAATAGATTAAGTAATCATAATAAAAATCGGGCTCTAGCACAGTGACCAAAAAGTCAATTAACCCCACAATCTCTTAATCATTACCATGATAATCATTGACCAATTGCAAGGTATGCTCTTGTTCCGTACACTGAATTGATTAACTCATACACAAATATAAATATGCATGGAATATTGTCTGATCGATAAATAATAAATTCATCAGGTTTAAATAAGATTCCTGATTCTTCTTCTTTTTATTTTGCACCCGAATGATCTTGTTTAGTTAGTGCAAATGTTATTTCCTTCTTTTCTTAGCACTTTGAGCATACCTGGGTATAGATCTGACCTGATATGGACGATGCTTGAAAGTCGAATGTGCTTGGATTTTTTTATTTTTTTATTTTTTTGTCCTAGCTATAAATAACATGTTTCATTGCCAATTACGTTACAAATGATCCACCTTAACTTACCAAGCTATTATGGGCCATTTGGTTGGATGACATCATTTTAGGACGAAGTTGAATGATTGTTGGAATCGAAATTAAATTATAATAAAATTGAAATCGAACACTTTATTCATGTATTTAATATATTACTAAAAAGTTATATTGAAATAGAATAAAAAGTTACATTACTCACCGTCTGTAGTATTATACTACGGACACTAGTTTAATGATATATAAATCTACATTCGTCTTTGTTTATAGCAATTACTTTGGATCTCATCTCATTTTCTTTTTCTTCTTATGTAATACTCTTACTGATTCATGTTTATCAATCATCCCAGATAACACGAATCTACAAAAATACTATGCATGATAAGAAGAAAACTAATAATTTTAAAAAAACTCGTCCGTAATATAATACTTCGAACGTACCTATTTACCATAATATAACTAATAGTTTAATTAAATGTGTGACATTATTGTAAATACCTTCATCTGCAGTGTAATACTGCGGACAGACTTATTTACAGTAATGTCATTAATTGTTTAATTAAATGCATAATATTATTTTAAACGACGGTGTTTTAAAATTTCACCGTCCGCATTATAACACTGCGGACGGTGAGTACTAGGCCTTACTCAAGAAACACGACGATATTTTGAAATTTCACCGTCCGCAATATAATACTGCAGACGAGATAAATAAAAAAAATTATCGTCCGCAGTTTAATACTGCGGATGAAGTCTACTCAAGTAAGTGCAAGAGATTTTGGTGAACAGTTTTTGGAGAATCTTTGTAAAAAAACAGCAACATCATTTTTCATAACAATGTTATTGCGTTCTTATAGAGATTTTTCAATAATACTTCACCCATATCTCTTCCATCCTCCGCGAATGTAGACCTCGTCCGCAATTTAATACTGCACACGGTAAAAAATTTTAATTACCCAAATCGGTTGTCAAAACAATTAGAACAATGAACAATAAGTAATATTTAAACAATGAAAAACATAAACATGGACAACAATTATGCCCATAAAGAATATATAGTTCTTTTTGTTATGAGAGTTTTGAGTATTAGAAATAAGTAAACAATCCCCCATTTTATTTAAGTGGACTGGATTACCTAGATTCCAATAGTCGGGACAATTTTTTCGCCATTAATGAGAAAAAGATTGATACCCCAACGACGTAATCAGTTGAAATTCCCAACAATTGGTTGCTACAAACATTCACCGTCCGAAATATAATACTGCGAACAAATAACAGACATAAGCACGATGTCGTTTTAATATAATACCTATTAATATGATTAATTTATTATATTAAAATATATATATATATATATATATATATATTGTTCTATTATATGTTATAATAGAATAGAATCTAAAATAAATATAATACATATTAAAAAATATCATATTATAGATAGCATATTATATATTAAATATATTTATTATATGTTATAATATTAAATATAAAACATATTTAATATATAATATAAAATATAAAATATACCATATATATTCTATTAATATAATATAATACAAAATAAATATAATACCTATTAATATGAATAATATATATGTGGGTTATATGTATATACACAGCTGTGTGTGCACAGTAGATTATGACGACGGTTTTTTTGGCTACGGTGATGGTTCAACTGTCGCTATAGACCAGAAAGGGCTAACCGTCGCCGTAGCCCAAAAAAATTATCGTCATAGCCGACTGTGCAGTACACAACTGTATATATACATTTTTTCCTGTATATATACATATGGGTGATGACATTTTTATCTTTACATTTTTTTCTCATTCCTCTACTCATTGGAATCGTGATTCCTTAGAGAGTTTAGGACTCGTGAGTCCAATGTATAAAACAAACGTGATTCTGTTGAAATTAATAGTCATTTCGATCAAACTTAGCATACTAATTGTCGGAAAGAATTCTTAGTCTAAATGATAATTTCTTTCTCCCCTCAATTAATTCCTACGTACCAAACGTCCCATTACTGTAAACAAACTAATTAATTTTGTATTTTTGAAACATTATTTGTGTTGGAAGCCGTTTACAGTCCATGAATACTATTGAATTTGCATAATATTCTAGAGTGGAAGCCGTTGATGGCACATTATCTTCGAAGTTTTGTTTAATAATTTGCTAATTATAAGGCCTGGAATTCTGTGTTTTCATGAAAACAAGGGATGAAAATGACAAAATGGGTTTGTTTTTCCCCCTTCCCTATTTGGGTTTTTTGTCCCCTTCAAAATTACATGTTTTAATCGATAACCCTCATTTCCACTAGAAATTGTCATATCTAATCTTCAAGACTTGTGTCAAGCCTACTGCTCTTGGGTTTATTTAATATTTGCCTGCAACACCCAAAATAAGGTATTAATCACACTTAATTGAAGTGTTTTAACAATTCAAGGTTGCCACGGATTTCTTTTGCAGTGAGACCTAATGCAACGGACTCATCCGACCGTCTCAAATAGTTTTATTTGAGACAGAACTAACTTATTTGAGCAAATATGTCCATCGCAGTATCCTGATTTTCTAGTAGTGAACCTTAAAGATGAAAAAATCATCAATATTTTTCATATATAAATCGATGATGTGTAACCCTATATCCATACACCGAAAAATTAATTTAATTTAAAATTCATTATTCTTTCTTCCTTAATAATGTAAGCATTTATTGTGAAGATTAATTCTCATGGTATATATATGAAATGTTTACGAATTTTTACATAGTTCTTTTGCTTAGTTAGAAATGATACACAAGAAAAGAAAAAAAGGAAAAGAAAGAAAAAAAAAGGAGGTGCAATTATTAGAGTACTATCTCTCTTTCTTCTTGTTGAGCTTGTAACTGAACTTTTATTACGAAACTGTAGAATTAACCATTAAAATTAAAATCGATCCTCTTCTCCCCTATCCGAAAGAGATAATGATCAAATTTAAGAAAATTATATCATAATATATGAAGTGAGAAAAAGGCAATTGTTAACAAATTCATAAGCTTGAATTGCATATATACATGACTTCTCTTAAGAATTAGCATGCTTAAATATTAAGTAATTGAATGACATTTCTATCTCTTCAAGTTGTTACTGAATGTTAAAATCGTTTCTAAAATTTATTTTTCGTCAATTAAGTCCCTATAATGGTAAATTGGTGTTATTTCTGTTCCTTCTCCTAATTATCACTTAAATCCGTCTAAAATCCGACTCGACCCATTTTTTTTAAGATTAGATTTGTCTTTACAAGTATGAGAAGTATTATCATATTAAAAATTAAAATACAGAATACTAAGAATCAAAAAAAATAAAAAGGAAAAATAACTTATTCAGATTTAAAAAAATAACTTTAACTTTTATTTTCAAAAATAAAAATCTTGGAAAAATACTTTCTTTGGGTGAGAAATGAGTAATATTTCATAATTAATGCCTAAATACTGAATTTGCATAATATTCTGAACCTAGATCTGAAAATCCCCCTCGTCTACTACCCATGTTCAAAACTCCACCATTTTCATTCCAAAAGCCTAGATCTGTTTTGCTTAGCAATTGCCGCCCGCCATCTCGTATTGGAAATAAACATCTCCTATTGGAAATAAAGAGAAAAAAAGTAAAGAGAAGAAGATTTTTGTTTTGTTTGTTTGGAAATTAAGAGAACAAATTGCATGGTTATTGATTTTTAACAGATTTATCTTTTAGATTCTAGTTTTGTTAATTTGTTTGGAAAAGAGATGATTTAATGATTTCATTATATGATACTAATAATTTTAATTTTCAAAATTGTAGTTTTATTTTGAAATATGAATTTTTTATTTTCTTAATTATTATATTAATTGTAAAGACATAATTGCCCCTACTAAAATGGGGCGGGTAAAAAAATTTGGAAAATTGAGTAAAATTTGATTCAAGGAACAGAATTGATATAAATAAACTATTTTAAGGACTTAATTAATAAAAAAAATGAATGTTAAAGACGATTTTTGATATTCGATAATAATTTAGATGGACAAAAATATTATTCAACCAATATTAAGCATAGTATATAATTAGTTATAAAGAGTTCACCATAATTAAGCCACTGCTAACTATTATTCTATGGGGAATGCAGTGCATGTGCAGCATGGATAATACACCATTAAATTATCTTCTCGCAATCAAATGATTCTAACTCTCTGATATATGACACGCACGGGTGGCAATATTCTCTACAATTTAAATTAATAGTATCCACGTCACCACCAGCCAGCTAATTAAGCTCAAGCAATTAATATTGCGTCCATGGCATTATTAATAATGTATATTCCGCACACACTCACTGTTGCCCCCAACTCCACTGCAACTTAATTAGAAGACGATAAATAAAAAAAAGTCTATCATTCAATTCATACAGTCAGCAATTTTTGACTAGCAGTATAAATTATTATATATAATATCGACCGACCCACAAGCATTTTTCTTGATTTTCGGAAGCAATTTTTCTTGACTCAGCGTACCATTTTATAAAGGAGTAATTATAACACCCTAATTTCATATAGTAATAAAGTGAAATATTTGGATGTATTTATAAAAAATTAAATTGCTATTATTAATATTTTCAATTATAATCTTTTGACTAGTTAAAATAATTCAAAAAAATATTATTGAGACAAACACAGTAAGTTTTAATTATTATACTATTAATTTGATTTGATATTATTGAGAAAAATGCATTGGGCTTTAGTTTGCTATTAATTTGATTCGAACTCAAGATTTGATTTGGTTTGTTACATATGATATATATCATAGTCAACTCTCAAAAGTTTGAGTCTAGTCATCCGATCAGGTTACCATAAGTGAAGATACGAAGGTAGAATTTGACTCGAGTTGTTACATATAGTATTAGAATCGACTTTCAAAAACTCAAGTCGAATCATCCAATCATGTTACCGAAGGTGGAGACATGAAAGTGGGTCTATTAGGCCGCTGGTATTTTCTCACAATTGTTAAAGAGACAAAAATTTGGGCTATTCATCCGATCAAATTGTTGGCGGGTAGAGATACGAAGATGGGGCAGGTAGACCGCTGGTATTATCTCATAATAGTTAAAGAGACAAAAATATGGGCTATGTGTGTTATGTGTTCCGTCTAACGGATCATAACAATAATAACTTTTTAAATAAGTTTGTGATAGGTTAAAATGACCCAAAATGAGACCGGTGATTTGTTTACAATAACACTTCCAATACAATGGTCCATTCTAACTATAAAACAAAATAATTTTACCACTTACAATATAAGATCATAGAAAAGTTATAACGTTGGGTGCTTTTCTTCCAAGTGTGCTCATTTTAATTAATTGTGCTTTTCTTCCAAGTTTGCTCATTTTAATTTGTGTATAATGTGATTACGTAAATTTAGCTATGTGTAGTCGTGTAGATATGAGATTAAGTAAGTGGGGTTAATTAGTCAATCTCTCCTTAAATTAAAGGGAAAGAATGTTATTAATTGTCACTCCAATCTCCTTAAATATCAACCGACTTATGGTACTTAAACGCAGCCGGTTCATTCGAAAAAATTATTCTTGTAATGTAACTAAATTTAATTAACTAACCCCGGTTTCGTGTATGGATTACCAATCTAAGCTTATTACTTTTTCTATCAAAACTTTGAGTTGGTTCCCACAAGGCCTTTAGAAATCTAACAGAAACAACAAATGTAGGAGTATTATAGAAATAGCCGTATAAAACAAAGCAATTTAAGACTAAACATGCTTTCGTGTTTATTTACATATATATTAGAGTGGTTGTCTCTTAAGGGCTGATTAGGGTTTTAATTAAGAAGAAGATTAGGTCATGTTTGGTTCAATGGAAAAAGATGCTGTTGGAGGATGATGTAGACATATGTCCACTCTATGACTGATCAAGCCGACATGGATCATGCACGTGGGGCCTTCGCACGTGTATAGATGATTGCCTTGAATATCTAGGGTTTAATTTCTCACTATTCTGTTCTGTCCATCTAGAAGAAAACATTGAACCTACATTGTTTATATACCTTGACGAGATTTATAAAAATGATGATGGTGTCATTATGTGTTGAATTTGTATATGTATATATAAATATTCTATAAGATTACAAGAATGAATGAATCTCGTGAACAATTTTCACACTAAATGCTAAATCAAGAGTTTTGACCATGACTAATGAAAATACCAGTATTGGTTGATGATTCACAGACGTTGTTATCAGAATTAAACCTTCATTAATTTTTTAAAGAATTGATGTGGAATATAACGCTAGTGTTTATTTCGAATGGGAACATATAAAATGGATTAAATTGTAGATAAATTCTTAATTTTATTAAGTAGAGTATTAATACCTTGTTATGACTTTTAGAACATATAATCAATCAGATAATCTATCTTAACCAATAAATTAAATTGAGTATTCTTATACATGACTATAAATTTATGTCGATAAAAAATGTCAACGTGTGTGAATATATACATGTGATAAGTAAAACTTAAGAACTTGGACACTATTATTCTATCTTATTTCTTAGAGTTTTATGTTTGTTGCAATTCAATTTTGTTATGAGATTTATATACATGTATATTATTTTTTTATTAAATTTTTTTCTAGACTCGAGCCAGACTCAAATTAGATCTAGAAGCGTTACTAATTGAGTTTATATATAAAAATTTATGTGTGTGTGTATATAATATAAGGATGTAGTTTGAACGGGAGGCCGATGTTCAAAGTCCAAAACCATAATATAGGGACTGATTATGATCTCTATGGAATAGGTAGCTGTCATTTCAAGAACAAGGATTAAGAGAGGATATATGGTGAGAGAGAAAAAATGAGAGAGATGATTTTGAACGTTTTGCCTCAATTTGTTGATGTGTGTGTGTATATATATATGTATATATATTCATCATTGGCGAAGGGACTTGGACTGTAATAAGACTGCAAAGCTGTAATAATAACACGGGTGTAAACCACCGCTAAAGATGCTCTTAAGATATAAGTTCAAATACATTAATTTCCAGAAATTTTGACAAGGTAAGGTGCAAGACCCGGTACAATATTCTTTCAAGTTAATTTTAATGGGTTTTTTGAACAAGTTTTTTTAGCGAGTTGGATCAATGACATGTTCTATTATTATTATAATAAAGAAGAGATCACATAATCAAATCTTATGTAAACTCTATGATGTATTTACACGAATTTAATCAAATCTTATGTAAACTCTATGATGTATTTACACGAATTTAAGCTTAACTTTGTCTGATGTGTAAATTTTAAGGATAAACATGTACAGTCTAATGCTATAAGAGGTTTAATTATGATATTTATGATATTTCTTCACGCTTGTCTTACTAAATTATGATGAGCTCAACTAATTTATCATAAAATTAAAAATACATAAAAAATTCGTTCGTATTGAGAGTCCTGTTTCACTTTGATTTTATAGACATAAAGAATAATCTTTTAATATCTCCTTCATCATTAAATTTTAAATTACAAGTTATTATTAAAATTTAAAAGTCATTAAAATTTTCATTTTGGGGCAGATGTACTATTCATTTGAGCCACAAGAAACTGAAGCCCTATCCACCATTCTGGCATTGACTAGGTATATGATTTATTACTTGTGCTTTTGTAGAAGAAGCGCCCCCCCCCCCCCCCCCCCCCCCCCCCCCCCCCCCCTCCGAAATTTATTTATTAAGAAACACGCTTTTGAAACTGCAAAATAACCTTTTCTGTTGAACTCGCAGTATAAAGGGCAAACAAGGCTTACTTCATTACAAAACATACTTCATACTTGTAAAGCCCAAGCCCAACTTGTTTTGGACTTTTTATATTCCATTTAACTATAGGATAACATGGATGTTGTTTTCGACTTTTGGAACACGTTCGATAGTGCCTCTACTTTTTCCATATCTTGTTTGTCGTGTCTAAGGGCAAAGACGTGACACTACTATACGGATCCTACTCTTTATTTAATCGGGTGGGCCTCCGTATCAATCTTATTGGAGGGATTATTTTATGTCAAATAAATAATATGCTCTTTTTTTCCATATATTTATGAGAGTTCATTTGTAGTGGGATGTATAAATATATTAGAAAAAAAATTATTTTGTTAACTTATTTCAAAAAAATAGAATAATTTTTTATCTCATTGGCCTCGAACATCTAATACATTCAATGTCAACCCAAATGACCGGGATTTATGACCCATAATATAATGCTGGTATCAGTATTACTAGCCCACCTCTAGACTTAATTATCAACAAAATCAACAAAATTTTGTTAAGTTATAAAAATATATATATAAATTATTTTTTTAATATAAATAAAATTAAACTTTTACATAAATATAAAAGTATTCAAATTTTGATCAAGCCTCCAACTATGGTTAAGTAAAGATAACGTGGTATGTAATATGTAATTTGGTGCTGACAAGACATGTGATATAACATTAAATGAATAAGAAAATACTTTATTAGATTTTAAAAAAAAAATCTAGAAAAATTAATTAAAAAAAGGAGACATTTTAAAAAGATTAAACTATTATTTTTATAAAAAAATAATTTTTAATTTTAAAATTTTACAAATTAAGTAGCATTAAAAAAAATAAACGAATATTAAACTAAATTATACTCTTTTATTCTAAAAAAAATAATTAAAAAATGAAAGAAAATAGGAGATAATATTTCCCTTCCCTCGTCAATTCCCCCCACCCCCCTCCCCATCCCTCAACCCCCGTTCATCCCTTCCGCCCACGACCATGTCCAACAGCCACCTCCAGCCTTTATCCCTGCCTTCGCCTCTTATCGACCCATGCCTCTCACCTTTCTTTCTCCATGATAAATAAAATAAATAAATAAAAAGGCACTTATCTATTCAATTCAAGTGAGATTTGTATTTTTTAAAATTGGATTGTCGATTTTGTTCTCAGATATGTGTTTCAAAGGTGAAAATTTGAAGATTTATTTTGTGATTATAAAATTTTAGATAAAGTTAGTTAGGATTTAAGGAAGAAATGGGTGTTTAACGATGGTGATCGAGAAGTTGAGGGTGATGGTAATGATGATAGGTGGTGGTGGTGGTGGTGGTCTGGCAATGGTGGGGTGATGGTGGTATGTAGCAATGGTGGTGACGAGGGACAACGACAATGGTGTTAAGGTATATGAGAAGTTATTTTGGGTTTTTTATATTTTTATAGCCAACATGTCAAATAAATATTGATGTGAATATGTGATCATAGAGGATAATAAAAAATAATTTTTATTCTGCCTCATATAGATACACTAATTGTCATGTCATTTATGATTAATCGTGGTTAATGGTGTGACGCCCCCAAATCGGGTCCACACCCAATTTGAGTCGTCAAAAGACTACAATAAAATTATTACAATACACAGTTCAATACCCAATAATACACAACTAAGTATTCACAATTATTATAATTACACAATGCAGTAAAGAATACTATAACAACTATCTCGAACCACTACTCCGTTCCCCTTTCCTCCCTGCTAATCTCGGCTCATTTTCTGAACAATTGAACAAAAAGGAAAGGGTAAGCTTAAATAGCCCAATAAGGAATATCATGACTAAGATAATGAAAAATAAATTATTCTTAGCTTTCAAAAGTAGATTTCTTAATCGAATATAATAGACAACAAGTTTTAAATCAACAGTTACAGTTGAGTGTTAATAGAGTAATGTAAACAGCAAGATTTAAAATCAAAAATAGCAGTTAAATTCTTAAACAAAGTTCTAACTGCAGATAAATAACCACCACTAAGAGAATCAAGTAGATCATACTGTCTATTAGCTTCTCTTTTTAAGAAAATCAACATCAACTTTTATCATCTGAAACACCACTGGCCATGATCATGCCAAACAACAGTTCTTCTTTGCCCCCGGCCAAAGAGAATATCCATCACGTGTCCTTGTCATCTGACCAAAGACACCTAACAATTATATCGCCTTTATCCTGTATCGCCTTTAACTTATCATTTGTGTCCCAGGCCACTGATATTCAGAACAACCTGATACTTGATGATTGAAATAACAACCGAGATATAAATAATGAACAGAAGAAACAGGATAAACAATAACATTAAGAGATAACAAATTTGACTTTGTTCAGAATCAAATAATGTCCAAATTGTCAACATGATGTATAGAAAAAGGTATTCAAGTCCAAGAGTAATGTCCAAGATCCACGAGGAAGAAGTTTAACGGTAAAGTTTACGCTACAAGGAATTAGTCCAAAATGTTCACAGTTCAAATAAATGTTCACAGTTCAAAAGTTTAAGGTCCATAAGTTCACAGTTCAAATATGACGATGAAAATTTAATAGGAATGTTCTTGTCAAATGGTATTAAATGAAATTGTTAGAGTTTATGCCCTAGAGACCAATTATTTAATGTAATTGCTTAACAATTTGATATTATATTTAATTGTATAAATGAATTATTTTATTATAATTTTATTTACTGCGTTATATAAATGTTAGCATAATAAAAGTTCTTATAATAATGATACGAATTATATAGCTTCAAGTATGTGACTTGAACATGAGATTATATAATTACAATTAGTATCATTGCTCTTAAATGTCCCTAGTCAAGTACCATTGTTAATGGGACAACAATGATGCATTGAGACCAGTATGTGAATTGACTGATGGTCAAATCTCATTGGTCATAAATATATGAGATATTGAGTCAATGCATAGGTACATGTTAGAGAACAATGTATTGGACTGACCCACCATGAGAATTCTACGTGAAACATAATGCAAAGTGTCATAAGAAATTCTCATAATGACAATGATGTAATGATCCTCCGACCTGAAATCATTATATTATTACACGACAATTTATGTAATTTGATATCATCAAAGATCACCTTTAATAGAGTGAACAATAAAGGTGATTATTGGGTATATCATGAATCGTATGAGGAATATGAGTGATCTAAATGGAATTTAACCCTCCTATATATTATGGGTGATATCCATAGACCTCTTGATTGAGTAGGACTATGAAATGCATGGCCATGCTCAAATAGTGATTTGTTTCATATAGTCTACTCATTAATCAAGAAAACTCAGATTAAATTATGAAGAGTATGACACATTCCATGCCTCGAGTTTAATCTAGGATGTCAAGGTTAAAAAGATTAAATTACATTGAAACATTGGTCACGAAAAGGTTGCATCGAATCATCGATCTTATTATTATTTGGGTAGCAGTGATGTATTACTAGATGCCGCTCACTGTTTATAATTTTATAATATGATTTTAAAATTATTGTCAATATAATAATAACATATAGGGTCACACATTTAGAACGTAATTAAAAGAAAATTAATTTAAATTATTATGATTTAAATATGTCAATGTGATTGATAGTATTTAAATTACGAATTTAAATTAATAGGATAATTTGTATATATGTATATTAATTAAGTAAGACTTAATTAAAATATAATATATATAAATTCGAATTTTATTTTTCTAATTAGTTTTTGGTTAATTCTTTTAACTGCTATATATATATATATATATATATATATATATATATATATATATATATATATATATATATGTGATATATCAGCTGTTTTAAAGGAACTTGAAACTCAAAACCTAAACCCTAACCGCTTTCAAAAAGAGGCTAGAGAGAAAAACTCAGAAAATTTAGATCCAGATCCAGATCTTGGCGGCTAGTACCGCGATTCTCTTTGCTACAGATCGTGAGATGATTCGCGAAGGCGTTCGTGTAGATACCGTAAAGACGCAGTCATTGGATTGTGTTGAAGATTTGAAGCAAATCCAGAATTTCATCGTCTCCATTCAAGCTCGGATAATCGATAAAAATATATCTAAACCTCTGAATTTCTATGTTTTCGCATGAATCCTGTTTTAGGGTTTCGAAATTTTTTTGAAATTCCGCTGCTTTTATGTGTCGAAACCCTACAATACAAATTATTAAGGGAATGTTAATGAATTATTAATTCAAGAATTTTTACCGTTTAATAATATTAGAGGTATAAATGAGATATTTTCTTATCGTAGCAAGTCTAAGTGATAGAAGATGAAAAAAATTGTATCCCTTATAAGTAAGAAAGAAAATGATATCTCTTTATGAGTATGAAAAGAATAATACCCCTTACCGTAATAAGTTTAAGAGTTTGAAAGAAAATGATATCCCTTATCGTAATAAGTTTAAGAGTTTAAAAGAAAATGATATCCCTTACCGTAATAAGTTTAATAGTTTAAAAGAAAATGATATCATTTACCTTATCTCGTGACTAAATATAGGTTTTATGAGGTTGATCAACCTATATGCATATTCATAATTTAATTAGTAAGTAACACATACTAATTTTATGTATATAAAATCATCAAAATGATTATATAGTATAAATATACTTCAAATTAAAAATATAACATGTGCATTTGATTGTTAAAAAATCAGTGCATCAGTGTGTTATGTGTGGATTTAGCTGACTGATTTTGGATAAGGCAAAAAAATTGATGTGACAAGGAACATAACGCATCATGGTGGTGGAAAAGCCCAAATCAATTGTTGAAAGTGGATAGTAATCCCCAAAGTTTTGCATAAACGAAGAAATGGCTAGGCCTATAAGTAGTTATGTGGGATTTGGACCTAATGGGATGGTCCTTTTGCTTTTACTAGTAGGGCAAAAAAGAGATAAGGTACTTTAAAATAGACTTGGGCCTTCATAATAAATTTCGACGTACTATGGGTCTCTTTTCCGAACTAACAAGTAGCATTCTTTTGAAAGGAGTAAGCCTAGGGCACGGTTACCTTTCTACACATTGACCCTTATATATATTCTCCTCTTCTAGGGTTTTTCTCTGCAATTTTTAATACTTCGACCGAGCACGGTCCATTATCTTCGTTTTGATTGAGAGAAAATTAAATAAAGTTAAATTTAGGATTTTTTGATAAAGCACCGTATTAAGGGAAACTTTTAGCTCTTTTATCTACCAGTAATATCTTCAAGATTTAATTTTTTTTTGGTTGGTTTTAATTGGGTTATTAGGGAATGGAGAATGAAATGAGGATCAATTGTTTTCCTTATTGGTTTGATTGTCGGAATGATGGCAACAATCATGTATTAGCTCTATCTGATCCTTGTCCTTTACCCCCTCACTCTTCGTATTTTGCTTCTTCTTTTTAAATAAAAAAGATTATGATATGGTGAGGGACATTCGAAGGCTTGACAAGTTTAATTACAAATCTAAACTTGTTGAGCTCAAAAGTTGTGCTATATTTGTTGTTGTCAAATTTTGTTAATGTTCTTTTAGCTGTTTTTAGCTATAAGATCTTTGAATTCGACGAATATTTCCTTTCTTTCTTCTAATTTTGCTCATTAATTGAAATTCCCATGTTTTAATTATAAAAATTCTCTCTTGAATATATTTGGGGGAGGAGAAAAGGAAAATAAAATGTAATTTATTAGATAGATTGATCAAGAATTGATGATCATACAAATTGGTGCTACTTTATTGACTTGAAGGACCAGAAACAAATTAGCCTACAGAAATTTTCTATTTATTGGGAGAGTCTAAAGTTTAATCTATTCGACAGAAGGTCAAACGGGAGGTGTTAAATTGGCTTATAAAGAAGCAATCTTGGGTGTCATTATTCTTGATAATGCAGGCTTACAAATTTTACAGTTGTTTCAAGATTGAACATTTCTTCAAACACCCCTTAACAGGGGCGGACCTAGGAATTGAAATTAGGCTGAGCTGAGCAAGACTATTTCAATTTAGAAACAGTTGATGTTAGTTAATGGGAAGGAATCAGGTAGAAGGGTCAATAGTTATTCCTTTTGTTGTACTTCAGAATCATATATCGGACTTTTCGTATATGCTTTTGGGGAAATCGATAAAACTGTATGTTTTGTGTCTTTCTTTCAGAATTTCATGCCAGGCATGCCTAGGAGAATATCTCAATAACTTGTTCCTTCATTTCCTTTGAAGGTTCAAGGGGCTAATGCTTTAGTCCAAGACGAGCCTAATTGGCAGAAGAAAATAACTCACATTCTAAGAGGAAGTGACAAACCTTTTAGAGTATATTCTCACTGTATTTTGGTAGTTGATTACTTGATTAGTTCCTTATTTTTATACTTACATATATATAATGTCCATATAAAAACCAGGACGCAACTTGAACTAACACCAAGTGCTTAGAGATAACACCAAATTCTATAGTCATCACAATGGAAGCTTTCAGTTGATGGACATAAGGCATTTGATGAAACGAAAGCTAGGGTCAAAGGAGGACTGTTTGATTTTGTTACTGTGAAGATTCCTAGATTTTTCATTCATGCGCCAGAGAGCTTGTCATCTAGCAACACAAGTGATATTCAACTTGAAATCCCGTTAATAGACCTCCGGGGCATTGAAAGTGATGGTGAACGACGATGGGAGACGTTGTTGATAGTATAACATCAATTGCAACCATTCAAGACGGCTTATTGGGATAGATGTAAGTAAATGAACAAGATCCTCACCAAATCAGCACATGTTTTCTCTCCAATTATCCATGAGTAGGAAATGGATGTAAGTAAATGAACAAGACCCCCACCAAATCATCACATGTTTTCTCTCCGACTATCCATGAGTAGGAAATGATCAGAATGCACCCCACATCCCACATAGCATAATCAATCATGATCTTCTTACACCCACTTACGATCTAGATGACATGTTTGTATGGTTACGGTACCCATCGCCTATAATTTACTCACATAGATCAGTTCAAGAGCCCACATATCACATATTTATAAAAATTCAAAATTACACAAAACATTAACATATATTATCAATATAAATAATTTTTCAAAATATGGTTTTAATCACAAGAATTAAAATGTAAGAATAAAATTAAATTAACGAATTAATATTAAACGAAACAACAAAGTACATAATTTAAGAAAGAAGTGTCTAAACATTAGTTTGAATTTAGGAGGGTACACTAAAAATATATCGACAGAACAATTTAAAACACAATTTGTCTTTATAATAAAATTTTCATAATATAATTAAGTGGCATAAAAAGGAATAAAAACGTAATTTTTTAAATTTTAAAGTAGGGGAATCCGTGGCTGAAATAAGCACCGAAATAGTTAATAAGATTCGATGTAAACTCCTGCAATTAACCTCCTCAGTTTAATCTAATCAATAACATAATTGTCTCATATCAATTAGGTCTCTTCTTGTTTCTCAAAAAAAAAAATTAGGTCTCTTCAAATAAACTACCCAAAAGAAGGTAACTTCAACTCTATATATTACTACTAATACATAGCTCTAATTATATGCCTTGCGTGTTATTTAATTATCCAATATAATTCCCATTAGAAATATTAATGATACTGCCATAATGCAATTTATACTAAATAAATTATTAACTAATTAATATTCCTTCCATAATTAAATTACCCTTTAATCTCAACACTACAATACGGTTACATGGGTTTAGTAATCAATTAAAAATTAAGTTTATTATTATATTAAAATTCTTAATAACCATGAATCTTTTATTGGAATTCGTAATCACCATGAATCAAAAAGTTTGCAGCTTAAACTTCTAACAATTATTCAAAGTTGAATACAACCCCCATCAAATTCATTATCAATTCCGTATATAACCATAAATATAGACACCTCACGCTATATAATTCTTCCAAGAAACCCCTTGTGCATTTTAAAACAACTGAAACATACATTCCTAGCTCGATAAATAATTATCTTGCAGTTTCTTTAATGATACTCTGGACCACCCTGAAGCCATACCTCTAATTTACAGGTGCATAATCTCTTCTTGATCTTTCACTGAGCTCATTGATCCTTGTTTACATATGTAGTGTTCTTAGCTATTCTATATCAAAGTCATGTGAAATATGAATTATGTAATCATTAATCTTTTGCAGAAAAGAGATGCTAGATTATGTCAAGTGCATAATCAAGCTAAGGGAAACTCTAGCTGAATTACTGTAAGAGGCTTTAGGCCTAAAGGGTGATTGCCTAGAAGGAATGGAATGCATGAAAGGTGAAACTTTCTTTGACATGCCAGTATTGCCCTGCTTGCCCTGAGCCAAATCTGACTTTTGGCTCAGCCAAGCATTCAGATGCTCTTTATCTTACAATACTTCTGCAAGACAATCTTGGTGGCCTTCAGGATCTTCATAAGAATCATTGGGTTAATGTGACTCCGATTCAACGAGCTCTAATAGTAAACATGGAGCATCTGATGCTGGTACGCAGAAATAAATCAATATCAAACCATAAATTTACTCTACCTCCCAGTATGATACTTAAGCAAATGGACTCGTTAGTTTTTCTATTTCATTTCATTTTTTTGTGTGTTGGATTGTACTAGATAATTACAGATGACAAGTTCAAAAGTGTGGAACATAGTGCACTGGCTCAATCGGTTGGACCAAGGATATCGGTGACCTGTTTCTTCCATCCAAATATGATGACTCTTTTTAAGCCGATACGGCCAAGAGAGGATCTTCTTTCTGATAACAATACACCTGTCTATAGAGAAGTCCTGTTTACTGAATATATCTCCTATTATCAATCTAAGGGCGCGATGGTGTTGCTTCTCGTGCTCATTTTAGGCCGTGATAAAGTCATTGCTTGTAATAGAATCGCTTAACCTGAAAAACTTAATTCTTGCCATGAAGTTTGTTATAGCTATTGATTCAGTGTTAGTGGCATTGTTTTTTATTTGACAAAACCTTTTTCTTTTTCTTTTTCAGTTACTTGTTTCCCTTTTCTTTTCTTGTTATTTTTGGGTAAACTTTCTGCATCAAAAATGTAGAACAGCACTTGAAATAAGTTGTTATTAAAGGGAGGTATTAGTGCTTACTATTGCTGACTGGGATCCTTTGTTTTGATGTGGCTGCTGATGTTTCTTGCCACGTCTCATGATCTCGATTCGGCAAAGTTAGCCACCTTTATAATAGTCTTTTGCACATTCTATTCTAGGGATGCTCGTTACTTTGCAGGTAAACCGAGCAGAATTAATGGACTGGTTTCTGGAATGGTATAACAGGATTGATTAAACATGCTATGCTGTCCCCATATTTATGCATATAAATGTTTCAAAATTCCTGTCACATGACACGTTCCTTCGCGGTTTTTCAGTTTTCATATATGTTATCAACTTGCTCTTTGTCAACGCCATTTATATGTATTATAATGTACCCTTAATTTCTTAATCCCCATGTTCCATGCTTTCGCCATAAATAGCTTCTTGCTGTCTATTTTGATATTTGTACCTAAACAGATAGCAGAAATAGCAAAGAAACAGAATTGTCAGGTACTAATACTATGGAAGTTGAGGGTTATTATGATTGGGCTAAAGAAGTGAAGGCCTTTGAAGAAACCAAAGCTGGTGTCAAAGGACTCGTAGATTCCGGTGTTAAGAAGATCCCAAGAATCTTCATCCATCCACCAGATAAATTGCCAACACCATCAGTATCATCAAGTGACGCAAGCAGTATCGAATTCCAAGTCCCATTGATAGACCTTCAAGAGCTAGAAAACCAAAGAAAGGACATTGTTGATGAAATTCGAAAAGCATGTGAAACATAGGGTTTCTTTCAAATGGTTAATCATGGAATGGATGTTAACATAATTCAGGCGACATTAGAAGCCACAAGACGGTTACATGAGCAGCCAAGGGAAGCCAAGACAGATTTGTTTTCGGACGACAGTAGTCAGAAGGTCAGGCTCTACACTGTCAGTGGACCGGTTCCAGGGCCGGCCCAACTTAATAAAAAAAAAAGCCTGCGCTTTAGGCCCCATTTCAAAGAAGGCCCCAAATTTTTTAAACATCATAAATAATTCATATAAAAAGGTCTTATAAAAATATAAGCTAAATAATTTTTTAGAGCCCATAATCTAATTCAAATATTAAATAAGTAAAAAAAAATTAACAGTATAAAAAAAAGTCTCATTTAAATAAAAATTATTAATACTCCTTCCGTTCCAAAATAAAAATTCTCCATTGATTTTTGTAGTCAAATTGACCATTTTTAAAATTAACAATTAAACATATATATTTAGATTTTTAAAAAAGTAAACATTGAGATTAGTACTAAATTTTATATAATTTATAATGTTTATAGGCTTTTTACATATATATTAAATAATAATAAGCTATATTTATTTAAAAAATTATCAATTTGACTATAAAAGTCAATGAAAAATGTACCAAATATAGAAGGTCTCATTAAAAATATCGTTTTAGCAATATCCAAAAAAAAAATTATCGCTTTAGGCCTCATATTATCTTGAGCCACCCCTGACCGGTTCACGAATCTAGTCCTGGCCCTTGGAGGGATGCATTGGCCTGTGCTTTTCTAGATGATACATTAGATTCTGCAGAAATACCTCTAATTTGCAGGGGGGTTTTTTTCCTTATGTTATATTGATTTACTAGTCCTATTCTTTACGAGTATAAATTTGATACACTGACGGTGTATACACGAACGGTGTTAGAATCATGACACATCACTAAAATAAAAATAATTTTATGTAACATAAGTACCTCATTAATTATGTGTCATACTCTTAACACCGCTCGTGTATACACTAACTTGAGATTGTATGAAACTTTAACTCATTTTTTACTATTTTCAGTTGCCAACTATGTGGATCTTGTTTTTATCTGTGTCCACTTTCTGTTATGAAACATGGCTGACAAACACGTCTCCCACAAGACACTCATGAATATCACTTTTTCCTTCAATTCTGTAACAAAGTATAATTGCCCTTTTGCAGAAAAGAAATGGAAGATTATGTGAAATCAATTATCAAACTAAGAGAGACCCTAGCAGAATTATTATCAGAGGCTTTAGGGCTAAGCAGTGATTACCTTGAATGTATCGAATGCATAACAAGTGAATACTTGACATGGCTATATTATCCGGCTTGCCCGTAGCCTAATCTTACCTTAGGCGCTCCATCGCATTCAGATCCCACCTTTCTGACTATACTGCTTCAAGACACCAATGGTGGCCTCCAGTTTCTTCATCAAAATCATTGGGTTGATGTGCCTCCCATTCCTGGAGCTCTCGTAGCCCACATTGGAGATCTTATGCAGGTAACTAGTATCACTTTTGGAGAGTTCTAACAGAAAAATACATTTTAGCGACACTTCTAAAAAATTTCTAACAATATTTAACACTTTCAACGACATTTATTGCTCTGGCAAATATCAGCTGCCTTGTTTATACTCCATTTTATTCATCTTTTCCCATTTCACATATAACATTAACTGTTGTTCTATTCAATTGCATAACTACATATTATATCTAACAATAAATTCAGAAGTGCGGATCATAGGGTGCTGGCTAGAGCTGATGGAACCAGGGTATCAGCTGCATGTTTCCTCTATCCTAGTGCTAAGAACTTACTGAAGCCATACGGACCAATAAAACAGCTCATATCTGACGGCAACCAACCTATATACAGGGAAGTACTGCCCCTGGAATACGCCGTCTATCATCAGTCAAAACCAATGGATGGTACATCAACCCTTTCTCATTATAAGCTATGATTTGATGAGCAATTGGAAAGAAGAGGGAGGCTGACAGTATTAATGTGCTGAAGTCAGTAATAAAACTGATCAACTTCATAGTTAATGCATTATATTCTATTTGGTTGTAATCAAGAGAGCAAACTTTAAGGTTTTGTAAGGAACTTTATATGAAGAGTCTGAGCTTGTTGAGTAAACTCGACTCTCTTTCTTTTTTTGTCAACAAATTGCAGAAGAGGCATTACTCAAACAACATTGAATGTACAATCTATTATGCTATAAATAACAGCTTCCTCATTATGGATTCCATTGCAAGAAAATGTAGTAAAAGCTGGCAGAAAACAAAATCCTTTGGTAATATATATTTTAAATCGAGGCCAAAATGACAAAACCGATGAGCCAATGGCAAAGTTAGATTACAGCCAACAGAAAAAATGAAAAACAAAACAGAACAAAGAAAAATCAATGCAATCTCCACTCACTTTTTGCTGGGGGAAGAAAAAAGTTCCTTCACAGCAATATATGTTTTACTGAGAAGAACTTATGAACACAAATTGCAACTAAAATCACAAATAACTCACAAATAGATTCCAAGGGATAGATCCATATCCATCAGATTTTTCTTCTGGTTTGCAAATCTGCACTGTCCTTTAGCTCCAGGAGTAATTTTCCTATTCAATCACCTCCAAAAGCACTTAAACTTTCGTCTTTGGTTGCAATATCTGCACGAGTGACCATAATATATCCATGCGGTGCATGTTTCTATTGTTCTGTCCCTAGAAAATAGTATCAATTAAATATTTCTTTAACTCAAAGAAATAAAAAACGCTTGAACTAATTCCAGTATGGTGGAAGGATGCAACGTAAAGGATAATTTACCCCATCTATCAGGAAGTTGATTAGAGGGAGATAATATCCACAAACAATATCCAGGGTTCAGAAATTAAAGATCTAAAAAAATATATATGGACTCCGGTCAATCTGTAAAAGCCTATTTTTCCTTTTCATTTAACTAGCTATTCCAATCGAGTCAAATGAGAAGATATGTTTCTAAGAAGCTTAGGCATTTTATAATAGTTTGCAATTTATTATTATTATTTTTGGAAGTTTCTTGTAACATGGCATGTAGAATAAGATCCAAAAGTTGATTGATATGCACAAATTTGGCCTCTCAATTTACTACTAAGTCATATCATTTTCAGGAAAGTAATAAATGATGACAAAATTATAAGATAATTTCTACACAGTCGCATATATTTTTATTCTGCAGAAAATAAAATGAGTATTTCATCTTGCAAATCATATAAGATGTATAGCCGTAGGATCAATAACAAATGTATATGTTACAACACAAATAAGTTGCTACAACCAAACAGTATAAATGCAGTCCTGAATATAGTAAAGAGAACATAGAAGTAATAATGCCTAAAGGAAACACAAGTTTACTTCTTCATTAATTCAGATATCTCATTCAAAATATAATTAAGAACAACGAATATTCATTATTCAACAAGAGATTTAATCCACGTTAGAATTGTACCTCAACCACAAAACGTATCCAGATTTTCCCGCAGTAGGCTTCTGTGGCACCTTTCAATATTGTCAGACCCAAGCTCCTGATTGCCTCTGAAATCTCAAAAAAGTGGCTGCAGTCCTCACACAGCATCTGCATGTAAAGCATACGATCCTAAATAATGGGGTAACTTTTCATTTTTACTTTTTTCCATTCAAAATATGGGAAAGTTTTCTTACTCCAATTATGACTACTATATTTTATTTATCATTAGCAACAGATGTATCACAAAGTTTAATAGGTCTGCAAGTGCATACCTCTACCAGCATTTGCCCACTCATGTTAATATTTTCTACCATTATTGGAAAAACTTCCAACTGACTTCCCACTTCCATTGCCCAGCTTGAGCCCTGTTCATAACTGGAGGATTGACACTCACCATTTTCCTTCTCAAGCAACTGCAGAATTACAACGACCCATAAATTACCAAAATAACAATAATTGAAAACTCAACTTTGATCATTGTTATTAACAGGTAGAGACTACCCAAACAGAAATGACTCTTAATTAGGACAGAAGGGGTCATATATAATTGCAGAAATGGATATCAAAATCATCAGCCAAAAAAAATTATATATTTATCTTGAACCTGCATGATCCAACCAAAACCACCTTCATAAACCACCTTCATCTTCAACTTAGTGTCTCAGGTGGGTTCCAGCTTGGGTTGGACTGGAATGGGAAGAATTTATTTTTTTGTAGCACTTGGGATTATTTTAAACTCAACCTACTTGGCGCAAATTACTGAACTTCCTCCCCCCTCCACTCCAACACCAGACAATAGAAACTAGAAATGCACCTCCCAAATTAAAAAAAATAAGTGCTTCTAAAATCAATACATGGATTTACTAATTTTAGTATCATACATTTTAACTCATTTTCAACTAAAACAACAGGAGTCAGATAAAATCAATGCCTTACCTTTGATTCAGCACATTTATCTAGCTTATCAGCATGCTTCACGGTGCATTGCATAAAGAGCATGTGCTTGATAGTTCGCTCCAGAAGTGAATCAATACTGCACTGTGTTATTGCAGCATATTTCAGCATACACTAAATTGTAAGACAAACAGAACTAAAATACTAAGGAAACGGCCATGGAAGTTACCTTGGACACGTTGGGTACAAGTTCACGCAACTCCTTAATGCGATCTTGTATCAATTGTCTGTCCCTTGGCCTAGGCCTACAATTTTCACTAGGTCTATCCCTCTTTTTGTTGATCTTATCAAGTTCTTGAGGGCTCTTCAACTGTTCACTACATTTACTATGACTTGATGAAAATTCATTTGAGGACCTAACACCACATGACACAGATGAGGGCAAGCAGTTCAGTGTGTTCTCTTCTACAAGGGAAGACCGATCAAATGAATAACCTGCTGAGCAAATAGTATGCATATCACTGGTGGGAGGCTCTAACACTTCTTCAGCTGTCAAGAGGGAAGTTACTGATCCCGATATTGTATTTTCACATTTAACATCAGAAACACTTTGGCAAACATTAGCCACCACTGCTTCAAGAAGATGCTCCTCGCCTGGATTTACAGTCATAAGATTACTGCTGCATATTCCTTCGTCATTTATCTGAACAACTGTTTCAGTTTCAGTCTTTTGTGTTTCCCAGGCACAACTGGTATTTTGTTTCTTAAATGCTGGTCCTAGTGCTTCATACAGCTCACAGCCAGCAGAAAACTTGAAACAAGCATTAGAGGTGTCCATATAATTACTCTCGTTTTGGAACTCTAAGGTCCTTATTAAATCTGTTTGACTCTTTGTATGAGAAATTTCAGGCGCACCCAACAACACTGTTTGATCAATGGTTGGTTCGGTGTCACGAAAAACTGAAGGCAAATACGAAGTATCTATTCCATAATTATTGGCAGTAAGTTTTACATTGGACAAATTACTTTTGTTACTAAGGAAATTGAGTGAAGATGCATCATTATCTCTAGATCCCACTCCCACATCCCTAAAGCCACTTCTATTCTCCCCTTCAAACTTCCTGTTAATTGTTAATTTTCCATCTACTTCTTGAAGCCTTTCCATGGAAGATGATTGAAGTAAATCCGAACTTTCACCAACCCCTGACACTGAGTACTCAGGTTCCTCATACTTATCAGCCGTAACTTTCTTCCTTAGATAACCTTCAGGTAGTGGAACAGCAGAAGAACGACGAAGAGGTTTTTGCTCATTGTTCATATTTTTAGCCAGAGTACGTACGCAATCATGATAATTCCTTGAGGCTGAACTTCTACAAGATACATTGGACTGAGAAAAAATAAGCAATATAAGATGCCAGATAGAATGACTTGTATTGAGCATGTTTGTGTGTGTCCGCAGGGTGTGGGTGTACGAGTCTGTGTTTGTGTGCTTTTGTGTGTGTGTGTGTGTGTGTGTGTGTGTGTGTGAGAGAGAGAGAGAGAGAGAGTATGCATGTTTGTGAGTGATAGCAAGAGACTGACAAAAAAAGAAAGAATTACCAGACACGAGGAACAGTCCAAACTAATAATACGCCCTGCTAAGGGATCTTGAAGCCCAAAAAAGACATCTCTGATGTGTTTCACCAGCATCAAGTCCTCAGCAATCTGCACCATTCACATGAAAGGGAAAAAAGAACAAAAGAATGAAGAAAGAAATATAGAAGGCAAAACTAGGCAAACTAATGGTTGGGTGATTTAGAAAGTCAATGTCAATGTAATCAAAGTAACATAAGGCATATTACTACCAGGAAATATTTGAATGAAAACAATAAACAAAAGCATGAAATACAAGGAAGAGAGCTAGACATCTGCTAATATCCAAGGCCCCAACTAAAAAAATAGAAACTCATCTTCCTTGAAGTTTTTAACAATGTAGTGGTGAACTGGTGAGTCACTATTATGGGAGCTACCAAAGTAAATCATGAGTAACTTACCAGTCCGGCAAGGACAGAAATATTAACTTATATATTCACCGCCCTAATTCAGTCGAGCCTTCTCAAATCAAGGTTCAAATATTTGTAAAACTAAGTTTCAACCTTCATATTGTCATATTAGCTCAAACTATCAAAAAAACTCAAGCTAGACTTTTTCAAACGAGCTGAGCTCCTATCTTTTTCTTTCATTAATAATATAGAATTGAAGGTCTAGTCTCCAGCATATCGCCAAATGGTCACCATCACCAGCCTTTTCATAATGTATTACCATGTAGACCTTTTCCTTTTTCTGGTCTTCTTTGTATTAAAACCATAATGCAGAAGGATGGCAGAAAGTAGTTACAAAACTAAGTCACCAGTCTATCAAATACTAATAGCGAAATATACTATGTGAGCTAGACAGGAACTGCATCTCATTCTCTCAATATCCAAAAACATAATCTTAACATTAAGTTTAAACAAAAATTATGCATTCAATTAATTTCTGAAGATGCACAAAAGCTAAGTCAGCTTACATTATTTAAAGAGCCAAGCTGTACAACCCCATGGGGAACAACAGCCACAAGAGCAATAGTCTGCATAGTAAAAAGGAAAAAATATATCTCCAGTTACAAACTCATTAAAAAAGAATCGTGCCCTCCTAAAAAATTGAGGTGGTTATAGAGTAAAACGCCCACAAATATAAAAGTTGAAGGAAACATCTTTCAACATATTTGTAACTGAACCATTACTTGTCAAAAACTGAGTTGTAAATAATAAGAATACCAGTAGGCTGTCTCATGCTATGCTGTTAAAGGATGAAAGACTCAATTGGTTAATTGTAGAAATTCCTAAGGAAAACATTTGTCATAGTACACAGCTAATATTTATGCTTGAATTATAGCAGTACACCACCAAATTTGAGCTACCGAGATATCTACAGTGATAGTGTGAGTATCAGTTACCAACAATAAGATGCCTTCATTTATTAATGAAATAAAATAAAAATACCAAATGTCATCTATGATCAAATTCATAAACTGATTGCTAAAAATAAAAAATAGACCATACATTTGTTTATCTATCTCAGCATAGAACTGAATGTACTGAAATTATATAAGGAACTAGACAGTAAGCATACCCTAATCCCAGCTGAAAACTGAGTAAGCCACGCATCACAGTACTGGAGAACACCAAAGACCGAATAAATAAAAGATGTAATATTCCACTCAATAAGGTAAGATTAGATAAATATAAGTATGGTATTGTAGTGTAGTGTATAATTGTAGTGTATAAAACTAATACCTCACCTTGAACAAGAAGCAGGAATCCGTTACATGCTTATCGGCAGAAATCCACAGATGCTTACCAGTAATTGCAACCTGTCCAACAATCCTACATTCAACAAAGAATTAATGTGGAAACCAGAAAAAAAAAACAAAAAAAACAAAAAAAAAACAAAAAAAACCATACTCTATTGACTTGATTGTTTATTTTTACATTGAAAGTCTATTAAGACTAAGATTGGTGCGTAAAATTTGAAGTAGGCTATAAACAGTTTATGATCGATATCATACCCTTCCCCAAGTGAGTAAACAAGATATGACATCTTTGCCACAGCTAACCCAAGAGAGTCATGTGAAAATTGACCATCACATGAATTGCCTGCTATGTCAATATGCCACTTGTTCTCTGAAGGACCATGTTGCCCATGGTTGTCATAGTAAGCATCCTCCCAAGTCAACATCCTACAAGAAGTTCAAACTCATGAATAAACTGAGCCTTTTATGCTTATACTTTGGAAAGGACTAAGACTAATCTATATAGTGGTGCTTAACAATGAAATCCGATAAACTACACATGAAATATTCTATAAGCGAATTAGCTCACAATTTGAACATTCTCAGAAGAGATGAGAAAAACAATAATAGAAAGATGGCAGAACCTACTTTTACATTAGAACAATAGCAAAAGCTCAACAAAGAAGATAATAAGGAAAATTTGGAAAACAGGTTTAGCAAATGTTGAACTTACATTGGAGCTAGATGTTTGAGTTTCCAAAAGACGGCGTAATTCCACCCAGTGTTGCAACACAGACTCCTGAGTGCTTGGTGCAATTGACTACCCATCTCCTCCCACAGACAAGAAATCCTAACACCCCCACCTACTTAAAAAACCTCTCCCACCAGGTTAGACCAATTAGACCCACAAAAATCCCCTGATCCCAAATTCTAGCTTCCTCTGTAAGAGCCTCTTCCTGCCTGCTTCCTCCGCAACCCAGCTCGCTTCTTTATTGGCGGTCCCACTGTTGGAAGCAACAGAATATCCAGTCCCATCCTCAGCCAAAAACTTAATCCCTATACCCCAACACCCACAGTCCTCCAAGAACTCACCAATATAAATAATATGTCAAATTCAAAATATCAATCTCAGGAATCTCTATGTAAACTTCTGTCTTAAAAGATTTCCCCATATTTATCAAGAACTCTAAATTTCTCATTAATGAAGAACCCTTAAAGAGATTGAACTAACAATGCTAAAATTCAAGAATATCACCAAGAGAAAAACCTTAAACCCACACATATTTTCAATATTCCCAACAATTACAGCATATCAAACTTGTAAGATCAATCCATATTACAGCATATCAAACTTAAAAGATCAACCCATATTCTTCAAGTAAACTTCTTCCGATTCAACAATCTCTAAATGTGGCTTATAACAAAATGCGTAAATTTATCGAATATCGGTCGACATTACTGAATAAAATCAAGATTCTATGATTTAGTTAGCCACAAAGACTGGGTTTTTAGAAACAAAAAAAAATGAGGGGTAAGCTCTAGCAAGAAAAAGTAACAAGCTTTTTTGTCTTTAAAGTTCAAAGACTTGATCGTTTGCTTCACATAATGATTTTAAACTTACAGTCGTGGGAATTAAAAAGAAACTCCAGCTTTTTATCACTTTCAACTCCCGCCATTGCTTCAAAGATTTTCTCCGAGATTCTCAGAGAAAAGTAGAGGATCAATTGTTTAGTGAGAGAAAAAGTTTGTAGTTTGAGAATTGAAGGAACAGCGAGAGGTGAAAATGGCTTTTGAGTTTGAACTTTCTTTTATACAAGGAAGGAGTGCAGCTTTTTGTCGAATGTACAGTGCTTCTTTTTATCCTGCGTGTCGACCCACCTTTTAATCCATCTTGATATTTAAAATTGGGATTAAAAATTTTCTCTAATATACGGTGCTTTTAACCTGCGCTTCCTGGCATTCCTTGCTCCCTCTATTTATAGCAACCTTCAACATTCTTTAAGATTCGTATATATTAGTTTTTTTTTTTTTTGTTTTTTTTTTTTGATAATATGAAATATCCCAATTACAGTCGGACTAAATCTTTTTACTCCGGATCAAACTTTGCGCACAGGTTCTACCTAAAATATAATTTTGTCCGAAAATGTGCGACCCGTAACCGAATTAACCATTTCTGAAACGTGCTACCCAATGCGTTCCTCGTATAAATTATGAGAGGTAATATTAGAATTTTATAAATTTGGGCGATTAGATAAAAAAATTAATTAAATTAATAAATATATTTAAAGTTATAAAGATAACAAAGTAAAAAAAAAAAAATACAGGTGACACAAAATTACCAAATTTTTCATATATCATAAATAGATACGATCATATATGGAATTTCAAAATTAAGACTATATTTTGTTGACATTAAGTTACAAAATAAATGGTAATGCTTTAATTTTTGTAATATCGTAACTAATATTTTAATTTTTGACAAAATTGATCCCTTTAACTAAAATTTCTTTAAAATAAGTTAATCATGTGCATATCTCATTGGTGTTTAAGGTACAAAAATAGTAAATTTGTAAACTAAAATATATTTCCTCCAAATAGAATAGTAAAACCGTCATCACAACAAAGAGTTAAATTGACTTTTTTGACCCTTAAACACTCGCATAATTGACTAATTTTGACCAAAATTAATAACGAGATTAATTTTATAAGAAAAATAAAATATTAGTTATAATATTGTAAAAATTAAAATATTAACGTTTATATTACAATTTAGTGTAAACAGTATAATTTTACAATTCACCCTTTTTATTACGATAAAGTCGCATCGTAAGTAAGAAATATAATAATTCCTAACTAAAGATGTGAATTTCAGAGCATCAATTTTAAAGGAATATCATATTCAAACCTCATGTGAACAAAATAGAAAAATTATTTAGTATTTTTGGAGTATTGTCACGTTGTATTTTGAGTCAATTATATATTATCATTCTAATATATATAATAAATTTAAATAATAATATTACGTAATAATACTTTAAAAGTATTAAATAACTTTTCATATGCGAAAACAAACAACGAAAAAAGTCTACAATAATTTCAATTTTCTGATATGTAACAAGAAGTATAGACACCAATTATCATGTATGTAGTACTAGTCAACATGGCCAATGACCCATTGTCTCCTTTTGTGATTAATTATCAAGTGTAATTTTCTTATCCCTTTTACCGGCCAACCGATGATTATCGAGTGGCATTCAAAACCCATAATTGGTCCTCACCACCTGACCGGCCATAGTGCTGCGGTCCACATTTCATCCCTATCCATTTCCATTTAATCTCCTCTCTTTTTTCCCCAATTTATTTACCATTACGTTGATTTTTCAATTGATGAAATTCAAACCTAAAGGAAAGTGAATTTAAGTCCTATCGGATTACCAAATACGTTGATCTGATTTTCAATTTTTAAAGAAAAATAATATATATGTTGACAAATATGATGACAGTAGAACTCTAAATAATAAAACAAAACAATAATGAGTGGATCTCTTTCTAATTTTTGAAGATAGAATAATAATATGTAAAAAAAAAATTAATTACTTTTCATCTCATGTATTTACATCGGTCGACCTTTAATGTTGGGACAGAATTAATTAGGTTTTGTTATGATGAAATTGAGTGGGAGCTCAGCCTGGTTGGCTTCGGTGAGTATTTTGACAGATAATTTATTGAGCTTGGCTTGGTTAATTTGAGGATACTTGTTGCAATATGTTTTGACAGTTTGATATTCTAGAAGGGTCAAAATCCAAATTAACTTATGATCTTTGGTCTTATTTGGTTTTCAACTTTAATTAGGCAAAAAGTTTATTGAGGTTGAATGTGATGCACTTGTATGGAAACTGGTTGAGGACTTTTACTCTTAAGATCTTGGATAAGCTATATTAGATATGTGAATGAACAACTGTAAATAACTATGTATTGAAGTCAAGATACCTATATAACATATGTATAACTATTCTTCTTTGAAGAATTTAATCCCTCTATTGTTAACGATCTTTTAACTTATACTAATTCTCACACCGGTGTTATTCTCCGATAGTGCAAACTATCAAGTTTTTGGTGTGATTATACTGTTCCCTGTGCAGATTAACTCGTTTTTGGGTGATTTGACAGAGGGACAAATTTTGACATTAACATATAATATTAATATAAATTTATTGTCATATGTAGCCGTACTCATTTTCAAATGAGCAATATAAGATTTTTTTATTTTTTATTTTGAAAGAAATGGCCAAGAAGATTAAAATTTTATTATGCTTGAATATCCTTTATAATAAAAGAATACAATACTTATGAAACTTCTTCCAGCCAATAATGATAATTTTATTAAAAATAGAAGGGGGAACCCCTTGTGCAACACCAACTAAACATCCACAATTAACAGTATATCCCAATTATTCATATAAACAGTGCGATCTCAAGTGATGATTGTCAGTGATTTCTAATCATATTTTTCGTTTTCCATTTCACTTTTTCCACCCCCAAAGAATAAAAAATTGGTGCCAAGACAAATTCAGAAAAGGTTAAGACGACGAGGGTGACAGGGAAGGTTAGTGTGATGATTATTACATATGTTGAATTCTAAATTATGATATTACCTTGCATGTAGCAAGGTTGCTTTGATACAATAATTCCATATAATTTGTCCGTCGGAAGTTTATAATAAGATTTGCCTTGGTAGTTTATATATATATATATATATATATATAGCTGCATAGCACAATTAATAGCAGTAATAATTAGGCTGTATTATTAAGGTTAGTACCAAAAGCATGAATTTACAAAAAAAAAAATTAAAGAAGAAGAAGAAGGTATTTGTTAATTCTATAAAGTCTTTTCACAGAATAATATTAAATAAATAATGTGGATCTGTTGGAACTAGTAAAATAATTTATAAATAAAAACAGTTTATGATTATATCCCTTGAATAAATAAGCCTTATTAAGTTAGTGAATAGTCATTTCCTATTGTTATGAATGTGTGGCTCTTCATTTTCTTTTTCAATTTCACAATATATTCATCCTATCATCACTTATAAAATGGAATCGAATATACTACTAAATAATAATGGAAAGAAATTTAATGAAAGGAGCCAAATTATCCTATCACTATAAGAGAATAATCTCAAACAAATTGAATGTGATCATGAATACAAAGAGACAAAGGACAATGATATATCCTCCCTTTCTTTATACCCCAATTCCCTAACAAAATGAAACATATTTATTAATGGCTCATTGAGTAAATCCATCATATGGTTTCAATATTCTCCTATGAGATAATTATTCTGTAAGGCTGCAGCTTGCTAATTAAAAAGTAAACAAGATACATATCATGGGTGCGGCTACTTTTTTAAGTTAGGAATTTGCACTAAGATTATGTATGATGATCATGCCACCTTTTTATCATTCCTGTTACCTCCTCCTTTTTGCTTCGTTTCTTTATATATATATATATATATATATATAAGTTGGAAGCAGAATGATCCCAAGTAGATTTTGTATCTTACCTATTCACTAACATGTAATCTAGGAGGTGACTCATCAGTCTTCTTAGTAATGAGTGATGCTTTGATCTCGCTCCAGATATCATATTACCCACAAAGTCAATATTGACGGACTTCGTCAAGATGAATCTCATGCGGGAAATAATATATATGTCTAAAAATATGCTATAATTTTGTATAACGACCAACGTGAAAATCTTTGGTAAAATATAATAAATTAAAATAATTTATTTTTAATTTTTATCTATCTCATATGTATATATACGTCGTAATTATAATTCGACTGAAAAATACTTTTTCAATACATAACTCAATCATAAAAAATTAAAATTATGTTCTACAATAAATTAGAGTTTCATTTGTATGAAAAATAAACCATCAAAAAAAAGAAGAAAAAAGAAAAGAAAAGCATATATGATGCTGTAAAACATAAAAGATTATGATCAGAATTGTATAGTAATATCCAAGCCTATCTCAGTGATATAATGTAAATATAATTTTTCATTCTTGTATTTAATTAATGTATTATTAACTAAGAGCACATAAACAAGAATAACAACATTCTGACTTAGTGACTCATTTATATGCTTCGAGAGAATACTACGATAATTGAATGGACAGCACCATTATATATGATGAATTGGGAGGCCAATCATTTCGAGTTTTTAAAAGATTGTCACTAACCCTTCTCGGCATCCACATTCACTTATCTTCAAGAAATCTAACAGTAAGGTAGGGATCCAATGAAGCTAAAACCATTACTTTCATTATCAAAATGAGAACTGTTATTTCACAGGATTTTTTGTTATTTTTTCATGTGGATCTCTTTTTTATCTGTAGCAACAGTTTAAAACCGTCGCTATATATCTATGACTACACTTTACATGTTCAAATCGTCGCTATAAACCTATTGCGACACTTTATATGTGAAAAGTGTTACCATAAGTTTATAGCGACGGTTTTAAAACTATCGCTATAAATAAAATATGGGACCTACATATAGAAATAACAAAAAACCCTGCGAAAATATCAATTTCCTATCAAAATATACGATTCTACATTTTTTCCTATAATAAAACTTAAAGATTATTCTGATCCAATGGAACATTAACATGTCAAGTCTCGCGTAGTATATATATATATATATATGGGGGGCTAGTAAACATTTATTATGGACAAAAAATAGGCAAACACCTTGCATAGCGTTGATTATAAAAGAACAAATGACTAAAATTTAAAAATAATTTCCGGCGTCAACTAAAATAACTAGCGAACGGATTAAGTGATTTCACCCAACCACTTTTTGCCCATCAAATGACAGATTAGCAAGGAATCTAAGGGGTCCGTTAGAACTTGTAGCGGATTCATATCAGATTAATTGTTCAACGCATTCACATCCTAATATCATTCAAGTGGACCAGAATGTTTTAATCTCACTAATTAGGGTTTATGATTTATTAATTATTTAATTTATTTATATAATATATTATTATATAACTTGCTATGGGTTTAGGATTGATTGAAATATTATTGTAATCCGCCACAACATCTAGCAGACGTATCATGCTTTATAATTTTCCTGGTATACTAATCAGTCCGCTAATACTTTTAGTTGACGATGGGAATTTATATTAAATCTCATTTGTTAAATTTTTTAATGGAGGGTTAAGATAGTGCATGTCCGTTTTTTGCCCATAGCAAATGTTTGCTTTGGCCCCCTGTATATGTATAATTGAAAAAAAAAGGTAGAAATTATTTAATTGTGTGATTGACAAACCTTAACATGCCCCGAAAGAAAGTAAAATGTAACTTTAATTTTATTTAGAGTCATACATATCTAGTTACCGACTATAGAAATTGATCGCGTGTTTGTTTATGATCTCTTTGGAGGACATGGCCTTAATTTATCCCAATCACAAATCAATATCGGTGAGATTTGGTGCTTAATTTAATTCATAGGGTGATTATAAAGTGAATGACCTTACCCGGTGTTGCTTCACTTTCAAATTTTTCCGTTTTATTTTCTCCATTAGATACGGTCCATAAGGCCATGACCTACTAACCTGGATTTTGTAGGAAACTTTCAACATCGACAGAAATATATTCCACATATAAAATGCATTGATGACCCCTTTGTGATCATCTTCCCACCATAACATGCACGCATACATTGTGCGTATTTGTTTGTGGGGGAGAGAAATTTCACTAGTTAGATTCTCACCGTCCGGAAATGAGGGACTGTGTTGATATGCAACATTGGTACAATTACACTAGTAAACAGGAGAACCAAAACCTTGAGATACTTCATCTTCCAATCATAAATGAATGCAGTCAAATTCATCAACAACTATTAACTAAAGGTTTCGACATATTAGATACAATTCTTCAATGAATCTCCCGCTCCCTGGAAGAAGCAATACGAGAGAGCAAAATCAGCAATGAAGATACCAACAAGGGAGATAACGACAGCTGAAGTAGTCGATTCGCCAACACCTTTGGCACCTTCCAAGGTGGTAACACCCCAGGCACAGCTCACAACAGATATAATCAAACCAAAAACTTGTGACTTGATCATTGAACTAATTATATCCCACGATTTAAGAGCTCTCTGAGCAGAATCCAAGATTATGTTTATGCTGATCCCATAAACACCATCAGCGAGGAGGGCACTGGATGCCATCCCGATTGTGAAACACATTAGCGTTAAAAATGGCAGCGCAATACAGGAAGCAATCACCCTTGGTGTCACCATGTAATCAACAGGGTTTGTACCAAGAACTCTGAGTGTGTCAGTTTGCTCAGACACCTGCATGGTTCCCAACTCTGCAGCAAACGCACTCCCAATACGCCCTGCAATTACTATTGACGTTATCACAGGACTCAACTCCCTTGCAAACGCTAGACCTAAGACCCCACCAATTGATCTGTTTAATCCTAATCTTGTGAATTCTCTAACAAATTGGATGGTGAAGGCCATTCCAACAAAAGTGGAGGTTAAAAGACAGACGCCAACCGACTTTGGACCAACTCTCTCCAGTTGTTGGAGAGTGTTCCTCCAGTGGACTTTGCCCTTTAGAGTCCTAGTAATTACCTGCCCTGCAAGAATAAAGACTGATAATCCCCTCCACAAGTACCTGGGAGGCGACCATCTACTAAACCATGTCTCTGCTTCAATATTTGATGTTTGGCTTGGGTGGTTTGTATTTTCCTCAGATATAGAAAAACATGAGTGACCATCATCTGTGTTGGGAATCACCGATGATCTTGTTTGCCGAAGAGGAGCATGAAATTTACAGGTCTGAGTCCCTCCGGTGCCAGCAAGTCGAGACAACTTGGGAACTTTTAACTTCAGCCAACCATCCGGTATGATAGAGCTACTTCTGCAGTGAGTCCAGCACAGCAGATTAAAGTGGATAGTATTGCAAAGTTGAACGCAATGTACGTATGCATATATATGCATACTTATGTACACACACATCCAAACACACATTTAACATAAGAAGAGAAAGCGAAAGAAAATGAAAGGAAAACCTGTTAGAGAAGACAGAGATTGGGCGAAAATGGTAGGCTGTTTGCATGGCAGGCACCAAGCTATTTTAACTCTAAATGGATACGTCGAACCCTCTGTCTTCAATCTAAGCGCACACAGAGAGTTGTCGAGTGTTGAAGCAACAAACTTAAGTTATAGCTTCTTTTATCCAAACTTAACAACATACACTAAAAGGATCCAGAAGATCTCTCCTGTATCATTTGGAATGATTGAGAAAAATCCTTGACGTAAAACAGAGAGTGAATTTATTTCTATCTTTTCTTGAGACCCACTGCTGTGAAAGTGTAAATCTATAAGTAATGACAACTTTTCCGCGCTCCTTGTAATCAATTACTGCCAACAAAAATGGCAGGAAATTAATATTAGTCCTAGCAACTGACACTGCAACCACAAGAACCTTACAAAGAGTTTCCCATAAAACCAATCACTAAAAGAGCAGCCAAGACACAGCAAAGTTTATAAATGAAGATGGAACATGTAAACTGAATGTCTGGAAGTATAAAAAGATAAATAAACAAAAATTATAGTGGAAAATGTACTTCGTGTATGATGAGTTAATGAATAACCACAAATTTAGTTATCAACTGATGTAAAAATAAGTCCTCGAAATTTGAGGCTAAAATGAGTTAGGATGCAAACACTCAATAATGAAAGACTATGTGGGGATCAAGCCATCAAAGAATCCTCCCTTTCTAATACCAATATTCAAGGAAAACTTGGTGATCCCCATGAAATTTAAGAAATTTCACTATAATTAAGGAGCAAAAACCAACTTCTAGAATGACCCTTTTTTTAAGTGCCATAAAAAATCACCATCTAGATTGGTCATCAAAGCCACTATATGACTTATTTTCAAGGGCATCCAACAAAAGATATTTAACTGCGTATCAAAGTATAGTACAACAGAAATTTACCCCTCATAGTTTTGAACCTCTTTTAACATCAATATTAAAACTGGAATACCCCTCATAGATGAGATATTCTCGCAAAAAACATGATAATAGAAGCGATTGTTAACTAAATAGGAGTAGTTCAAAAGGTATCTTAATTGCGTATATAATGAGTGCATGAAGTACAAAAATAGACAGAAAACCCAGAACAAACACATAAGATTGCTGATTTTTACTCAATCAGTAAATACACACATATGACTAAAATGCAAATCTAGCCCTTCAATTTGTATTGTTTTTTAAAAATTGTTCCTTAAACTATTTTTTTGCTATACTCACTCTTCAGGATAAATAAGTTGTGCAAAAGGGACACCAAGTGATTTTCTGTTAAAAAAATCTAATGGGTTTAACAGAGCTGGAGGATAGAATGTGCATAAAAATTGAAAATAAAAGGAGTGAAACAAAACTTCTTCTCTCCAAAATCAAGATTGTGCATAAAAGAGGTCAGCAACACCTCTGCTAGTGCGGGAGAGAGGATTATTACAGATTTGAAACTAAGACTTAAACTGGTGTTTTCCACAAAATGATTTTTCTAGAATATAAAAAATTATACTCCATAAATTTTCTTTTTAGCTGATCCGAAATTCAAATTCAGAAAATTGGCTCACAGATTTAAGAACAATGCTAAAATCCTAAACCCCAATAAAATATAGCAAAGTAGGTAGTGTGTAAACTATCACAAAACCGGGTTTATGGATCAGATTCAGTTAGTGCGATTCCTACCTTTTGCTTATGTCGTGACGCTTTGGTTACCAGCGAACGCTTCGGTTACCAGCGAACGCTTCGAAAGGCAACCTTCTCGAGTTTCCGGCTGTTCTCTAGATTGAAGTAGCCTTTTGTCGCCCTACCAAATGAAAGAAGTCACTATCAAACAGCTCACACTACTGAAGTACCAAAGGTGCGCTCAGCCCGATGACTAAGAAATGGGTTTACGCTTGAATTTAAGTGATGAGGTCGCAAAGAGGGAAGTAGGGCTCTTATTTGACTAAAGGTTGGTTCTTAGCTCTCCATTAGAATGAAAGTCGAACATTCAGATTACAAATACCATGAAGATTAAATAAAGGAAGAACAAGAACACAAGCCAATGCTCTTTTCAGACTGTTATGATGTTATTGACGATGAAGAGACAGCCAATGGATTGCTAGGGATTCAGTGTAGGCTTTGTTAGGGCTACGGATGGAGTTGTTCGAATGAGAATGAATTGGGGAAAGGCATTATGATTAACCAACGAAAATCGAAGCAATCCATCAATTAGGAACACCGAGAATTTTATTACGCCTTCAATATCCCAATCTTCAGTCAACAAAAATCACTGATTTAGAGCCCTAAGATTTCCTAAACCAATCTCTCTCAATCTCAAATATAAAAGCAAGTGCGAAATTAGATGAGAAGCAAATTTGGAACATTTAGCGTGAATCTTACCAAGATTGGAGAGGATCAGGAGGGGAAGTTGTCGTAGGATAGAGAGGGGATGCTAGGTCACCGAAGCTACAGCTGGACGAATCGGAAGACTCAACTAGAGTTAAGCTTGAACCGTGAAGAAGAAACCAATATGGTCGTAGATACAGAGGGAGGGATGAGCAGCTGGCTAATTGAGATTTGTGGGGGTCTGAGAAAATAGAACGAAGGAAGTGACAAGTATTAACTTTTTCCATAGAAATTATTAGTACTGAAGAAAATCATAAATAAAAGGAAATATAACTAAAAAAATATGATTACTTTATTTTTAATTGGGAGTTGAAAGAAGAAGGAAAGCAATAATTTTTTATAAATTATAATACATAGTCCAAAAAAACTTATTTTAGTGAGTTTTGAATGAAAATAACGAAAAACTTACATTAAGACTCGAAAAAAAGTAATAAAATTATATTTTTATTTTTATTTTAGTGTTGTTTGTGAAGTGTGAAATGGGGGAAAATATATTTTTAAATTCTAGATTTTCATTTTACCGTCTCATTAATTTTTTGTTGTGTTTAAATAGAATATATTATAGAGATACGAGAGACTCATTTATGTATTTTTCTTTTACGTCCAAATTTATTCACTTTAAAATAAAAATTGGCTAAAAAGTGACCAATTACTTTCGAGCTGACATTTATAATATTAAAAATTATAACAAGAAATTGTGAGCATTTTGATGATATTAATTGGTCCAAAATGAGAGTTTTATGTTGCTTTTAAAAAAATAAATAAATAAGGGGAAATTTGTATTGGTCCAAAATAAAAGTTTTACGTCACTCTTAATATTTTTCCAAAACGTACAGGAGAGCTTCTTAGTAGACATAACATGTTTTGGTGACTTTTTTCCTAAGCAATAAATTCTAGTAGTTTCAAATTTTAATATTAACAATATATATATATAGACACACACACACACTATGGATTCTTGTTATGTGTTTCACTTGACATCCCTCTAGTCCCCTCGAGCACCAAAACATTCTACAGAAACCTCAGTAGCCAAATTAAGCAAAAATAGTACTTTTCCAACTACACCGGATCAATCAAAACTGAAAATTTACATGTAGCAGTTCCTGCAGACTGTCGTATGCATGTAAATGTTTCTAACTATAACAAGGAATACCCGTTCAAAATAACCAATTCACACTGATGTTGCCAAGCCAAACATAAAGTGGGAATTGAGCTAAAGCAATGAAGAGCAAGAGGTAGTGGTGCCTGCTTGAATCGTATGTCCTCACCTCTGCGAATAAAACTCTCTTCATTGTCTTCACCAAGAAAATTCCCATGCATAAGCATGTCCACGGCATCAAAAAATAATATGAGTAGCTCCACAAAATCTTTCCAAGGACAGCCAGACACATACCTGTGAAGGTATACCCAGCATATGCCACAATATCCAGCAAAGGTGCCTCCGCACTACCCAACGAAAACAATGACATTTTGAGCAGTGAGACTTGCAAAAACCAACCTACCAATCCCTTGACGAACAGCCAATTAAGTGCTTCTGGGCTAAACCTGGTAAATAAAGAAGAAACTTAGTGAAAAATGATTTTTATTATAATTGTATTTTGAGATAGAGGGTTATTTTTTAATGTAAAACAGTAAAAGGGAGTCAGCCGTCAGTGCTGAGAAACCCAACATAGCCATACTTTCTTGGTTACTATATTATACTCCCTCCGTTCCAAATTATAATATCACTATTGACTTTTTAAAAGTTAATTTGATACATTTTCAAATTTAAAATTGACATGATTGATTTAAGTTTTTAAAATAACAAATCCTATAACTAGTAGTACTTTTTAAATAGTTTATGATATTCATACTTGTATTGAGATAAAATAAATGAATTTATCTCAATTTTGAATTTGAAAATATTTGAAATTGACTTTTTAAGAGTCATCTTATAATTTGAAAGGGAGGGAGTATTCTTTAGACCACCACCAGCAGCAAATATAAAATTACTTGCTCATCCTGATAAATTTCCAATGCAGAAAAAATCCTTAAGTTCCCCATTAAGGAGCACTTGCTATTTAAAGAAAAACCAATATTTGACGTAGCATTTCTCAAAAAGTGATTTAATTTTTACAGGCCTAAAGCATAAAATAATCTAACATTCATTTATCTTTCTTTGCAGTATTTCAAATGTCTCAAGTATTGTAGCAATTCACTTATTATTCTATGTAATAATTAGCATATGCTTTTCATCTTTTCATGCAGCACTATTGTACTCCATAAATGGGAAGCAAAGAAATAATGCTACGCTAATACTAAGCTTTCCTTCTTTTTCCAAGTAATTAACTCATTAATAATGCTAGGATATGGGCAACTAGCTCCAGAATAGGGGAACTATTAGCATTTATTTTAGATGCAAACAACAACAAAAGACATAGGAACAAGAGAGAAGAAAATGAATTAGGGTATAAATGTGAATTCCATAAGAGCCAGCACATTACTTATACTTACTTTCCGTGAAGACCCAGTGAGAAGCCAGCAAGAACAACGTAGGTGCCAAATGCCATGAATGGAATATAAAGATCTGGAGCATTTATATCATAAATCGGGGGCTTATATGATAGCCTACCCCCCACTGGTTCGGTGATTCTTGTCCAATGGCCCTGGTATAGCAAAAAGGAAAAGGGAAGATTACTATTGTCAAAGAGGCGAAAGGGAAAAAATCATAGTGGCATAGCACTTACCCTGTGCAGGAAAGGAAAAAGAACGACCTTCAATTTATTCCTCACATAGTGGTCATTGACTTGGAAATAGTATTGGGGATCAGAGAAATACCTACTTATCTGTTCATTATAAACGAATATTAATATACACCTATAGATTATATCTCAAAATAATGTCGATTTCTGCAGTTCAAATAGTTCAAATGATCACAAGATAAGGTCTTCATCAGCAAAAAATTCTAGAATGCTTATTCATAGACATGGAATGAAGAACCCTTAAAGCACAATTTATAAATGATATAACTTCCATTTTGTGAAGTGCTTGGTAATGAACAACACTAGATATTTAATCAAGGTATAGGGCAGTAAGTGAACAAGCTGTTTGTGAGTCAGCTTGGGTTGGGTTGGCTCAGCTCCTTCTTTTAATGGTTTGATTATCAAGCTCAAACATGAGTGGCTCGACTTGTACGCTTGCGAACTAGCTAATGTTTGAGCTCTTTTGATTCATTTGAAAATTTGCTCCGTTCTTTTGATAAGTTTTTATTTTTATTTATTTTATATTAAATATTAAATATACAATACAAGGTATGTAAATATTTAGATCGATATAAATTTTAAATCGTTTCGAACTCAAACATAAGTGTGGCTCGTTTCAAGCTTGAGCAATGTTCATCACTTAATGACCAAGCTCAAAATGGCACAAGCCAGGCTAGATTATAGCCCTAATTGGTATAAAATTTCCAACATCATTACTAAAAAAATGAGGACTGTTGGGAAAATTCTGTCTGGTGAAAGGCTATTAATAGTATATACTATATAAACACACCCCATCCCTCCGCAAGGAAAGAAGTAGGAAAACAAATAATTGAATGGAAAGAATAACTTTGTATGCTCATGTGGAGAAAAAGGTAATGATAATTACATTAATATAATAGAAGGGTTTAGAAAAATGTAAGTTGTAATTTATCCACTGTCCATTCAGCAGTATAAAAATATTCAAAACAAGCACCGACTCATTCAACAAAATGGAATCCTAGAAGCATGGGTTCCCCAAAGTATCACAAAACCATGTCAGGGGGAATTTAACCAACTAACCAAGCTATAGACCCATAGAGAAGGTCTTGAAGTCAAGCTCTCAAGGTATCTACAAAACATTATAAAAGATAACATAAATGGACTCCCAATATAGCATAGCAGACATTTCAATCAAACACGACTGCTTATACCTTTTAACTTGGTTTAATTGTAAATGATTCAACATAATGTCTCTAACAAGAAGATGGGGGAATCCATAGCATGCTACTTACATTGCTTTGCACATACTCCGAACTAGATCCTAAAATTTTCTCTCCATAAGCGCCCAGTCCTCCTCTGATGAGTCCTGAGGCGCCGGCACCGTAGAATGCATTCCCAAATGGACTTTGCTGTGCATTTATGGGTGGTCTTGGCCCCCCTGCCTGGTTCCCGAGATTATCATACATTTCTGCATAAGGATAAGGAAAGTCAAAATATTATCAGGCCAACTTTCTTGCAAGCAGCACTACCGCAATAATTTTTAAGGGCCCTGAAGACTATAAACAAACTAAATGTATGTTATTTCAAAAGAATGAAAACACATTTCTACCTCTTCCATTTCCCTCTTTGTAACATGAATGAAAACTAGTCTATTGCAGATAAGCTAAAAAACAAAAGATAAGAAAATTAGGAAAATGAAATAGAACTTTAATTGTCATCAAATCGACTAGCCTACAAGACCATAAACCTCTATTCTCATTGGATAGCAACATAACATTGATCATACCAAGAGGCTAAAGAAGTTGCAGAGAATTATTACATTTTGAAGTCAACCCAGATTTTATAATACTCTAGGCTTTTAGTTTCTGTGAACAAATCCGCAACATAACAATTTGTAAATAACTTGAACTTGCACCAAATATAATAAGTAGAAACACAAAATACTAGGAAAAGAGAATACAAGTAATAATCTCCAATTACAAATGTACTTGTGTTCAATTGAAGTTTTGTTATCGAACATTCCCTTAGGAACCAAAGAGATAGCATATTAAATGCACGAAGTCCGTTGTATCAACAGAATTCTAGCACACAAACACCTTTGTGGGCAGTGCAGTTAGCTTTGCCACTTCAACTTGATAAAACATATACGGATTCATTGTTGCATACTTGCATGAGATCCCTTGTGATTACTTGTCAAGCATTATAGGTCAAACTCGCACAAATCAAAAAGAAAACAATGGAAAGATTTAATAATTATACCCAATTTAACATGGTTATAGCTTACATGAATTTGACAGATCAAAAAATATTAAGACTCTGAATCAGTAGAGCAATTGTAACGTACAAAACCTAAACAAGTAATTGTCTTGTAACACAAAATAAAGAAAATATTCTTAAATCTGCAATTATAAATTTCAATCAACTACAAAAGAAATGACATAAATGACACACATAACATATAGATACACGTATAATAAATATAGAGAGAGTGATGGAGCATACTAGGGATTATTCAGAACTTTTTGCCTAGAAGAAAATAGATTCAGATGAGTAGATCAGCAAAACCCGGACAGGGAGTGGAACGGAGAAGGCGAATCGGATCTTTAAGATTGGAGAAAGGAATTTCTATGTGCTCTCAATTTGCTTTCCTTCGCTAAGAGGAAGAGGAAGAGGAGATCGTTCGGCTTTGGATTGAACTAAGCAACCCAACCCGGGAAAAAGACCTTTCTCTTCTCTTATCTTCTCTTCTCTTCTCTATAGTGTACAGTAGTGCGCTAGTGCTAGGCGAAGAACTTGCAAAAGGAGAATAAAATCAATTTTAAAAAAATAATAATAATAAAGAAAAATCATCATAAATATTTAAAAATTAATAGTGCCTTGTTAACTAAGTATTCATGTTAAAATAGTATATGGTTGTAAGTGGTTATAATATAATATTCATAAGTAATGAATGATCAATTAATTATAATTTGGTAGACCATTTTGTAAGCTATTTTTGTATGAATTTTTTTGAATTTGTAATAATATTAACCTACTATAATATTTATTATAGGCTTGTTTGGGCGTTCTTCCTATTTTTAATATTTATTTTTTCAAAAAAATCCTAAAAACATCATCTAATAGTTGTTTAGATTTTGTTTTTATTCATTTTATAAATATCTCACTTTTAGTTTCAAAACTAAGAGTAATATATATATATATATATAACAAATATAAAGTATACCTCTTAAATAACATATATCTTTTAAATAATATATTTCTATTAAAACTGCGTCGTTTTGAGTATAAATAATATAAGAAGGATGAAAGAGAAAGTAAGTGGGAGGAGGGAGAATGTAAAAAGTAGAAGAAAGAAAGTAAATGGGAGGAGAGATAAATAATATTAAAAAGTAGTGGTGATTATAATACTACTTTTTTACATTATCTCTCCTCAAAACGAGATAGTTTTTTCAGATATATGTTATTTAAGAGAGGTATGTTACTTATGAGCTATTTTTTAGATCGGTCCTCATATATACATAGAGGACGGTTCAAAAGCAAAACTCTTAAATAGTATACCTCATTAAGTAACATATCTTTATCAAAACGACGTAGTTTTGATAATTCTTTGATGGCATTTTCATAAATAAAAAAAAAACAAATAGGACCGCGTCACGTCACATCTTCTTTTAATATTATTTTTATAAAAAAAAAATTCAAAGCAATATCGTTTTGATAAAAGTATGTTATTTAAGAAATATATGTTATTTAAGAGTCATGCTTTAGATCCGTCCTCGTGTGCGTGTGTGTGTATATACCACTCCAGTTTTGGGTTAATTTGATAACTTCAATTATCAAATATTAAAAAAAAATAATTAAACCATAGTCATAGACAATAAATAATATTAGATGAGAACAACAAAAATGATGTCACACTTCATAATGACATTAAGAAATTTTATCACTTGATGTAGAACTTAGTTTTCCCCTTCAAGCATCAATAAAAACCCAGAATTCTGCTTCTCTTGCAACAAATAATATATACTAAAGACACTGATTCATATTCAGTTCCAACATAATGTGCATAAAGTCTGATGAACACCAACTTTGAGGCCATCTCTTCTTCTAGGGATCCCGTTTGGGATACCATTTATTTCTCTTTCCGCAGCCATATCAACTTCAACAAGATTCCCCTGCTCCTAGGCGTGGGAAAACATTCATATTTAGGTACTTCAACCTCATGATTGAGGGCTGGAAAGATTTCATCACCACTTATTCGAACAGTGCTAAGCTGTGCAGGTACCTTTTAAAAGAATGGACTCATTTATACAAGTTCACACCATCGAGTTCTAACTAAAATTTGAACTATAACATGTTTAAAAGGCCACATTAAAATTGTAATTTGAGCAGATAGTTTTACAAAATCTTGTGCCCATTGTAAGCTGCAAGCTTAAGTTGTTGCTACCAATAAGCCATTGAAATTTGTTGCTGGATTTCATCAGTTAATTTGTACAAAGATTAAAGTATTGAACTGATGATGCCAGTATCTAAATAAAATAATAAAGTTACAGATAAACCCAGAAAGACAAATGTACAGGGCAACTTGCAGTTGGTACACTCTTCGTGTAACTTGATAATTGAATTGAGTTCAGCGTTCTTTCATTTTGCTTCAGCTAATCTTGTGCGCAGTGATTCGGGACTTGATATTTTATTGATGCTGCAAAAGTGCACATAACATTAACCACCTCTGAATAGTTATACAACTATAACCTTATATATGAGAAACACAGCAACTATCTCTAATATACTCGGAAGTCGAACCAAATTTGTACACCACATTCTTTCAATGATCAATAAATGGATTGCAATCATCAAACATGAAACATGACAAGGTCTTACCATAAGAGAAGATCCCCAGTAGATGCTGACTTCTCATAAATCCATTCAGGAACCAGTTCTTGTAACAATGTAAGCTGCTCTTCAACCTCTCCTGTAAATTGGCACAACATTATTAGATCAAAAAACAGTTGCCACAATTTAGTGTTTTTCTATTTAATTTTGAAATAAGAACCAAGGCTTACTTTTGTCAACAATATCTAAACGGCTTGCAATTATCTTGTGCATAAGCTCATCTTTTGTAATGGTGGAACGCTTGATCGACTGAAATAAGAAATGAAGCATGTCAAAGAACTTAGGTAAGCTGGCAATTATCTGTTGACGCCGCTTTGCTTGTGAGATTGCCGGATCCTGATTCTCTAACGCCATTTTCTCTTTGTCTCTTATCTGCAACAAGGAATTTTGTTAGGTATCATGATTTAAATTATTAAGCATAAGTACAGCCACAAGCCATCTTCCATATAATTAACGACGCATCAAACAAGAAGTAGATGCAGGGGCACCACTGGGGCAGGTTGGATGACATTTTCAAGAAACATGTTAATCTAAATGATTACCATCTTGGCTTCTTTGGGCAGAGAAATAGTCACTCTAGCAAAGTGTTCAGGAGACATTATTAAAAGCACACATTAATGGGACAACTAAATTCTAGCTTCAACAGAATTACAAAATAACAGAATTTTATTTATTCTACAAGTTTCTGAAAGGAATGAAGGTACAAGTCCCTCCTTGTTTGTATCTTATCTTTGCAGTTTAACTAAAGAATTTTGTTCTTCAAATGTTCACCTTTGAAGATACTTTTAGTTAAGTCTAGTTATATCTATGAAACGTTCCAGGTAAACTAATACATATTGTTCCATATACAGCTTCAAGTAAGAACAATTAGCTTCACAAAAGGATATCTTAAGTGACATAGGCGAAAAGGAGGAAGATAGTTGGCCCTTATTGTTATACTTGTTTAATCTTGGCTGGAGCTGCTTCTACACATTTGTTTTTAAAGATGTCTCATATCCATCACTAATATTAATGGTATATATTTAACCTAGCTCACTAAATCTTGGTATATCCTATCCTATACATATAGCGGAGAAAGGAAAAAATATACATCCATGTGTGTGTGTGTTTATGTCTTATGCAAAATAGAATTTTACACATACCATGAACCGCAATGTTCTAAAATGAAACCTATTGGCAAATTATAATTGTAAAAAATAAATGGTAAAGGCTTACCGATTGCAGAAGATTCTCAGGAAGTAAATCAAAAATATCACTGTCAAGTAATAAATTTTTGCTGTCACTAACTTCCTCGACATGTTGATTTTTCACAGGAGTGTCAAATTTCAGGGACCTACTACGTTGTGGACGCCTGACCAATTTGATAGGTGATCTGGTTGAATCATCATCTGGGCTCATATAACACCTCTTTGGTGACCGCAATGCAGGTGTGACATTCATGAGCTTTGCTGGAGTTGAAATGGATTTTGCAGGAGTTCCTAGGACACTGGATTTTGCAGGAGTTCCTTGGATGCTTGCTGTGGTTGAAAATTCATTCTTTGCGGAATATAACTTTTTGACTGGAGCTGCAGGAGGGTAAGATGACTGTGGACTAGGTAGAAAATTCCTAGACAGCAAGCCGTTATGAGAGATGGTAGATTTTGAAGATGCTTCCTTTACAGAAATAGTTTGGTCAAAGTGTGGCTCTGAAACTGGAAGATCTGAACTTTGGACAGGCATCATTGATGGCATTTGGCTCGTGTTCACTGCTTCATTGCTTGAAACTTTCTTTGAAAAGCCCCTCCGGAAAGATTGAGATAGATGGGAAGCTGTTGCGGGCTGCTGCGCTAAGAGTGCTGATTGCTCATTTGTGAAGGATAAGTTGGACGCGCTGAATGTGTTTGTTTGCAGCAACTCTTGCTTTGACTGATTAAACGGTTCAGGTAGTGTTTCTTCTGGAACTTCATCCCCCTGAATGCAGAATGTAGTATAAGTTTGATGAAACTTATTAGGAAGTTCTAATGATTATTGGAGATAATCTCAAAATGTGTGCATCTAATACCCAAATGGAGTATTTTAGGAAATAAGATAAAGCTTGCTAGCTTAGAGACAAGGTATATCAACAACGTGTGATGGGTTAGAATGAAATTTCTTAGAGAGAACTTTTGGGATATGAACATAAATCAGCCCATTATGTATTAATAATAATCAAGCACAACTTGGTGCTGTTTAAAACAGGCTTATAATTCACAGATGTTGAAAGTATTTTCAGAAGTTTGCTTGTAGTAACTTCTACCATAGAAAATACTCCCTCCTCCTGTAATTGATATTCATATTTGGCTTGTTGATTTTTTCTACATATTAAGGTTTGTCTAGCACACACTAGAACATAATTTTTTTCTTTTCCAATAACAGATTTTAATCCTAAAATTTAGTACTAAAAGTCATTGGACAAAGTCAGGCTAAGTGTCCACTATGCATATCTTAATCTTCAAATAGGACTCTCATTTTGGGAGAGGGGTACATACAAGCAATTAAACACTACGCATTATCAAGCCCATAAACTAAAGGCCAACGTAATATTACAAATTAGTACATATTACCAAGTCAAATCTACTTATTATAATAAAGAACGTATAAGGCGCATACCTCTGGATGAGCTTTAGAAAAATCCAAAAGCCGAGCTCGAAAGACTTTCCTCAATAGTAAATTACTACTATTTGATTTCAACTTCCTATCATTCTCAATTGCATTGACATTCAAAGTTACATGAAGATCAGGCTTCATACAACTTGTTCGCTCATCGCGTATAAGAACCTTTTCTACCTCAATTGCCTCAGGCAATATAAACTTCAACTGAGCTAAATGACCATATGAAAACCTCCTAAATAATTAAATCAATGACAATAAATTTAAATTAGTATAAACCACCACACACACACAAAAAATGAAAAAAAATTACTCAATAGCATAGTATAGAATTACATATGAATCGGAATAACATTACCTATCAGTTAAGCACTCAATTTTGGGGCTGATGTTGGTAAATGTTGACATAGTCCCCTTAATTCGAAGGAGCCGAATTGAACTATCCAAGCTACTAAAAAACTTATCCAATATCTCGTACCTGAAAACAGTTACAGAATATCACCTTATATTATTAAACCACACTAAAATTACCTTGAAACTCAACTCCACAAAGACTATACCTAATTATTGGATTTAACTACCTAAATCTTAATTTGCAATTTTGTCAATTTAGGGTAAAATAATTTGTTAAATTATATACACCCAATTACATACTTTTTTTTTCTTTTCTAAATTATATTACATATCTCATCACATTCTTTCTTAAGTTCATATTAACCGGACATAACTCTTAAATTAATTCAATAATACATTTAACACGTTGGAGGCCTACATTCTGGATACAAGTACATTTAACATTTTTAAAAGAAAAATTACGGGCAAAAGTCTAAAATTAACATATATCACTGTCCAGATCTGCAAACACAAAAAATTCAAAATTCATTCAATTAATTAAAAAACATTTTTACTTTAATAAAGTCACAAAGTTTCTTACTTTTGTGGAAGCTTTATAGAGCTATCGGATCTTTTTGATTTGTTGGCAGGGATTTGACTCTGTGGGGATGAAGTTTGCTGTTTTGGGGAGCTCAACGGATCGGATCTATTGCACGGATCCTGGACTTGGAGCGTCTTCGCAAACTGCCGGACTTCTTTCAGGGAGAGAGCGGCACCACGGTTTCGAAGCCGGCGAGGGGGGTTCAATGGCTTCTCGGGGGTTTTGGAGCTCCATGGACTCTGATCCGAAGCTTTGGCAGGCTGATCGGTCGGCAACAGCGAGGGTTTAGAGTTTGAATGCAGTATTTTCTTTGACTTGAACGAACCAAAAGAGGATGACTCAGATGAAGCCATAGCAGATATGCACAGAGAAAGAATTCCGGGCGAGAGAAATGCCGGTGACATAGATGGAGAAGTATATATAGAGAGAGAGAGAGGGACGGTAATAGGAGTTTTGGCGCGAGTCTGAGCTGTGTCCTCTGCCATGTCAGGTTTCGCGCCAAAATCCTATTGGCCTGTGATGCGACCTAGACAATTTGGGCCTAGCTTCCTTATATGATAGCAGATTTGGACCTTTTGAGCCCAATAAACGTTTGGAGATTGCGCGTAAGAAAAACTAATAAATAAAATAAAATAAAATGTTTGGGATTTTTATTTTTCATTTTAATATGAAGATGAAGGAATAAGAAACAGGAGGTTGATACATACAGACTTAGTTTTTTGATGGGCCACGGATGGTTGGGAAAGTGGTAATAGTTGGGCACTAATGCCGATTAAGAAGAAGTAGCCCTGGTCCAAATAATATGGGCTAAGCATCCATTTGAGATCTCTAAAATGTAGGAGGCCAGACAAACAAATAAAAAGTTAATAGATAATTGTTAAGTAGTAATTTAATAAAATTGAATGAAAAATTATGAGTGTTTAAAAATGTTCGAATAAATTAAATCAAATAGAGGATTCGTTTGAAATTTGTTTATCTAATCATAAATATTCTGTCATATTTAAACAAAATTAAATGAAAACAATTTTTCATTAAAAAAACATGTGAAAGCTAGATATATCATATTGTTGAAGCAACTAGGGTGACAACCGCATAGCAAAAATTAAATTGTTTAAACGTCTTAATTTATTATAATAATTTATCTTAACTTATGAGAGGGAGAAAAATAACTTATTATCTTCAATTTTTATTGTGCATCTGCCTTCAAAACCTATTATTAATATATCAATAAAAACAAGTCATATCAATAGATCAAGTATAATTAATTAGTAAAAATTTTGAGAGGATGAGATGACAATTTAATGATTAACCACTAATAGACATGATTTTGCCCAAGTAACTTGTTTATCTAATGTAGATTCTAGAATTTTTAAATATGACTTGATTTCATATTTTTAAAGACATTTATGAATTAAGGCTATGTTTGTTTGTAAAAAATATATTTGAGATTGAACTATTTATATTAATTTAACACTATTTTGAACTATTTTATCCCATGATAAACGATTAAAAGTCATTTAAATAGTCATATGAACTATTTTTTATTATTCCTAGGACTTTTTATGGAAAATTATAATTAATAGTGCCACTCATTTTAAGTTATTAAATAACTTTATGAGACTAATACTCTAACATTAATGAATTAATAGTCCATGGTCAAATGATTAAATAGCGCAAAGTAATATTAAATTAAGACAAATAATCTAATTCCAAACATATTTTTGACAAACAAACATAACTAAGGGTCTTAAAATGCTTAATACTTTCACCAAATATCAAATGTTTACAAGTTGTTAATTACTAAAATGTTTTTTAGGTTATCGATATCAAATTTATTTTGTCAATTTATACTTTTTTTTTTTTTGAAAGAAATCCTAAATAAGTTGTCTTGTTCATTTGTCAATATATTACTTGATTTAGGAAAAAAAAATTATATACTTACTGCAATTTGAAATTTCTAAGTAGACAGTAATTAATTGGATTGAATCTTCCATATCCCCTATCTAATTTGAGAGAGGGTGAGACGAGTTAATGCGAAAAGTGCAACAAACTCCTTTACACTTGCACTTTCATTCGTCTTTATTTCTCAAAAGAATTAGCAATATATGTCGTGCATATTAGTTATTTCATTTCATTTCCCTCGAGCTAAGTTTTATTAAAATGAGTCGTATCTATATTTTTATTTTTATTTTTCTACTCTCTACATCTTTATTTTTTTATTCTTTCGATAGTTTAAAATTTATTTCAATAAACTTTCTTCTTATTTTATTTTCTTTCGATTCAAGTGTTATTTCAATAAACTCTGACGTTGTTAGAAAATTTATTTTTTTTCTTCATCTCTTTCACACTTATATTCTAGTTTATTTTTCAAAGAATCGTCTTCATTTTTCCGTGATATTAAAGCCTCGCGAATTACTGCATTGGTCTTAACTTGTAATGGAGAATTAATTAGTAATTAAATTGTGAAAAAGATATTTAACTAAAAGGTTGTAGGTGTTAGATTTGATAAAAATAAATCAATTATATGGAGTATCAATTTTGAGATTTATTAAATAGTATGCGAGTATTAAAAATATGGGCCATGGAGACCATTATGATGCAACTCAAAAAAGCCCCTCAAGGCCTGCCCTGCCCTGCCCTGCCCTGTCCTGTGGCCTTCTCGGAGTCGAATACTATGACGAGATAGACGTAATATCCGTCTTCACGTCTCCTTTATAAGTAGAAAAAAACGATATACGTATACACACACATAAGAGAGAACATTTACAACAAATATTCCAATTTCTTCGACGCAATCAATCAAAACCCCTTTCGTTCTCTCCTATTTGATTTTTTCCCCTTTCAATCTCTATCATCATCGCATCCACTTCAGCCCTTTGGTCGCACAGTCGATTTTTTTTTTGATTTGTATCCGATTCTTTTTTACTGGGTTTCTCCAGCAAACTTGCAATTTCAACTCATTCCGGTGGTTTCTAAACTTTATTGCCCCCCAAGTTTAATTGGGTTTCAGGTAAAACTGCCATTTGTGGCCTCGATTTTTAGTTACAATTTATGGGCGTTGGAGGAATTATTTAAACTTCACTCGCACACAAAAAATATTTCTTGTTATGGTTTTGTTATGTTGATTTGTGTTCCTTTTGATATCGATATATTTTGTTCAACCACAAAGTTGCAGAAAATAGTTAGCTTCTTAATCAGCTGATCGTGTGACCAAATTGTTTTACGTGTACAGAGTGTTTTACACTTATTGTTGTCACGTGTTACATAAAAGTGCAACCTTTACTTAATTTTTGTTTAGCGATTTTGTGATCATTGATTACTATTTTCAATAAATGGGTTTCTTTTTGTGTATGTTTGTGAGTCTTTTCTTATGTACTTTTTGAAAATTAACTTCTTTTCATTAAAAAGGGAGTTGCTTTGTGCTGAATACTATCATTCTGATTGTACTAAATGTTCAGTGGGATTCATGAGATTTATCATAAAACACCTTAACTTGGTAATAATATTTGGAGTTTATTTGCATTATTGAAATCAGATGCTTATTTATGCTTTCAGCTTTTATGTGTTTAGAAGGTTTTTTAATTAAATAACAAGAAGGTTGTTTAATGCTCATTGACTTCTTTTTGAATGGAATATAAGAAATGATCCTTTTACTAGAAACTGTATTTCAATTTTTATGTTAGTCCTCACTTCTTTAGTTGTAGTCTATGTTACATGGACTTGGAAACCCTAGAAGGATCACGAGATCTTTGTTCATTTTCCACCAAAATGCTGTGCCAGACACCCACACCTGTACCCGTGTTGACACAGAGTACTTCTGGATTTTAGAAGAGTCCGTGTAACAAAAATAGGTTGTAGTACTTCTTCCCAGAAACTGATCGTGGGATAGGGCCTGAAGGCGGAGTCTAGATTTTCCAGAGATATTGTAATGGAGAATGCTTCCAGCAGTGTGCTTTTATCTGACATTTAGTAAGGAATTTTGCTTTACCGTGGGATATGGACTTCTACACGTAGTGATTCTTGAACATACATGACAAAAAGGATTCTGGTAGTTGTAGTTTCTTTTTCTTCTCCCCCCTGCTCCCTGTTTTTTGGAGGGTGGATTCTCGGTAATAAAATATGTCAATAATATAAATATTTAGAAGCATGTAGTATTAATGTATATAGTCATCTGAGTTTATGAGATTAGTCATCTGAGATTCTGAATAGGAAATATAATATTAAGGAGGCTGTTTGCTAGGCATTTATGAATACATTGCCAACTTTGTCATTTCTTGTCTTCTGGAGTTAAACTTTTATGGAAGGTTCTAGAATTTCGTGAGAAAATTTAACAAGTTTAAACTGGTTCAAATTGTGTGTGGCATTACTACATTAATATTATGTCTCTTCTTGTTTGTATGTGTGACAGTCTATTTTTTTAATATGATTTACTCATATGCCCAAGCATTGTATATTACGAAGGGAATAATTTAGTTATTTTCCTCTTTCCAGCACTATGCTGTAAAATTTAAGCACTTCGGGGGATGGCCTGGCTGTATTTGTCTACTGTTAGTGGATGTGAATGATGTTCAGTGAACAAAAGGTTGCTAATGCACTTAATATTTTTAAATGGAAATGGCATGGTGAATCATCCCTAACTACAGGATTGCTTAATGACGTTCCCCCTGAAATTGAATTGTCCAATTACGACAGAGCACCAAGTCCTGGTAGTGAAAGCCCTTCTGGGCTTCTTAATGGTGATAGTTTGAATGCGGAACCTATTACTGATTTGGATCTGTTCTTTGAGAGGCTGTACTGCTACTATTGTGAGAAAGGTCTCTGGTGCATTATAATAAAGTGGATAGTTGAACTGTTGAGCTTGGCTTTCACCATATGTTTCTCTGGATTTTTCTTATTATATGTTGATTGGAATGGTCTTCGTAATGCAAAGTGTGGGATGGATGCAGTTGAATCGGGGATTAAACCATGTGACTTGTCCAAGGAAGCTCTTCATCAGCATCCTTTTACCCCATTTACACTTTCCAAAGCTGTTATTGTCGGGTATTTGGGAATATTTTCCATCTACTTGATCTTCTGTTTTTTAAGGTTTTTTGCACAATTGAAGGACACTCTAAAAATCCGTAACTTCTACTGCAACAGGTACTGTTTTTTGAGATTCTTTCTTTTCTTTTCTTTTATGTTCTTTTTTTTTTTTTTTTTGCTGACGAGGTAACGGGATGGTTTCTTACATACAGAGGTCATTTTTCCAGCAGCCTTATGTTTCGGTAGCAATACCATTTGTCATTACCTAGTTGACATTATAGAAAATGAAATTTTGTCATGCATGATAAACAATTTATAGTTTTGTGCAGTCTCCGTGTAACAGACAATGATATACAAACCATGCCATGGGCATCTATTCTTGAAAAGGTTGTTCACTTACAGCACTCACAGCAACTGTGCATAGTCAAGGACTTGTCTGCTCATGATGTTGTAATGCGACTAATGAGGAAGGAGAACTACTTGATTGGAATGCTCAACAAAGGAGTGCTTTCTTTTCCAATCTCTCAGTGGGTTCCGGGTGCTGGTCCACCTGTCAAATCTGGTCCTACCAGTACACGACGTCGTTTAATACTAACAAAGACCCTTGAATGGACCTTAAACTGGTGCATTTTACAGAGCATGTTTGACAGGTACGTGGTCTTCTTTTCCACTTAGCCAAATATATTATGTAGTTGAATGCTCATAACAGTTCTCTGATCACTAGCATATTTGTTCTTCCAAAGGAGAGCTCTATTAAGACCCAGATGGAAAGGGTCCTTGTACTCCAATCAATAATTCAAAATAAGGTCTTGTATAGTTCATTCTTTTAAAATAAAAAGTTCTTGAATAGTTCAGTACTTCAGTGCCTATCAGCTATCTGGATATGCTTTGGGTAAAGCTACTTTAATGATCATAATTTTTAAAAAGGGAGAGGAAGCTGGTTGGTCAGGGTGATTATATAAATGGTCTATATTCTATACGTTTATCGAGTTTGACTTTCTATTTCTGAACCAAATAATTTTCTGCAGAAACTTTTGTATTCGGCGGGACTTCATTTCCGATCCTAAAACATTAAAGAAAAGCCTTGTGGTAGTTGGGCTTGTAATGCTTCTCCTTTCCCCATTTCTTGTCATTTTCATGCTGGTATATCTCTTCCTAAGGCATGCTGAGCAATTCTATAATCATCCAAGCACGGCGTCATCTCGAAGATGGTCTAATCTTTCAAAGTGGATCTTTAGGGAATTTAATGAGGTATTGTCTTTACCAATATCTTGTTCTCAACTGCGTTGCTTTTGAGTGTGTGCTTGTGTTTTTTTCCTATATAAAATCAAATTTTAATTTGAATGGGACAGAATCTGGATGATAGGGTTGTGAAAACATGTTTCATCCATATTTTGTACTTGAGCTCCATTAAGAAGTATGCTACTCTGCTGAAACACGGAAGAAGTGAAATGTTAGATCATACCACTATGTTGGATGGAATGAGTTGCCAAAACAAGATTTTTGGATAAAATGAAGTTTCATGCTTTCTTTACATAACCAGATTAATCATGCAATCAAATTTTTTCTTCCTTTATGCCACCTGAATGTTACATTACTCTATTTGCATTTGAGCTCATTGTTATTTAAGAACTCTGATGACGATAACAAACCTTATCTCTCGGCTGGTCAAGATGCAGTGCTACTCTACTAATATATAGGGTTTGAAAGGTAATGGCCGGTCTTTGTCCTGTCAACACATTGTTTGAAAAGGTCGTTTGGTGATGTTAAATTGAGGTATTAGGAGGCGGACAAAATTGCAATTAATAGCACAAACTGAAGTGACTGGCCTAGATCCGAACCTTTATTTCTCATTGCCTCCCATTTCATGCCCGAGCTTATAACATAGTACTACACATTGTGTTTAAGAACATGTGTCTAGGCCTCCAGGGTTCTGGTTTATCTCTGACAAACTCGACATATTCTGGTCATTTTGATATCTGTATCCAATTCTACAATTAGAATTTTATGTATGTTGTCACATATCTCATAATATTTTGTTTCAGGTTGATCATTTATTCAAGCACAGGATGAACAGCAGTGTAGTACATGCTTCTGAATATCTGAAACAGTTCCCATCTCCTATTTTGTCTATCATTGCAAAGTTTATCTCATTTGTTTCTGGTGGATTTGCTGCTATTCTGATCATCATTGCATTTCTGGAGGAGTCCCTACTTGAAGGCCATGTAATGTATTTCCTGTAAAATGTGATATATTGTGCAAATTGATAATTACCACAAAAATTAGTGGAGAATCACATTTATTAATGCATTTTGTTTGACATTTCAGATTTTTGGTCGCAATTTGATTTGGTATGCTGCCGTCTTTGGAACCATAACAGCTATTTGCCGGGCTGCAGTAACGGATGATCATCTAATCTTTGATCCACAAGGGGCGATGTCTCTAGTTGTCCAACACACACACTATATGCCAAAGAGATGGCGTGGCAAAGAAAATTCTGAAATTGTGCGGATGGAGTTTGAAACTCTCTTTCAGGTAATTCTGCTGTAATGTTCTTTTCTGTTATAAGCAACAACTTGTTTGAGTTATCGAAGTAAATGTCTTGAAATTCAAATTTTTGATGGTTGTTCTCAATGCTAATCCATTAGTTAATATAAGTAACAATGAATAAGAGAATTTTACTAAGATAAGTTTGACAAACCACCAGTTTTCTATCAGGTAGTCTGTTCTGTTTTGAGGGTTAGCGTTATTGTGCATGATATCGGTGTATAATGGCCCCCCACCCCCCACCCCTTCTCCTCAACAACAACCAAAACAATATTAAATATTTAATGACATTATGATCAGTTGTGGGAGTGTTGGCCTCATGTGCTTACAGGAAAATACCCTCACCATTTATTCATATAGGGTTTATATTAATTCAGTACTTGATTGAACTGAGTTTTCTATGATGCAGTATACTGGAATGATGCTACTGGAAGAGATGGCCTCAATTTTTCTTACTCCTTATTTACTAATATTTGTTGTCCCAGAGGTAGATGTTCAGTATATTATTTAATCATGTGCTACACTTCTTCTGCTAGTTTTTCAACTGAGAATCTCTATTACTGTTGCAGCGAGTGGATGATATTTTGCAGTTTATTGCTGATTTCACAGTGGAAGTGGAAGGTGTTGGTCACGTTTGCAGGTGAATCTGCAAATCTTTTTGATATTTTTATTTCGTGCTTTCTCAGTAAGCCATGAGATCGAGTATGGAATTCTGTTTACTCACTTTAAATTGAGTATCTGTAACTTCTAAAAAATGTAAATGTTACTAAAATAAAGTGAAAGATGACTGTGTAGGTATAGTTTTCTCTCTGCATTTGGAAAGTGCCGCATGGCCTATATTGCTACTCTCCTCACCTTGTAGAATTGTTAATGTAATCATTTTATTGTCTTGTTATTTTGGCAGCTTTAGTGTCTTTGATTTTCAAAAGCATGGCAATCTCAAGTACGGTTCACCACATAATTCACCTCCCATTGAGAGAAGTTCCCAGGGAAAAATGGAGAAGTCATTCTTGAGGTATGATTACCGCCCATAAGTATTTCTCGCTTTGATTGATCATAAATCCTTGTCTCAAAATTATATCTTGCTTTTATCTAGCAGTTATTTGTAATTTGACATTACTTCTGTGGAAGGTCCGACATGTATTTTACACTAATACTCGTATTTCATCTCCTTAACTTGCTTGCAGCTTTCAAAGTAGCTATCCTTCATGGGAACCAAATACTCAGGGAAAGCAATTCCTCTCAACACTGGAAACTTTCAGGGAACAGAAGTTACAAGGACAGGAAAGAATACCTGCACATTTACCCCCTAGAATGCAGCAATGGAGTCCAAATTCGAGAGGCCACGGTGATCTAAACAGCTGCTTCTTGAGAGAAGCCCTTCATAATATTCCAGATAGGGGCTACCAATTGGGCTCCTTGTGGCTGATTGATTCCAATCAGAATAATTATCCTTATATTCTTGACTGGTACTATACGTCTCAACCTCATCTTGCAACTGAGGCTCCGAGAAATGTTCCATCAACATCTTCTGGTGTTGCTGAGGGGAGCACAAGCAACTTCTGGATGCCACCCAACATGGCACGTCATGAAGCAACATACGACGAATATTGGGGGCAATTGTTTGATGATCGATCTCAGAGTCATATGGAGGCGTCTACTGCAGCTCCCCTCTTCTCGGGGAGTGTGCTACATCATGATGACTCAGTCAACGCAGCACATCACCCTAGAAGGAGCCATTGGTGGGCTAGAAGTAATGCACAAGGTGGGAACACCCAAACAAGCTTTCTGGAGCCTCCAACTTTCAACCGCAGCGCTGATAATTACTATGACAACTTATCTGATAGAAGCATAATAGAGGAACAAGAGCACTTTGACTTGAGGAGATCTAACAGGTTGTCACGGACTTTTTACATGGACGACTTGGAGGGAGGACAATTTAATCTTCCATTTGATGATATCTATAGTAGACACTCTCAGAGTTCAGAACCAGACCCCTCAAATCTCGTGTGATTAATTGCTTTCGGTTCTTGGCCTTCTGGCTTTAAGATCTTGAAATGTGTATATGGGTTTCCAGGTTTGGACTTAAATATCTGTTCTTTGGCATAAGAGGAAGATCTAAATTCTTTGTTGTATATAATTCACGGCGAGGTTAGATTCTGAACAGGCCTTCAACTTCATTTGGAACATGGTGACTAAAGAAGATTAGTCACCTCATTTCTATTGAAGATGTAAACATAAACTAGTCCATTTGTTATAGTCACTACATATATACTGAAACCCTATTGTTCTTTCTGATTTTAAGTGGTGGTTCTTGCATTGGGGTTTGAAGTAGTAAGGTGGGTTTGGTTCTTGGCAACGCAAATAAATCACTATGGATGTTTTAGCCGAACCATTGTTTACAAATCTGATTGTGTTGAGCACTGTGCAAATTTGCTTTCATCTGCCTTGAGTAATTTAATTTATTATATTATTTGCAAAGTAAGAAAGTATTTATTTTTTGGTAGTTTGGGTGAGAAGAAGAGAAAGGGAAAGATTAGAGAATTGTTATTTTTATAAGTAAAAATTGATACTATTACAATGTTTTGAATACTCTGTAGAATTAGTTGACGTTTTCAAAGTCATATGTATGAGTTTAGTTGGTTATAAACAAATTATCAATTAATTTTTAATGATAGGGACACATCATTTGTAGGTTACTTCTTGTAACGGTTTAGTTATTTTTTTTAAATTCAATTTTAATTTTTATGTCTTGCAATTTTTTTCATTACTCAATTTTTCTAATTTGGCTTCTGAAATATTCATATTTGGCAAAATATTATCGTCCTTTTAATTTATGATAATTACTGAAAATATAACTTCAATTGAGGAAATAATTATTGCTGAAAGGTTTGTTTGTTTTAAGCTAAAGTAATTATTATAGACTAATAAATATTTTTTTTATTTTAATATGAAAAAAATGATATTATTATCAATTGAATAAATATTCTCGTTATAAAAAAAATTTCTCCCGACACTTCAACTTTCTCAACACTTTCTTTCCTTCCTACCATTTTCCTTTATACCGTGATACCTTAGCAAGGGGAAGGGTTTTCCAAGGGTTTAACCAGAGCGGCACAGCGATACACCAAACCCGGAAAACCCAATCTCAGACATCGCAACAATTCGCCATGAGAAGAGCTTCATCTAAAGTTCTCTCTCACCTTCAACCATACACCAAAACCTCTTCCTCTCTCTTCTCCAGAGACTTCACCACCAAACTCTCGAACAATCCCAACAACCCATCACAAACCCATCTCGAGAACTGCTCTAAATCCCATGGTTTGCTATTTTCTAAAATCAAAGAACCCCAATTTCCTGCAAACCCATCTCAGAATCTCAATACCCTTGTGGACCAACATCAGCAATCCCCTCAAATTTCCTCTAGACAGAGGAAAATCAAAGAAAAATCACAACTTGAGGAGGCTTTTGAATCTGCGAAGACCACTGAAGATATGCTCAAGTCATTCAAAGACATGGAGGCTAGTTTTAATGAGAAAGAGCTTGGTTTGGCCTCCTTGAAAATGGGCCTTAAACTTGACCAAGAAGGTGAGGATCCTGAAAAGACTTTAACTTTTGCTCTTAGGGCTTTAAAAGTTTTGGATTCAGATGATAAATTGTCTTTCCCTCTTGCCATGACTTTGCAATTGTTGGGTTCTGCTTGTTATAACTTGAAAAGATTTAATGATAGTTTAGGGTATCTTAATAGGGCTAATAGGATACTGCATAAATTAGAGGACGAGGGTGCTTGTAGTGTTCATGATATTAGGCCTGTTATTCATGCGGTTCAGCTTGAATTGGCGAACACCAAGACGGCCTTAGGGAGGAGAGAGGAGGCTCTTGGTAATCTCAAGAGGTGTTTGGAGATTAAAGAGATGACATTGGAAGAAGATAGTAGAGAACTTGGTAATGCTAATAGGGATCTAGCCGAGGCGTATGTTTCAGTTTTGAATTTTAAGGAGGCGTTGCCATATTGTTTAAAGGCCATGGATATACATAAGGCAAAATTGGGGCTTAATTCCGTGGAGGTTGCGCATGATAGGCGGCTTCTTGGAGTAATTTACACTGGATTAGAAGAACACGAGAAGGCATTGGATCAGAATCAGTTATCGCAGAAGGTCTTGAAGAATTGGGGTCTTAATGCAGATTTACTTCGCGGTGAGATTGATGCTGCCAACATGCAAATTGCATTGGGGAAGTATGATGAGGCCATTAATACTTTGAAAGGTGTTGTTCCGCAGACTGATAAGCAGAGCGAACAGCGAGCCATGGTCTTCATTTCTATGGCCAAAGCCTTGTGTAACCAGGAAAAGTTTTCAGACTCAAAGAGGTGTCTAGAGATTGCTTGTGGAATTCTCGATAAGAAAGAATCTACCTCTCCTGTTGAAGTTTCTGAGGCGTACATGGAAATATCAATGCAATATGAGACAATGAATGAGTTTGAAATAGCAATCTCTTTGTTAAAGAGAACACAGGCCATGCTTGAGAAGCTCCCTCAAGAACAGCACTCTGTAGGAAGTGTTTCTGCAAGAATTGGTTGGTTACTTCTGCTAACAGGCAAGGTGCAACAGGCTATTCCTTATTTGGAGGATGCAGCAGAAAGATTAAAAGAAAGCTTTGGTTCTAAGCATTATGGTGTGGGGTATGTTTACAATAATCTGGGTGCAGCTTATCTGGAACTAGATAGACCTCAGTCAGCTGCACAGGTTTTTGCATTTGCTAAGGAGATCATGGATGTCTCCCTTGGTCCTCATCATACTGATTCAATTGAGTCATGCCAGAACCTTTCAAAAGCATATGATGCCATGGGAAGGTAAACAAGCTTTTTATTGTTTATTATTTGTTATTTATTTCCATATCATGACATATTCTTTGCTAGTTCATTGGTGTTGGGAATTCCACCACAACTTTCCCCATGTAACTCAATTACTACTTTTCTTCACCTATTTTTGAGGTTGGGGATGGGGCTCTGAATCTTTACTCATCCTAAACCATCAGTAACCAACCCAACTTATCCTCTTTCACTCTTTCTCATTTTCCTCCCTCGATGCATCTCTATGAAATATTCAGTAAATATGATCTCATTATGATATGATTTCTTTGTCTTATATCTGCCAAGATAGAGTGTAGCAATGAATATCCCAAATAACAGAACATTTAAACTTTTAAGCTACACATATCAAGATTACATCATCCACTTATCCAAAAACAAGAAAGAAATGAAGAAGGTCATCCAGTCCATTAATATTTGGTCCTTCAGAATGATTTTGTAGGAGTGCATAACAATTTCTTTTCGTATATAGATATTGCATGTATTCAATGCCCAATGTTATCTGTTTCCCAACTATCCCAACAATTCCTTCTGACCACTCCCTCTTCTAAAGTGAACTTTGTAGTTAACACGAAATTGGCATTTTTTCTCCTTTGTTCAAAGTTGAAAAGATATTTGATATACACATTCGTCCAATTTAATTTTCCACATAACATTTCCACCGCCAGAAGTTACGAATATATTTCTTTCAAATAGATTAGTAATTTTATGGGGTTTCTCTTTCATTTTGATGTCTACACATTAGTTTTATATGCCCTAATTGGATTTATTGTTTAATACGGATACTTCCATGTAGTAGGTGAGTATAGTAGCCATGGCGTCGCCTAGGCGATGATTAGGCGTCTTGACACTTGAGAAGGATAATGTGACGCCTTGGGCGCCAAGCTGCCAAGGCTCACGCCTTAATAGCTGGCCTAAGTTAAGTGATTAAGTCATTTTTTTACCCATGACTCATCATCATAACCCATGAACTTGCTATGTGTTGTAATTTTATTACTTATTGGACTTGTAATGTGTAATGGGTGTTGAATTGGTTGATTCTTTATTTTTTACGTAATGTTTGTCAACTTGTTCTACTAGTTTTTAATGTTAAGTGTTTTATTTTTGAATTTTGATTGTGAAATATTCATATGATTGTGTTTTTAAGTATATTTTATTGTGTTAATTATTATGTTTTGGGTTTTAATGTATATAAAATTTTATTGTTCAATATACTTTTTAAGTAAAATAACTAATGTATAAATTACGCATTGTTAAAAAACTTGTCGTCATACGGACGTCATGGCGGGTGCTTTATCGCTTAGGCGTCTTAGCGATCAACTATCGCCGCATCAACTATGTATGTGAGTCTGTTTATGTGTTCGTGTTTTCAAGTGCATGATGGCTTCGTCTTTTCTCCCTTCATATCAATGCCATGGACCTCGTCCTCTTCTTTGTTTAAAAAGATCAATGTTCAGAAGTGAGTTGAAATTAACCCCAAGTTCTTAAAATCTTCTACAAGTTCTCCTTTCTTCACCTCCAAAATAGTCTTATATGAGTAGTTATGTAGTGTTTTACAAGATTATACAACGTTGTTTCTTATATGTCATTCTCATTATCCTCACAAAACCTGGAATAGTTTGCTTCTATAGTTTGTATTACACGTTTTCCTTATGACTTTAATTATGAACTGAAAGATCATTCTTCTGTTCCTGTTTATATGGTAGAATTAATCATCCAAATGAGCTTGTCCATTTCCCAATAGAGAATAGATGCCCTAAAGGCCATCTTGGTATGAGCTTTGTACATGATATTTTATATTAGTATTAAAGTAAATGTTTGGTTGACGTTAGTTTCTAAGATTCTTCTTATGTACACATATTTGCATTTTGATTTGAGAGTTGAAATATTTCAGGGTCCCTTTATGTATATGGAAACAGACAAGCTGGTTTCCCTTAATGTCTTTTCGCCTTGGAACATCAGAAGACCATGTTATTATTTATAAAAAATCAAAAAAAGAAAAAGAAAAGAAAAGAACATCAGAAGACCGTGTTCTTTCTTTTTTGGAGTTCCTGAGCCTTATTTTCTGATTGTTTTTTTTTGGTTGTCAAGTATGTTGTTTGAACTCATCTTTTGGATTTTGCAGCTACACACTTGCGATTAATTTTCAGGAGAAAGTAGTTGAGGCTTGGGAAAGCCATGGTCTAAGTGCACAGGATGAACTCAGAGAAGCACGCCGACTTCTTGAGCAATTAAAGAAGAAAGCTCATGGTGTATTATCTGAACAGGCTGCCATGAAGGCACTGCCTTTGTCCCAGTCTAGTAAATTTGTCTCAGCTAGGAGCTCACAACCTGGTGTTAAAGTCAGTGAGAAGGTACCAAAGGTGGCCTAACAGGTCAACTAAGAACTGGTGCATCATCGCTGCAAAGCCACATGCTTCTGTTTCTGGTGAGCTTTACAAATAAACTCCGAGACTTGTGAGTTTGTTCATTTTGATATCTCTGATATGTGTATTAGTTGTTTAAGGTGGCTGGGCCAGATTTTGGAGAGTGCAGTATCTGTTATCTGATAAAATCTGTATTGAACATTACATAGTATTTAGTCGAGGAGTTTCCGAGGAGTTGATTTTCATAAGGTTGTCACTTTAACTAGTCTTAAAAATTAAAATAGAAACGGATGAAACAATCATTATAATAATTTGTACGTTAATATTGTAAACTTGTGAGACTTGCATCATTTCTTGTCATTAGATGGTATGGGAGGAGCAAAGTCAGCCTTATGAGTGAACATATTAATTGGTCTAGTTATGTTCGGAATTCTCTGGCTCTTTGTTAAATGGCATAACGCCTGATAAATTGATACCTCTGGCTAGGTGTTGTGCTAGACATTTTAGAAGCATTTGTAAGAAAAATTAACATTTGAGCGATGTTACATATATCTTAGTTGGCCAAGGTCTGTCATGAAATGATGCATTGTGCTTCATTTCCGCTGGTTGTCTCAACTTCTGGAAGGTTATGATTGGTAGTATTACGAGCTTATGTCATTATTTATTATATTAATACTTGTAATGAAGAACTGTGTAGACAAGTTGTAGAGAGCATAGAAATCATGTCATGCCATGCTTTGCTATCGATACTTGAGCTGTAATTTGCTTAAAACTTGTTTATGGCATTTGCATTCATACCCTAATAAAATAGTAGGAAAATAGTAGGTTTGATCGTACAATCTTATTATTGTTTTATAAAAACATCTAGATGCATTATCAATTGAGATTCATTTATCAAAAATCCTTATTATGTCTTGAATTCGTTGACCATTTTTTTGTGACATCCAGCAATATGTGCTTCATTATTGATTTTTTTTTCTTTTTTATTTATAAATTTTATATTATACGAAAATGTGAAGAAACGTGTAGTGTGAAACAAACTCCAAATCTCCTTTGCTGGAGGAAACATCAAATATGATATCCTGGAAAACTTTGTTTTCCGTTCTCTTCCTTACAATCCATTTCCTATTTAAAAATGGATTATGTTATTGCAAATTTTATTCCATGCACATGTATAGGAATGGTTTATTGCACATCTCTAGAAGGTCAAACTTGGTAATTGCATTTTTTTATTATTTATTCCATAAAAGTTTAAATGAGCTTGAGCTAGACTGGTGAATTGGTCAATTTGTTATGGAAGATGATGGTGGGGACTTTAAAGATCAGAAGCCATTGTCAAACTTAAAACAGAATCATATCTTTTGTTTTTCATTCACCAGCACCAACATAATTGCTCCAAGAAGAAATAAAGTTAGTGGTAAATCTTCAGGGACACCTCAATAATAAAGTTTACTCATTTTTAGGTCATAATATTTTATTAGGTCCCTCTAGAATCATGGATGGAGCACAATCATTTTCTTTCATCAAGAGTAAGAACTTCTCTAGCCTTTAGTGCTTTTAGCAATGATTTTTGCAGCCATGCTTATATTTTAGTGGTACCCAATATGACTAAATCTCTCATATTGTATAATAAAATCAAAACTAAAATCACCTAGCACACTTTTGTTCGTCACAAACTATGCATTTGCCTTAGAAGTTTAGTATCTCAAGCTTCATAACAGCAAAGAAGAGAAGCACAAGAGGAAAATAAACGAAAGGGAGGGAAAAAAAACAAGTCAATATATATGATTAATGGCTAGAACTCAATAGGAAGTACTGAACTTCTTGATCCTCTTCCATGTCCGAATGAAAAGAACTGTTTTCGAAACCTGCTGCTGCATTCTTCGTTGTTTCTAACCTCATTAAAATGCCAATCCTGCTGTATAATCTCTTGAACTGATAAATAAATACTCCGGTCAGCTGCAGAATCCACTGAGAAAGATCTCCTAATGGGCTGTATGGAAAACTGATCATCTTTTTCTCTTACATTGATGCACTCATCCCCCATAATTGATGCGTGATGAGACTTTCTTGGTTTCATCTTCACATTTCTCTGCTCAACTTTTCTTGGTGAATGATTTATAGATTGCACCAAATGCTCTCTTGACTCATTTCTTTCTTGTTCTTCACTCAATTCAATTACCACAAAATCTTCTTCACTGCGCATTAGTCCTCTAGTAGTGAATGGCTGAGGGTCTTGAGGTGAAGAATTTGGTGCAATAATCCGATCAATCGGATACCGGGTTGTGCCCGAAATGCTTAATCTGCAAAGAGGGCAATTATCATTGCTTTGAAGCCATATATCAATGCAGTCTAAATGGAAGCCATGTTTGCAGCGGGGAAGGACTTTTAGTGTATCATTTTCCTGAAACTCGTTCAAACATACCACACATTTGTACAAACTTCTTTCTTCACCTTCACTTTTGCTATACTGAAAACTTGGGATTTCGCGGATTAACAATTCATCTAGCCCTCGGCTCTGCCATGAGGGGGAGTAGACCATCAATGGATCTTCAGAACGCTGCGCTTGCATGACGGAAAAGCGCCTAAGAGGTTCAAATTGTTGCCAGTCTAAGCAGCATTTAGTGACAAAAATATAGTAGCCCACTAGCAAGAAAGCTGTGGCCATGATGCCTAGTACTCCAAGGGCTAGGATTGGGAACCCATTGTTTGAAGTAGGCAGGGGAGATTGATAAGGTGGATTTTGCTGGTTCTTGATTGAAGGAAGAGATTGGGGGATAAGATTATAATGGTTCTTGATTGGAGGAAGAAGAGGCTGAGATTCATGATTGTGAATATATATTTGTACAGAATTCATGAGAGATGGATGGGTTGGGAGAAAATCAGAAAGATGATATTTTTTTGAAGTATTGATGAACATGAAATGATCAAGTTTGCATTGGTATGATCTTGAATAGGAAGTGAGCCAGTGAATCAAATGAATGAAAATTAGAAGAGAGTACACTCTGGATAGGGGTGTGTGTGGCAAGTGTAATGAACGAGTCTTTTGAGTGTATGAACAACACAATGACAAACAATGATAAAAAGGGTGCAGCATTAAATTAAAGGGGAAAGTTTTGAGGAACACATGGTGAGAGAAAGGGGAGAGAGAGACAGAGACGAGAGTTGGAGAGAGAAAGGGTAAGTTAACTCATCAATGACATTGCTATTTGAGAAATCAAGAAAAATAACTTGGGCAGAGTTGAATTGATCAATCAAAACTTACTAATCACAATTCACAAAAAAGGATACAACTCCCCTTTGTACCATTCTATACTTGGCTATTTTAACGCACACGTTGCGTTTGTAATTAACATGTTTGTAGTTTGTGTTAGCAAATAAAAATCTCCTCCAAATTCGGAAGATAAATAAAAAGAGACAAAAAGTTAAACTTACAAAATTAAATAGGAATTTCAGTAAACTTGAAGGGCAAAAAAGAAAGAGATGAACCAGTACATAATCTCAGAGAACTTTTGACTTTATAATATAGATAGATATATAGACAACCATTTCAATCATGAACATGGTAAAATTCTTTTCCAGTCAACATTCTTCCTTGGGAGTGTTTTAGGAAAAAAAAGAAAAGAAAAGGAATTGAAATTGTAAAGTGAACAAGGCAAATTGAGTTATTGCCATGCGAGAGGACAACGGCCGACCTGGTGACCCATGTAACTCCAGCGTGGGTGACCTAATTACTAACTCTCTTTTGGACCCATCATCCTAATATTCTAACTTAATTCTTACTTCTTCTTCTTGTTTGATGGAATTGGATATTTGGAAATTGAGTGACAAATATTCCAAGAAAAAAGCATCACTTTCTCATCCGTGGGGTATTATCAAAATTATTGATTAATTTCACTCTGTAATCGGTCAAAATTGTTGAAATTTTTCGGTTAACATTGTACAGACTGATCAGTTAATGTAGTAAATAAATCAAATTTTATTTTAAAATTATTTCTATTTGTATACTAGTTTAACAGTTAAGAGTATCTTTCGATAGCTATATTACTCTTATTTTGTAAAAAGTGTAAATTTTCGACGATTTATTTTATCTCAAAAAAATTACAAAGGACTATAATGTGCGAGTACGTGACACTTGTTTATGAAATAGTAGTAGTGCCATATTCTAGTCATCCCCATGTTATTGTTGCCTGATTGGAATTCTTAACGTTGTTAATCACAAACCACTTATTTTTTTAATGATCTCCATTCTTTAACACTACATGTGATCCTAATCATATTAGTATTCATTACCAAGGCCCAAGTGTTTGTTTATGGGCTTTCAGGTCTTCAAGAATGGACATTGGAATGTTGGCGTTGAGCCCCCTTCCGAGTACATTTGTGAAATATGTACGTGTTGGAAAAACTTGGGCTCGGGCTAAATGTATACTCTCTGATATATATACCAAACAATTGGTGGAGTAATTGTCCTAATTACTTCAATCGGCATATTTCATGCCAATTTAATAAATGACTAGTCTTTCTCACTCACTCACTCACTCACGTCATTTGATGAGAGAGAGTTGTTGAAGGAAAGGTACATGTTCATAGAAAATGTTAGCACAAAATCTTCCCTACAGCGAACTCCAGATTTCATGAGGCACACTGGCGTGGAATATGCCAATATGGTGTATAATATGATATCATGGAGTTTTAATTTTAAATTTAGATAATATCCATGCAGATATCTTTAATTTCTTACTAGTGCTCCCTTGTTTTGTAAAATCAGTCTAATTTACAAAATTTAGCGTCTATTTAACTTTTATAAGAGTTATTAGGGGAGCACCAGCGAGTTCACAGTCACATACACAAAGTATTAACTAATGACGAAAAAATAAAGAGCCGGACACGTACTAAACATTATTTTTGAACAAATATATGCTTGACTTTTAAAGTTGTAGTAGGTGTTAATATTTTTAATATTAAGACAAAATTGCTCAAAAGAATAAAATTATCCCAAAATCTTATTGTTTTGTTAATATCGATACCCTGTATTACATGAACAATTATCAATTAATTATTGCTATTTGTCAGTCAATGATAAAAAAAAATAAAAAAAAAATCATCAGACATAAGTTGGTGTAAAATGTTCCTTTTATAATTATATACTCTCAATCTCAAATTAAAGTATTTCTGACTTTTTAAAATTAATATTTACAAAATTCTTAAATTCAAATTGAATTGATTTTAGTATAAACAACTATACTTATTATAAATTAACTAAAAACTATCTAATTATCATATTTGCTACTTTCAAAATTTAAATGAATTCATTTATGATTTCACAAATTGACTTAAAAAATTTATATCGTAGTTTTTCTAGAACACATATTGTTTAGAAAAAAAATTCGTTGGAGTAGTATTACTACGAGTATAGATGTGCACTTTGATAGATAGGTCGACATTTTATTCTTTTATTATTTTTTCGATATGGAATTTCAACTTACTTGTGATATCTTAACAACTTGGTCACCCTAATTTTTTTGTATAATAAAATTGTGATAGTAAACTTGAGATTACACTAAAAGCAATGTGCAAGTCTTTGTCTTTTTTGTATTATTATTTAAGAAGATGAAAGTCGATCAAGCAATAATCCACCATGGCCCTAGAAATAGAGCAATAATTAGCTGCCTGGACCACAATTACAGCTGATAAGGATTGAGGAATCAAATTTCTTTGATTCTCATGAGAATTAGCTTGTCCTTAACTTTAAAATCAAACAGGCATACATCAACTATAGAGCTTATTAATTGGGTGGTTTTTCTTTAAAAACCCATGCTCACATTTGATCACATACACATTAAGCTTGGAATATTAAACTGATGGAGGTGCTAATTTCCAACTGGAAAAATGCTCAATCTGTCCCTGAAAGTTATGTATTCCCACCACACAGAAGACCTGGAAACCACATTGTCCCAATTTCAAGAGACATTCCAATCATTGACCTTCAAAAATCTCCTGATAATAGAGCTGAAACCATTCAGCAAATCTTAGAAGCCAGCCAGGAATTTGGAATATTTCAGGTTTAATTTCAAAGCTTTTAACAATCTTCACCAGAGTTTAATATATTAGAGATCGATATAGAATGAGCTGTTTGTTTATTTTTGAATCGACTATGGTTAGTTAATACAACTATTTTTGGGACTGACCTATATAGTGACATGCATTCCAAAATTAGACTAAATAAGATCACGTCTTTACTACTACATTTCTAGTAAATTTTAAAGATAGGTTTGTAAAAGTAAATTTTTTCTTAAAAACGGCCGTTTATAGAAATATATCTATAATTTTGAAAACAGATGAAGTACATGATATGACACCGCACTGACCAGTTAAGTTTTGAATTTCAATGTTGTAAATTAACTAGGTGATTAATCATGGAGTTCCAACAAGCCTAATGGATGACACAATGAATGTGTTGAAGGAGTTCTTTGGCATGTCTGCCGAGTACAAGGCAAGCTTTTACTCAAATGATCCAAATAAAAGCTGCAGGCTATACACAAGCACTTTGAATTATGATAAAGAAGAGGTTCATTACTGGAGGGATAATTTCACCCACCGCTGCCATCCTTTAGAAGATCATATTCAATTTTGGCCGGAAAAGCCTACCGCTTATCGGTAATATTGTCCATAATCTCATCAATTTTCTTAAATATGCCCACATATATAAAACAAGCTTATGTCAAATTACTTTGATAATTAGTGAAAGAGTAACGGTTTATATGCGCAGTCACCACATATTCAATTTTCTGTTACTGAAATACATTTTAAGCAGCTACTCATTTTTTTCCCAGTGAAACAGTTAGCTTGTACTCTGTAGAAGTAAGGGGATTCTTATTGGGAATTTTAGATATGATACGTGAAGGATTGGGACTTGAACTCGGATACTTTGAGGGTGAACCAAGCAAAATTCAGTTGTTATCAGTTAATCATCACATTCCATGCCCCGACCCAAGCTTGACCCTGGCAATGCCTGAACATTGTGACCCAAATCTCATAAGCATTCTTCATCAAGGTGATGTGTCTGGACTCCAGGTCTTCAAGGATGAGCAATGGATTGGTGTCGAGCCTCTTCCTAATGCATTTGTGGTCATTCCCGGCCTTCAGTTACGGGTAAGAAAATGTGTATACTGACTCGACATATAACTGAATAGACACACGATAAAACACCCACAAATTTGGGAAATATTTAAATCGTGTCATTTGGTGTCTAGTATGCTGAGTCTACATATAATAACACCACGTTACGATATATATATGTTTTTTTTTTTTGAAATTTTCTAAAATAAGCATTATTTATAGAGCCTTTTGGTACGACCTTTTACTTGGATGTAGGTTATCAGTAATGAGAATTTCAAGAGTGCGATACATCGAGTGGTGACTGATTCAAAAGAGGCTCGGACTACAATTGGTGGATTCATTATTCCCTCAAACGACTTCATCATAGAACCTGCAAGAGCTTTAACTAATGCCGGCAATCCTGCTCTTTACAGATCCTATTTATACAAAGAGTTTTTCACCACTTTCACTGGAAAAGGTTGCGAGGCTGAAAGTGCATTGGAGTGTTTTAGGCTTCATGAATGATGGATGACGACAAATGGGCAAGAATTTGAACAAAACCTTATGTAATTCTATTTCTAGTCTATGAATAAACTTGTACGTGTAAGTAGCGTGGCAATGTTTACTCACCTTCGTTACTGTTAATTGTTGTTGTTAATTTAAACCCCACGATAATAAATTCCCACAAGGATTAATATTTTGTGAGTTATCTTATTTTAAAAAGTTCAATTAAAATTATATTTGCATAATACATATATAAAATAAATCATTTGTTAATGTGTACATGATACAATAAATAAAAATTAAATATATATTTGAAAAATATATTTATGCATACACACAAGGACATATTTTAATTAAGTAATATATAAAAATAAAAATATTAATTTAATTAATATTACGGGACAAATACGAGGCTGGGTAAGAAATACTATTTTCTCCCCATCCTTATATATAATTATTCAATGATTTTTTTTATCTCCGACTTTGTTTTTGGTGAGAGTCAAGATAACCGTTCTATTCGGAGCAAGGCATGAGAATTACATTGGGACGGATGAAATTGTCTATCCCTGGTTGAGATTGCATAATACTCTTTCTGTCTTTTATTATTTATTTTTTTTAAAATGAACACGTATATTAAAAAAATAATTAATTTTATATTTTTTAATTAAAAATAATTTAAAATATTAATATTATCATTGCATTAAAATAAAGAGTGTTACTTTTTAAATATAAATAATAAAAGAATTAAAATTATATTTAATATTTAAAATAATATTAAAAACTAAATAATTAATACTTACTTAATTTTCAAACGATAAATATTAAGAGACAAGTAAAAAGGGACGGTAAGAGTAGCTGAGTGATTCTAGATGAACATATTTATTAGACATAAAATTAATTTTTTTTTAACTATTTATATTTTAATCTCCTATTATTTATAATAAAAAATATAAATAAATAAATAAAATTTATTTTTATGTCCACTTAAAATTTTTGACTCTTCTGTGGACACTGCTAGGTTTTTTTTAGGTATTAAGAAGTTTTCATTAGTCGAGTCCAAAAAATTAAATTAGTCGAGTAATCATCTCATCGCCTAATGAATATTCAACTAATTTCGGTGGGCTTAACGAGAGAAAACAAATTTTAGTGGGGAACAACCAAGCTAATACGGAGTATAATATTTTTCATGTCATTATTCACTCACGTGACATGTTAGATTTTTATTGGAAAGCTGACGCAGCAGCGTGGTAGTCTCTCCCTCTCTATCTATCATTCCTGCATCAAATTGGTAAACCCCAGATTCCTTGAAATCAGTCAGACTGAACAAACAATTAGAGGTAAACGCAAAATTTCTTTCTTTTTTGCTTTAATTGTGCTTTAAAAATTTGTTCTTTATATGTTATAATTGCACCCATTAACAAATTAATCTTGACGTGCATTTGATATTTGATGCACAAATGGAGTATTGTTTGTTTCCAAGTCGTGGCATAGATTTGTGCGTTCAGTGGGGGTTTAAAGCTTTAGATACTGAACCCAGAAAAGATTTGATCTTGGTCGAAGATTTATCAATTCACTTTTTTGATCAATTTTTTTTTTTTTGGAATGAAGTTGCTTTTGATAGGCGTTGCGTTCGCCGGTACCCGACGGACGCGTCAACGAAAGCATAAATCAAACTTCACTTGAATTGCTGTTGACCATTTCTTAACAATCTACAAACACATTATTGCATTTGGGTTTTGTATATATTTTTTAAATGTTGCTTCTTAATGGTGAACTCTCTCTTGACGAGGGTTGTTCAAGTTTCCCGAAGCATATATAAAATCTGGCCCGTTTTTAACAGCGTGATGTTTTTATATCTTATTGCATCGCGTTACCTGTCTACTGGTATATTCTCCCCTTCAGATCTATAGCTTAAATTAACCCAAAAAAAAAATAAAAAATTTGATCTTGGTTTCTCGATTTAGTTCTCTATGTTAAATAATTTGGTTTACATTTATTAGTCATTGATCCCTATCATGTACTATTTTATCAGATTTTTATGCTTCTTTCTTTAATCAAACTTTTTTTTTCTTTCTGTGTTATAACTAATTTATTGCATGAAGATTGATCCCAGTTTTCCTCTTTTTGCTTGTGTTGACTTCTCAAATGTGATTTATGATTTTCTTTAGAATTATTATTGGAAAAAAATTCGTTGTTGGGATTGGATATTCAAGCAATTTTCTAGGTTCTATCTAGAGAAAATCGAAATCAAACCTCGTTTCATGTACTCTCATTTCTTCTAGGACAAGCTGTTTTGATTGTATTTACTATGGAGGCTAGTCCTACATCGGTTGTACGGACAACTTGGAGTGGATTGATATGGTGGGCTGTCCCTCCCTAATAGCTAGCTTTTGGGGATGGGATCTCTTAAGATCATATCCCAAACCCTTCAATCTTGGTCCAGTTCATAATATGTATGAAAAAGTGTCATGGAAGACCACATTTTAGAATCTATGGACCATTGTTGTAATTCAGTACCTTATACATGCACACAGAGATATATTAGTATGTACAAACTAGAAGACATAGTGTACAGCTCTGTATTTGCTGCTTTGAATTATACTAAAATGTGCATCATGATTTGAACATTCTAGAATGGATATCAACTAAAAATATATTCCTTCATTGGGTTTTCTTGAGTGCTAGGTTTTATATGTATGATAAAAATAATGTTTCTTTTTGCTCTTACACATCTCTATAACATTCTCCCCCGCTTTCCAAGGATGCAGCAAATGGACTTGGATTGTTGATAATCTCTTATAATAGATACCGAAATATATAGTGTTAGTATAGTCATACAGATTAATTGGGCACAAACACACTTTTAAGTATATTTCAAGCCAAAAATTTAATTTCACAAAAACAGAAATAAAATTCGGTATATTATCAATAACTAAAGTATATGTTACCTCAGTGTTGTAGGTAAACATTCTTCTTGAATTAGGAAAGAAACTATATTAACTGTTACCTTCTCATATTGACATAGTCATGCACAAGAATCATGAATTATTTATTGAAACATTTGCAGTAGTTTTTTATAATTCTGAAAATAAAAGTCCATTTGATTGTTAATTTATTACAGTTGATTAACAGAGTAATGAGGCTATGCTACCTCTTCCATCAAAACTTGTTCAGTGACTTAGAATGTGTTACCTATCACATGCAAAATCCTATGGGCAAAACTCTGATAGCTATATCCATACGACTATTAACTGCCTAGTTCCCGTACAGGAGTTCTACTTTTTTAGGTTGCAGGCCACCCTTTATATATTAGTATAATTTTGTCTTACCAGACTGGAGTTTTTACTTACGTAAGTTTGGATTTTCTTTTGTGCAACAATCTTGACTGCAGCTTTCTCTTTTCTTGAGCAGTTCATATTGGCTATACTGATCTAAGAGTTCGTCAAGATGGATAAACAGAGTATTAGTCAAAGAACCCATAATGGGTATTTTGTGAGTTTCCTGAGAAAATGCATCTTTTTGATTCTTTCTAGAGGTCCAATACCTGACCACATTGCCTTCATTATGGATGGGAACCGAAGATTTTCTAAACAGAATAAATTGATAGAAGGGGCTGGCCATAGGGTCGGCTTCTCGGCTCTCTTGTCAATGCTCAGATATTGTTATGAGTTGGGCGTCAAGTATGTAACAATTTATGCATTCAGCATCGAAAATTTCAAACGACGTCCAGAAGAAGTTCAATCGATTATGGAGTTGTTGCAGGAGAAAATTGAAGGGCTAATAGAAGAGGAGAGCATAGTCAACCAATACGGAGTTAGGGTTTGTTTTATAGGAAATCTAAAACTCCTGAGCAAACCTGTCAGGTTGGCAGCTGAGAGGGCTATGGTTTCTACTGCTGACAATTCCAAAGCAGTGCTATCAATCTGTATTGCCTACACTTCGACCGATGAGATCTTGCACGCCGTTCAAGAATCTTGTGAAGTAAAAATGGAAGAAATAAGAGCATTGGACACAAGAGGTGCTGGATATGGCTTATTAGGATTAAGTGGGAGTGGGAAGGAACAGGAAGAGCATTTTATTGATCTAAAAGATATAGAGAAATATATGTATATGGAATTTGCACCTGATCCTGACATTATAATTCGTACTTCTGGAGAAACACGTTTAAGCAATTTTCTTTTGTGGCAGAGTTCGTTTTGCCTGTTGTACTCTCCCTCGGTGCTTTGGCCAGATATTGGGTTCTGGCATTTGGTTTGGGCAATTTTGGACTTTCAAAGGAACTTCTTTTATTTGAGGGGTAAAAGGAAGCAACTATAAATATTCATGTGGAGGCTCAAACTCCATCAGAGTGGAAAAAGAGCTTTACTAACTCTTAGTTTTTTATGTACCAGATTCAAACATGGGCTGGGACTTGTTTTTGGGTGTCCTTACCCTCCATTTAGGCTGAGTATACAATCATTGGATGCTGTATTTTGATAAAAATATGTTTCTGACCCTGTGTAAGTTATCCATCTATTGTGTTTCCGAATTATATGATGAACTTTATTGAGTATGTGGATTAGTAGAGGGCCAGATAGTTTGGTTAAACATGGAAGACAGTTGTATAATTTGTATCGTTAAGATATTTTTTGTTATGGTTGATAGTGATAATGCTATGGATTCTCTCTCTCATATTTTCTGTATCATGAATAGTATATCTCAAGTTCCCTTGTCGATTATTCGTCTCTTACTTTGGCTGGGTGTCTTATTCTTATCTTTTTATCTCAAACTTTTAATCATGAACACATATAATATTAGCAAATTGACGCATTGGTTTTGAACAATCAAAACGGAATTCTCAAATTTTTGAACCAGGATGTTGTCTGTGATAACAACACTTGGTGCTCTCACTGATTATTCGCAAAAGCATGTGCAAGAAATATCTGCCATCACATGCACCTCCATGCCCATGCATCCTCATAGCTCTCATATTTTGAATGCAAACAAGTTATTATCCAAGTTTTCAGTGACATCTACAATGTGTGGAAAGTCCTCGTAAATATCTGTAATTGCAGCTGTACCCTTCAATGTATGAGCTATATCTATTTTTATGACCTTACTGTATTTTTGGTTACAGATTACATAAACTGACGTATAGTTTCAATAAAAACAAGTTCTTATTTTTGTTTTAAATTGGGAACTGCTATTTCGACAAGTAAGCTACTTCCGCAAGGTTCTTGTCACATAATTCTTAGTAGGTGGTCTCGCACTTATGTGAGAAGGAACTTTCACAAGATTTTTACTTGAGAAATAGCACCTCCATTAAAACATTTATGGATTTTCACAGGTAGATTGTTATTTCAAATGTAGATAAAGCAGTTGTAGCTACTGAGGTGAGTTGTATGTTCCCATTACGAGCATGCAGAAACGGAATGTTTACTTATTTACCCGTAATCTACTCAATTGAAGTCAACCATGTAATCTCTGGTTGATGATAAATTCGCAAAAGTTGTTCCAGATATCAAGGATGCTTGTATGCCAGTTACAGTTAGAGTGGAGCAACTACTACTACTTCCAGATTTTGTGGATTTCTTGTTGAGATTCGCCATATTAATTGCCAGAAGGTAAGTTTATTATCCTCATCTATTAACTCTTTTTCTCTACCAGTGGGTTTCATGACTTGCTAGCTTTCCGTTGATTCCATATATATGACCCAACATATCTTAAGATGCTGAGATGGCTTGTCAACTGACCTTTCCCATATTCTATTCAAGTTACTGGTATGCAAGTCATTAGGTCTCTTCCGGTATTCAACGTCAGTAATGCTGCGTTTGGATCGAAAGAATGAGATAAAGAAGGGAATAGAATGATTTCATTTATTTCAAGTGTATGTCTGGTTATTAGTGGTGGTGGGTGATATAATATAATGACAAAATTATCACATATATTCATTCCATTGGAATGAATTTTATTTCACAACCTCCCACACGAATTAAAAATCAAGGGGAAGGGGATGAAATGAATTTTCATTTTATTAGAATAATTTATCTTCTAAAATGATCATTAAATATACTATTTTTCATTTTATTCCTTCCTCCACATTCCATTCCCTCAATCCAAACGTAACATAAGACTTGTTTATATTAATCATATTCCCAGGGCAACGTAAAAATGCTTAACCAGGTCGTTACGATCCAGCTATTACGCCATCCGATTAATACAACCACGTAAGCAAGTGATTTCATTCTTTTTATGTATGGATGGAGTAGTAAATGTAATTAATCTTACCTTAATAATATGATCTATATTATAATCTCTCCCTCTGTTATCACTGACCACCACTAATATAACTAATTAGCGATCATAATCATGCTGATGAAGGAACAAACGTTCTTCGCTTGTAGCTAATTAAGTCTCCACATTGCGACTAGATACAACGACACACTTCATATATATATTTACAATTTTGAAGGAATTTTTCTATTGAATCTAATCGGCATGTATGTGGTAAGTTTTGATTTGTGAGATTTGTTAAAATTTCTTACAATGAAGTATCGCCCATTTTAGATTAAAATATTAAAACACGCACGAATAAATATATATTCTTGTATATTGCGATATTTTTATGATTAATTCAACATATCTCCGGACTCCGGAATTGAATTCAGGAGCACGTTAGATTAATTTAATTTGATTAGTGATTAATTAATTAGATGCTGGCTAGCTAGCTAGTTAGCTAGTAATGAGGACCGCGCGCGCACTACATCCATATTTGTGCATTCAGTCCTATTAATATATATTATTAAAAGTGAAAATATTTCCCTCCCACTATATATTCTGAGAGGTTCGAATAATAATTACAAACCCATCACCACCATTATATACATCAAAATATATGGATCATGAACGAGGAATGGAGGGACAGAAAGGGGAAGGGGCCGGGAATGAAGTAAGATATAGGGGTGTTAGACACTTAGACGGCGGCCGTGGGGGAAATTCGCGGCGGAGATTCGGGATTCCAACAGGCAGGGAACAAGAGTGTGGCTGGGGACATTTGCCACGGCGGAGGAGACAGCTAGAGCTTATGATAAAGCCGCTTTTACAAGGAGAGGTGCATTAGCGGTTCTCAATTTTCCCGAAGAATATCCTCCTACTTTGTGCTCCTCTTCTTCTTCTGCTGCCTCTGCGGCGGCAGCGCCCGGTGGTAGCGGTGGCAGCAGTGGAAAAGAAGTTTTTGAGTTTGAATACTTGGATGATAAGTTGCTGGAGGATCTTCTTGAATTTGGAGACAAAAGGCACTAGAAAGGGTGACACTATTGATCACTCTGGATCAGCGTAATAGCATTACCGCTATTATTATTATTATTATTTTTTTCTTGGGTGCAGGGAGAATCTAAAAATATAAAATGGTGCAAATTGTTTGCCCAATTTGGTCAGCCAGAGTAGCGAATAGAGTAGAATTTTTTTTGGCCTAATTTGACCAACCGCTAGTAGGAGTTCCAATCGCTACTCCTACTAGTAGTTGCCTAGTTGGTAAAAAATTTGCATTATTTTGCACATTTAGATCTTTATATGAACGATATAAAATCAGTTTGTTGACATATAGCTTATAGCAACCATTTGTTATAAATCATTCTCATATATATATATAATAAAGAGGAGAATAAGAGAAAATAATAGGGAAAAATAAATGACTTTAAAAAAGAGAGTGAGAGAGAGGTATTTTTGAATACTAATCAAGTTAACTCTTCTATGTCTAATTCTGTTTTGTCTCTTAAACAATCGCATACTTAGTGCTATCATTCCGTACTTACCAGCTTATAAGAGTATTCCTGAGGAAATGAAGGGATCGCCAAAGCAAGTTGGTGAGTTGATAGAGAAGGAGTTCGTTAGAGAAAATGCGAATTCGTGTGTAATTCCAGAGTTCTTAATGCCTAAGAAAGATAGGACGTGTAGAATGAACGTTGATTTCCAAGAGGTCAACGAAATTGCTAAAGCATTGTTATCCTATTCTTTGTTTAGGTAGTATGTTTAATGAATTACATGATACTTGTGATTTTTCTAAAATGGGTTTTCAAAGTGGTTACCATCAATTTAGCATGAAAGAATTTGATGATTGGAAAGTTACATTGACATGTGATTCATATAAATGGTTTCTTATTTTGGTTAGATTAACTAATGAATCAAGTTTCTTCGTGAAATTGTTAAAACATGTTTTACGTTCTTCCATTGATAAATTTGTTGTTAGCTATTTTAATGATAGAGTCATTTTTATCGTAAACTACGTACAGAGGTTATTTGATATACATTGAGTTAGTTTATGATTTTGATGTTCAATCTCATTGTTCTTTTCAAAATTCTGATTTTCTTCATTATAATTGTCCTTCTCAAAATTCTTGTTTGCATTGTTCTAGTAGTTCTTGTAAATATTTTTGTGTTCATGCTATTCAATTAACACATGAGTTTTCCAATTCTTCAGTCTCTATTCAGATTTTTTCTTTCTCAAATTATCCAAGCCTTGTTCTGATGCGTGTGTAATGATTTTGTGCTATTTTCTATCTCCCCTTTCTCTATTGTCGATTGCCGAAGAAGACCGTTTGTCAGCTGTTTTGCTCCAAGTACGAAGTTTTGATGATGGTTGTACGTGGACTATAGGCAAGATCCGATGCCGGGGAGTATTATGGAATTGAAGTGTAGAAAATAATGGGTTGCGGCTATGGAGTGAAGAAGAAAGATTAAGGTGAGTTCATCATATATACCAGCCTACCAGGTCACCAAACTATTTTTAGGGAATTTTTTTGGTTGAATTAATTTTATGCACATTGAATTTCACCAAGAGAATAAACGAGCGTACGAGACATTTATCGAATCTATCGTGGGATGATAAAACCGTTCGCTTGATTTTACAAACAAAATTAAAGAGTTTTTAATGTCTTGTTAAACACTGACCTCAATATCTACAAAATTATAATTCACCTAAATTTTAGAATAAATATACTTACCGTCAATTGCATGTAAACTAATATAATTAATTTTTAGTGTTAGACTCCACATCAACTCGGACCAACTCACCAAAATTAAAAAAATTAACCCAATTTACTTACTCATTTACTGGATCGCAATTCACGGTTTGTTACATATAGATATTGATAAGAAGTTTGTGACATCAACAAATAGCAACCGTAAGCAAATGACAGCCCTAATGACGAATAAATGTAAGCTATATACACAATAATTAAAATAATCACCTTCATTATTCTAATCGTCACGTCCAGTCTAATTAAATATAAACTAATCTTGGATCAATATTTTGTTCATATTTTCTTTTACTATACTTTAATAATTAACGAATTTGTAAACCAACCCGGATAACTGATCCTTTATTTTATAACCGTCATTAGTCCCTGTACTACTAATTTGTTCTTTGATGAAGTTTAAATTAGATCTAAGCAATTCCGCCAAATGTCAAACTTTCGTTGGATCTTTCCTTAATTATTTACTATTATTATGTTAATTGACATGTTTGGCTTATTAATCTTTATCATGCATGCATGTAGAGGATTCCTACTTCTTTTATTTTATTTTATTTTATTTTTGTTAATAAAGGGAATAAATAAAAGTTTTCAAAGGAAAAGGAATAGGAAAACTGGGAGAATTGAAGAAGAAAAAAACAGCATCTATCATGGATAAATAACTAGTATTAAGTAGTACTACTAATATTCATTCGACTTACGTAGCTTGAATTTGACTTGAATTTCTTTCTAACCCCAAGAAGAGTACCATACGATACTATACTAGACTTGGAAACTTCAAATCGTCGATTTTCACGTGCGCAATTGCACACTTTGAATTCTCTATTAACTTTCTTTTAAAAAAACATAAAACCAAATACAACGAATTAAGAAAGGTATAATCCCTCCCTCATCCTTTTTTCTATCTTCTTTTCTATTTTATAATGTAATATAAATTTTAAATATAAATTAAATAATGTAAATTAAAATTTCAATGAAAAATGTAAATAAAATTTCAAATAGAATTGTAAACTAGAATGCGATTTATAATATAAATAAAAACATAATATATAAAGGGAGTTAATTCATGAAATTATGCAGGTGTATAAATGATTTATATATGTATGAATACCAAGATTCTAAAAGAGTATAAAGTATGGGAATTGAAGAATATATATATTTGTTCATAAAAGTCAAATTATTTCTAGATGTAAAAAAAACATGGTCAAATATGGCCGGAGAGGGGGAGGGGGGTAACCAAACCTCCAAGATTTGCTCACTTGCCACACTTGCCACTTTTGAGTTGTTAAGTTAAAAATGGGAAAATGTGTCCAATTATTATCCAACGGTTCTAAAATAAAACTTTAATCATTTGATTAGCCACTAAACATGGAATTACTTCCTACCAAGTGAGATTTTACCTAATTAACTAGTTGAGTAATAATTTGAAATTCTAGAAATGAAAGAAGTACGTTTGACCAGAAAATAATAATTAAGGGCTAAACTTATAAACGTTGAAAACTATCTTATATAGACATGCCTATTCCTAGAATTCTCCACTTTTGTCAACATAAAAATTCAAGTTAAGTGAGAATTAGAGAGAGAGAGAGAGAGAGGAGATCAGCATAGGAGTAAAGAGGAGAAGGAGAGAGAGATAGGCTAGCAAGTCTAACAAGTTAGAAAAAAGAAAAAGAAGAAACCAAGTTAAACTGGGAATGTATAAGTCAAAACTATAATTTAATTTATCTTTAAGTATTCATACAAATTTATAATATTTCTGGAGTATTTGAAGTTAGTTCATGGTTAAAGTTAAATTTAATGTGTTAGACTTGTGTTGTCATGGATCAAGCAAGAGAATTCAAAAGATTAAAAGAAATAAAAACAAAACCTAAAAATAAAGCACATGAAAAACACTAAAATCTGCACTATTTTTGTAAAATGCATAATTAATATTGTGTAATGAATTTGAATTTGAAATTTTGAAGGTAGCTATCTCTGTAAATGTTCTAACTACCATATAAATTTGAGATTTTAATTCTTCATGAATTATTTTTGGTGATTATTTGAAGTGGACTGATCAGTGAGTTGAACCTCATGATCATATGGAGGAGAGTTGGTGAAAGAGTTATGGATTAAACGGGTTCAGTTTTTGAAACCCTAAAATAATTATAGCTAGAGTTAGTGAAACGATATGGGGTTAAATTTTTAGGGAGAAGCTCTCTATAATGGTATTGAGACGATGTAAAAATTTGACAATTTTTGGAATTAAACTCGATTTTTAAGAAATATTTTAATTTTGAATAGAAATGGCTATAAAATAAATATTAAAAGTATTTAGAAAAAATTGGAAAATTTTCAAAAAATCTGACATATATGTCGAAACATTAGGTAAGAGAAAAAAAATTAATAAAATGTCTAAGTGGGTTTAATGTGAAAAAAATGTAAAATATTGTTAAAAAAATCTAGTTTAAGAGAGCCAAAAAATATGAAATACAATTTTACAGGATAAATAAATTAAAGAATTCTTATAAAATTTAGTTAAGGATAAAAATATAATTTACTTATGAAGATGATGTAAAACGATGGTTGGATTGTAGTTACGATACCCAAAAGATACCAAATTAGCATTAGGTAAATTACTTGCGGTAATAATAAAATAAATAAATAATAACCACAAAGATTTGATGTACCGACCTTCGTGAATGATTTATGTAAGACCTCGAATTTTATGAAATACAAAATTTAATTTTTCTTCATATATATTTTTTTTGAAACAGTAAGTGGTTAAATCGATAAAGTTAAAAGTTAAGGATGTTATGTGCAAATTTTATTTTGTCGGACAATATTCGCTTTGTCGGGGAATATTCGTTTGGTCGGGGAATATTCGTGCCGTACGACGGCGCCGAAATAATAAATTATTGGTGGACCCCACAACGGAATATTTGTCGGATATAGAAAACGACAGAAGTAACCTTTTTAAATAAAAATAGTCAACGGAACTGTTAAAATACCGGTGATAAAAGAATAATAGCATACGGTAGTTTATGGTATTTTCTGTAGCACACGGTACTCTACAGTAACACACGGTATTGCATAGTGTCTCATATTATTGGTCTGATAATTGACACCGTAACTGTTACGCATCATTTCATCGATAATTGTCACTGCATAATATTTTATATTATCAATTCAATAATTGTTGTTACACAGTATTTTGCATTATTGATTTAATAATTGTCATTACACTATATTTTATATCATTGAGTCAATAATTGTTACTGCACTGTTTTTAAAATTATTGAACCTAATAATTGTCACAGTAACATATGCACAGTAATTCACATTATTGAATCAATAATTGTCATTACACAGTAACGTATGCTTTCTTTTACATTATTGTTATCTCTATTATGATGTTATTTAAACAGTTGTATTTCATTAATTTATTGACTTGATATCTAAGACTGTATTTATAACAATTAGTCATAATAATTGAATTGATAAAGTTATTTGTTTATAATATAAAGTTAGGTGATTATTAGGTAATATGAAATGAATGGTGTAGATTAAAGTGTGAATTATTGTTGAATAATTGAATTGATTTGTTTATAATATAAAGTTAGGTGATTATTAGGTGATATGAAATGAATGGTGTAGATTAAAGTGTGAATTATTGTTGAATAATTGAATTGATTTGTTTATAATATAAAGTTAGGTGATTATTAGGTGATATGAAATGAATGGTGTAGATTAAAGATAATATAATATTTGAAATGGATGGTGTAGATTAAAAGATGATCTTTAAATGAATGGTTTAGATTAAATGAATGATAAGATTTTTGGCTATAAATAGAAGCCTTAACTTAAGGATTTTTCATAAACTTCCTTACTTGTTCTTTCTTTCTATCTCTAAATACTTTTTGTGTAAGTTCTCTCTAAGTGTTCTTAAGTCATTCCTAGTTTTGAAATCTTTTGCATTCTTCTTTGAATTCCCGAGTAGAATTTTCTTATGTACAACAACTCTTTCGAAAAATCGTAGTAAATTCATTATTTGTCAGAATTTAATGAATCAAAAGCCTGTCTCTTCAGTTTTTCGTCCTCTACAACTTTGAAGAAGGAAGAAAAGTCATCTGAAATCATCTTCATGTCTTAAAATACTAAAAACCGTAACCTATTCTAATTTTCGTCACTATTTTCAGTCTTAGTTTTGAAAATTCATAACTCATTCATATTAACTCCGAATTGAGTGATTCTTGAGTCTATGTCGTCTATCTTTCCGAGAGTAACATTATTTTAAAAACATAAAGAGATTTTAAAAAACTCTAGAAGACTCAAAAGTCAGATTCTTTACTGCTACAAACAAGGAAGGATTTGTTCGGCTATAAACTTGTTTCACAATATCAAGGTAAGGGATACCATCTTTTTCATCTTCCATTATTCAAACGTACTATGGTAAGGGATTATCATTATTTGATTCTCGATAATAATATTGTTTCTTCCTTACTCATAAGACGTGCCTTTTATTTTCATGTATTAAATTGTGGAAATAACCTTACGGAGCGGATTGCCGCCTGTTGGTGAATAACCTTTCGTATTCATTCATTATTAATCTCTGAGAATAACCTTACGGAGCGGATTGCCGCCTGTTTGGTGAATAACTCTTTGTACTCAAATTCTATTAAATTGTGGGAATAACCTTACGGAGCGGATTGCCGCCTGTTGGTGAATAACCCTTTGTATTAATTTCCTTCACCTTTTGTTAATCAAACCTGCTACGGTAAGGGATATTATTTTCTTTCATACTCCTAAATCGAAATTTATTATGGAACTATTGCTTCTATAATTCCTGAAAATATTATATGTTCCATAATAGTTGAACTTCATTATTTCAACTGAACCTTCCTATTTACGTGAACCTTTCTATTGAATTGTAACCGTTATTCTGAACTGTGGATCTTGAATATCATTTTTAAATTTCACTCCACATCATGTTGACAATTTGGACATTATTTGAATCTGTACAAAGTAAACTTCCGATACTTATTGTTATCCTATTTCTTCTGTTCATCATTTATATCATTCTAATCATCCAAAAATCAAGCTGTTGTGAATATCTGTGGCCGGGGGCACAGATGTGATATATTTGTGGAACAGATGATAGGTTAAAGGCGATATAATAGGTTAAAGGCGATACATCTGTTCGGTGTCTTTTATGGCACGTGGTGAATGTTCTCTTTGGCCCGTAGTGCAAAGATGAACTGTTGTTTGGTATGATTATGACCAAAGGCTGAATCTGGTATAATCATGACCGTTGGTGCTATATTGAATATCTTTGGCCCGTAGTGCAAAGATGAACTGTTGATGTGCATGATTATGATCAGGAACTGTGAATTTATATTATCATGACTAATGGTATTTCAGATGATAAAAGTTGATGATGTTTTTACGAAAAAGAGAAGCGAGTGGACATTATAGTCTGCATTATTCTTCTAATAGATTGCTCATTCCGCTGCTATTATTGATCTGAACGTTGTTTAAGAATTTAACTGCAGTTTTTGATATAAACCTTGTATTCTATTGTATTCTATCAAGAACTCAACTGTTGAAGGCTAATGATAATTTATTCGTCATTATCTTAGTCATGATATTTCTTACTGGGCTATTTGAGCTCACCCTTTCTTTTGTTCCATTGTTTTTCAACAGGAGATGAAAACATAACAGGGTCTAGCCGGGGAATGGAGTGAGGGTCCGAGGAATAGTTATCATAGTCTTCACGTTTTGTAAAATAGTGTGGCAATAATAGTGAAGATTTAGTTGTGTATTATTATACACTGTATTGTAGTACGTTGTGCTTTGTTGTAATAATTTTGTTGTAGTCTTTTGACGACTCAAGTTTGGGCTGTGTGGGCCCAGATTTGGGGGCGTCACAATTTAGGTCACTTGGGGAGAAAAATAGTTGCTATAAACGACAGACAACAAATTAAGACAAGCAAATTCCAAAACTTTTGTGTAGCATAATTTATTTAACTGTTCACCTTTAGTTGAACTTTCAAATTATTAATATTCACGTATTTCTAAAAGTAAAGAGGATGCCATTTGTTTCGCCTAACTCTATTGATGAGATAAATCCTTTAAGATGATCAATTGTTTTAAAACGTAGATTTATTGTGATGATTCATGTCCAAACCAACTTATTTTTAGACGAATTCTTGATAGTTTAAGACTGAGAATGAACAACCCTTATATATAGGGGATATCATTATGATATTGTCGGGATATCGATTTAACTCTATAAAATACAACATGGATATAATGTTATGCGTAACATAGGGTATGATAGGTTGATCCCTTAAACATCTGTGGAGAGTTTGTATAGTCTTTGTGACTATTAAACATTTTGGAGATCGAGTTCTCAATTTTAAAAATTGATGAACAATTATAGACAGTTCTTGATCCTTACGACCACTCAGTTATGATAATGAAAATTAAAATTATCGAAACCATTGTATTTTCTATTTAATCATGTGTTGCTTCACACTTCCTAGATATCACATTTTAAAATTTCTTGACATTTATTTATCTATTCATTATATAATTATTCATTGATGTGTGTTTTATACTTGCTGAATAAATTTATTGCTCACTCTTGTATATGTTAATAATATTGCAAACAAGAGTGATAGACCTGAAGTGTCTGGATCCAAGAGTAAAGAAAAAGAAATATTCAAGTTAGAAGAGTATCATAGCTAATGTATTATAATCATTGTATTTAATATGTATGATTTTTTATGTAAACAAGAAATATAATAGTGGTAAAAGGCTATGACATGAGAAGGAAGAATATTATGTAAAGTATGTAATAGACTAGTAAATTAATAATAATATTAGGATATGATATGGATGATATTAGATTGTGAACATCAGATCTGCTGTAGTGAGTACATGAAATTAGAAGCGTAAGGGTATTTATAAAATTATGAGTAAGAATTTAAAAGCTTGAACTTTAGACAAAACAAATAATATGATTTTACTAGATTCTACTCCTATTTCAAATTGAAGTACTTTTCCTTTCTGCTCAAATTTAGATTGTATATTCACATAAATCGGGCCGGAGTCAAGCTCTTGAAACAATTTGGTTTGATTTTAATAAAGTCGATCTTAACTATAATCCTTTGTATGTGTATGAAACAACTTAGCATGCAATAACCTCAGCTATTGACGCAGTGATTTAAACTTAGCTCTGGGATAAACCGTAACCCCGGATAAAAAATTAGTGTTTGGTACCAGTCATAAAAAATTATTGATTAGTTCTGGATGTATATTCAATTATATATTTATATATTCATGCAAATCTCTCATCCAGTTTGTTTTTCTTGTATCGTTAATTCTCTAGTCAAATTTTGATTGCCCATTCCCTTAAGAACTACGACCGTGGGCATATATCCTTGACAGTTGACAAGTCCTTTATTTTGAATCAAAACTTCCCCCTCACAGGCACACCTTCCAGGAAATAGGAAAACAAAACTGCTGATAAATAAATGTTACTATTAAAATAAAAATGTTAAGAGAGTTTCATAGAAAAAGCCATATATATATATATATATATATATATATATATATATAGCATCCAGTAGACCAATACCAAAATAAAGAAACTTTCTAAATTCTGATTGATTAAATTTTAGTTTTCAAGAATTACAAATTAGAAGTTAGCTCACTACGGGAGTGTGCATGCATTCAACTATTTCCTTGATGTTAACGCAAGCAATGACAAATTGAAAACCCCACCACGACAAGTCCTGATTTTGTTGGACCCGCGATTTGTTTTTCAAAAGCAAAAATAAAGAATGAATTCAAAGATAAGAATAAAATATTTGAAACCAACAAAAAGATGAAAATAAAAGATTTGAAACCAGCAAAAGAATTTGAAACTTTTTATTTCGCCTTAATTAAATGGTCTTGTTTGACGTTTTGACGAACCCTGCGAATGATATTGCTGACTGTAAAGCAGTTATTGACTCTTTCTAGAATCAGACTAATCAAGAGGGTTAGGTAGTGTTTGTGTGGATTTTAATGGCTCTTAATAGTTTCGTATTTGAATCGGTAAGGTAATAAATTTATTTATTAAAATTTTATTTGTCTGTTAATGTCTTTTAATTAATAAGATATAAAAATTATATTGTTGAATTTTATGCAATTGTATCTTTTTTTTCTTTTCTTTTTTGTTGAAGAAATATCGAAATATTTCTTTCGTTCTAAATTATAAAATCAATATTGATTTTTAAAAAATTAATTTGAGATATTTTTAAATTTAAAATTAATATAAATTTAATTAGTGTATATTAATACAATTATAAATATTATTGAAATACCCAAAATGTATTATCAATTATAAAATTTATTATTTTAAAATTTTAAATAAATCGTGTTAATTTTAATTTTAAATTAATAATTATCTTATAATTTAAAATGAATAAAGTAATGGTTCTTTGCATTCGGACATTGTTTCTTATGAACCCACTCCTGCGAGTACGTCTACTCATTTACAAAAAGAGGAGTTAATTATTGCTTTCACGTTTTATTCGCAATTCAATTACAATAAGCAGGATTTTGGATTAATTTAATGCAAATTGGGTGTTTTTTTTTTGTTTTTTTAAAACAGTTAATCGATTGAAAAAAAATAATATCAAAAGATGAGGTTTTCAATTTATTTGTATTTATTTTTTGTTATTTTTATGGGATGGTAAAATGAAATATTTTACAATCTTAATTTTACTTGTTCCGTTTGCCAAAAAAATATTAGTATTTTTTGAAGGATTAAAGTTGAACAAAGAATAGAATAATGGGTCATTTTCAATTAATTCTTAATGGGTCAAAAAGAATTACTACTTACGTGTAATCACGTAAAAGATACATGCACTAGCCCTCCTAATGTTAAATCAAATCTAGCCAGGATTATTAATCCAGTTAGACTACTTAATTAGCTAGACAAATCAAATATGCAGTGCTTCTCTAGGCTTAGCCATTACCCATTACTCAGCAATATATATATATATATATATATATATATATATATATATATATATATATATATATATATATATATATATATAATGGCACTAATTAATGTAACTTCTTCTCGCTTAACTCATTTTTTTTTGTTGACAAAAATAAAATAAAATAAAATAATCAAAAATTGTATTTGGTGCATGGAGAATCCTACAAATAACAATTAATAATGGTTGCAATAAGGTAAATTGTAGGAAACTAAGGAATAAATGGGTCAAAAAATAAAAGGCAACAAGATCGAGACGGGAGATGGATGCTTCATGCACTGGGACCAAGAATGTCCCATATCAATGGTCCCATACTAATTTCTACATCACCCCTCAAATATTATTTATATTCTCCTCCATTTTTAGGATATGCTTAATTTTATAATTTCTTAACTTATATGACTGCTAATCATGTGGTACTAAACTTAAAAGCTTGATTATTAGAGTGAAGTGAACCCAATTTCTAGTGGGGTTTTATACAAACAATGAAGTAAGAAAGAAAAGGAAGTACGGTAAGTCCAAGAAATGAAATGACTATGTACCATGAATCTGTATTTTTCAAAGACTAAATATATATAGACATCTCTGTAGCATTTTGTTTGGTCGGTAAACAAAAATGACTGATTCTAGTATCAGATAATATTATATACCCTGCACACCACGGTTTACTATCAATAATATAATTTAAAATTATATATAGTGTGTAATATATATTTAGTATTATAATATAGATAATAGTAATATATTAAATATAAAATTAAAGAGTTATATATATAAATTATTATATATATTTTAATACATACATGTACATTCTTAGAATATTGCAACTAAAGATATACAAATTTTGATATAATTATGAATATAATATACATTGTATTTGATGAATTCGAGATTAACTCGGTATTAACTCATTAACCAATCAAAATAACTTAATTAATTTGAATAAAATCTCCAATTGACTTGTTATATATATACTAATAGATAAATTAAATATATATTATGGTTTAGATTTTAGAAGCCATAATTAAATCATCGTATTTGTATTTATCCCATGAGCGTTGGGGCTGAAAATGAACTTGAGTAGTTCGAAACTAGATTTGAGATCGACTCGAAAAATTCAAGCAAGATTAGAATTCAATATTTAAACGAGTCGAATTTGAATTCATGTCACTTTGATACTTGGACACTTACTCGAATCAAAAATGAGTCGTCCATTGTTCGATCATTTAGAATTTTCTTTACCTTCCATATCCTTACTCAATCTAAGTTCGGTGATACTTACTCGTATATACTATCGAGTATATTCGTTTATTTAATATATAGTATTCAATAATTAAATTATACACATACTTTGAGAAGTGGAATGAATTTTTATGTTTTTCGTACATATCTATCAATTACTTCATTAGTGATAATATCATCTTATTAATTTTTTTTACAAAGTTTGAGATCTAGTTTGAAAAGTTTAAATTTAAATTATTTTAAATAGTTGATTGAGTTATTTTTATCTATATTATTATAATATAAATGATTCCGTTCTGATTCTTGTATGTCTCAAATACTAGCTAATAATTTGACTAAAAAATGAGTCGAGTCGAGTCGAGCCGAGTCAAGTATAATAAAACGAGTCGAATTTAAATTTGAGCAAAGATTGTTAAATTACATTTGAATTCGAGTATGAATCTGAGTACTCAAAAAAAAAATTCAAGATCATTTTCATCCCTAACGAGAACAACTAGCTGCCTCAATCCAAGCTTCAATTCCTTTACGCATCCAAAGATTTGTAATCGAAAGACCTAGACGAGCATCAAAAGAGGGAGCTAATTTGGACCATTTCCAATTAATCAGCTTTAGCTTTCTCCGTTGTGCACCCTTCCCTTGTCTGTAACTATAATACCTGATAGCTCCATTTATTTCCCTCAAAATACTTCAAGTAGCTACAAGTAATTTAAACAATTAATTAATACTCCATCCGTCGAAAGTTTTGTTTGACTTTTTGTCCATATTAAGAAATATGATAAAATAAAAAAATTATTTATATCTAAATTCTCATTTAATTGTATAATTTTTTATATATAACTAGTGATACTCCATAAATATACATAAAAAATAAAAATATAATAATTAACACTAAGGGTATTATAGACAAATTTTTATAAAGAATTGACTATTTAAGATAAGTAAATATTTAATTTAGAACTATCTAAAATAGTAATAAAAATTTTTATTCATTTTCTATATAAATTGGAGATAGGAAGAAAATAACTAATTAACTTCTTCAACCCACACGATTTTGTATGTGTTGTTTGGCTTTAATCTGTCCATTCGGTGGACAACCTGAGAGTCGGTTCGTTTTTTTTTTTTTTTTTTTTTTTTTTAAATTTTTAATGGAATTATTTATATTCTGTAAAGTATTTGATTTGTAAACTCCAATTTCCATTGAACTCATAAAAAATAATGAATCATATAAAATGTCTACGTACCAATAAAAGTCAAGAGTATCAATTGAATTATTTTAACTAATCATAAACTCACCTAAAAACTATGACAAATTAATTAATGTTGCTCTATAAATATAGAGTTAAAGTCTTGTGCACATGCATAATAATCTTATATCCGCCGAGTTAATAGTATTCTAGTTAATTATAATTTTCAAGAGATGTGTAGACTTCAATCAACTACACTTCAATTCCGAATAACAATTATTCTTATATCATCTTTAACAACTCGACTTAAATCGAGATTTAAAATAAGGCTCAATTTATCGTTTTAAGTTGATTTATTTGAACCGATCTCAAGGTTATCCAAAAATCATGACAAATCAAAGTTATTTTAATAAATAGAGTTGAAATTACACATAATAATTTAACTCGTGTTCGGATGAAAAATTGAGATACTTAATGACTCTAATTTCATGTTCTTTCTTTAAAAACAAACACTATCGAGTAAACAGATCTCAAGTTTAAGCTACTGTACCAAATCAAATTGTTATATTTGCAGTGAATACACACAACCGACTGCTATAAGTCTAACTGTTTCTCATATCTCCCGCCTGTCTCTCTGTCCTCGATTTCAGGACAATCAACAAACCTCAGCTCCACACGTGGACGTGCTGACAAAACTAAAGAGGCTGCTCATGCACAGGCAGTAAGTAGTGCATGACGTCAGCCAAATTGCAACCTAAGTAGGGCCCTCGCCGCCGGGGCATTTGACCCACGTGTATACGAAACTGATTCCAAGTTGGGTGGTCCTACGGTTAAACAAAACAAAAAGACCCCAACAAAACTTACAATAATGGTAGGTGGCTATTATAAGGACATCTCCTTTCCCCCTAATTCTGTATCTATTATCCCTCCCTTTATTTAATTCACCCCATTATTTTAATCGTTCAATTATTAAAAATTGAATCTTGAAAAAATTCCCCACTTTTTTCCATGGGTATATAAAGGGAGGGTGTCATTGCACAAACTTTGTCAGCAACATTTTCATACTACTCTCATCACCTCAAACTCCATTGAATTTTCAGCTATGGATTCTTGTTTTACTAGATTTCCGAATCCGGATTACTCACCGGAATCTTCATTCGGATCGCCGCCGCCCCAATCCTTCGATTGGGACGAGCTTCTTTTTGACGATAGTTCTCTCCCATTTAATTTTAATGACTCCGAGGAAATGTTACTATTAGATGTCTTGGCCGAGGGAGCTAGGGAATCATCCGAAACAAATTCCTCAGGTGGAATTAAAGAAGAAGAGGTGACTTCAAGTGCAAAAGTCGGAGAAATTAAGAAGGAAAAGGCCTATAGAGGGGTACGTAGACGGCCTTGGGGAAAATTTGCAGCAGAAATAAGGGATTCCACGAGAAATGGAGTCCGTGTTTGGCTGGGTACGTTTGATGATGCTGAGGCTGCCGCTTTGGCATATGATCAAGCGGCATTTTCCATGAGGGGATCCATGGCTATTCTCAACTTTCCGGTGGAGAGAGTAAGAGCTTCGCTTAGGGACATGAAGTATGGTTACGAAGAAGGGTGTTCCCCGGTGGTGGCACTAAAGAAAAGACACTCCCTGAGGAGAAAATTAGTAAGTAGGAAAAGTAAGGGTAAAGAAGTTAAAGTGGACAATGTGGTGGTACTGGAGGATTTAGGTGCAGAATATTTGGAACAACTATTGAGTTCATCTGAGAGTGCTGGTGCTTGGTGAATTAATTAACATCAATGCTTTGGCCTAATTCTGTTTTTATTTGTTCATCCAATTTTTAATATCTTCGTCTCTTTTTTTAATTCAAAGAGGAGAATACTTGAGTTCTCTTCTCTATGTTCTTCTTCCGCTCTGTTCATATTAGTTGGGTTTAATCTTTTTCTAAATTACTCCCATCAATTATTGAATGTTGTTTTGTTTGGACATAACTATTGGAGTAAAATAAATAACTGGAAACTCATCATCATCAGTCTTAAAATTTCTAAATTAAGCTATGGAACTTTGTCGCATGCATTTATGGTCTCTCATGTAACGTTTACTTATTACTGCTGGCCCTGTACACTATGGTGAAGATTTTTCTGCGGTTAGTTCACGGTCTGTGGAATGTAGATTTTCAGTAAATTTAGCCTTGGATTCAAGTTCAACCTCTGCTTTAAACAAAGAAAGTGATGACACTTGATGCCAGAACAAAAACGTAAAAAAGGTAAAACTTAATGATAACTCGTCTTCATAACTTATTATCAATATGATTCAAACTCTTTGAACTTATCTTCATAACTTGCTGTCAATATAACTCGAACTATTGATTTCTATCTTGATAAAAGTGAGTCGTATCAGGGGACTAAGTGATTCACGATTCATGTATTTATATTAAAAGACAAAAAATATCAGATGACCATAGCAAATCAAATTGAGCACACCACTGCAGTAATAATTACAAATCAATGTATACCCGTGTTACAAAAATAGTCTTATTTGAAATTTTTTTAAATATTAAGCATTTATTTTTGTTTCATATATATTACTAAAACAATACACGTTAGTTTAGTTGATACAGCAAAAAGCAATAGTAAAAATCATGTTGAATAATAATTTATAATACCCTTCCTAACAAACATGCTAAAGAAAATATTTATAATATCCTAATCTAAAAACAATAACTGAAAAGAATTCACTAAACAGTATTAAAAACTGATAATTATACTCAAAATAAGGGTGTAAAACCTAAAACGGCCAACAAATGGGTCTTCTTGGTGAATTTTTACCTCAAAAAGGGCCTCAAACGATCTTCAAAATTATATTTGTTCATTTTTAACTTCTCTTAGATGAAAAGTTATGTTATTTAAAATTGAACTAATGATATTTTGGCCTGATTAGCTAGAGCTATACCTCTCTCATCATTACTAGTGATGGCATTTATTGAAATTATGATGAAAAAATTAACACCATTGTTATTATAGAATGATGATCACAGTTTATCTTTTCAAGACCAAGGGAGTATCTTTTTGGCCAAAAAAATTGATTGTAATGGAAATAATAGTTATAAATCAACTTAAAAAAAAATGTGTTATCGAGTCAACTTAAGCCTAATGGAGTTCATATGCACTGCACTTGAGAAAGAAAGTAGCTCAGTTTAAGTCATACCCCAAAAGCTCATTTTGCTTGAGGAAGCAGGTTTTAAGTCCAACGATAAGCAGATAAAAGCTCCTGGGCTTAGTTTGGCCACTCATTAGACCAACCAGACTAACAACATTTCAGTTAAAAATATGTTCCAAGCAATTTGGCGGGAATGGGGAAAAAAGGGAGAGAAATTAATATTCATTTTTCCAATTTTTTTCTTGCAATTTTATCTGCTTATGTTTAAAATTATCAAAGCTCTTTTACATTGTTTCTTAATTAATTGGCATTTTCGGTTTAGAGACTAACTAATTATACGTACGTACTTCTTTTGGTAGTAAAGTTTTTTTTTTCCCCTTTAATTCATAAAATTAATAAAAATATGTATTGACAAAAGAACGTCTCCAACACCCTCTTCAACCACTTTGGGATACTCAAATAGGTGAGTCATATCAGAAAAATTATCTCCAACAGTCTCTCCAACCTTGGTCATCAAATCTATAACCCCATTCTCTTTCCTTAGAACCGGTAAGTTGACCATACATCTTCAAAATATTTATTTTATTTTGGGGAATCAAAATCATATGAAAAAAACTAAAAATATTTATTTTGCTTCATAGGTTTGATGTACAACTCATTTTAAAATTTAATATCATTCATTTTTATTTATTTTGCCTTAATTAAATTGAAGAGACTGATGAAGCACAAAATATTAAAATAACAAATAATGCTCTTTAAATTGCCATGTAAGTCAAGAAACTTCAATTTGAAGAGTTATTTTTGCTACTATTCTTGGAGATTCTCTAAGTGTACAACATCTAAATACTACATCCATCTTAACCATTAAAAAATAGGGTATAGTATTGAAATATGTGTCACGTTTAATCTTTTAATAATTAAAATAAATGTAGTATTTGATTTTATATTTGGATATTATATATATAGACTTGTCCGAAGACTAATGCCATCACACACCCTCGTATGTTACCTATCAAATTTTTTTTCTTCACAAAAATTAATAATAAAAACAAATCAGCAATCATAAAAATCCTTAACGCGAATTATTTGGCATAAATTGTTACGATGACATTTGAGTAAAAGATAATATTGTAAAATATATGTCCAGTAATATTACATTCGTAATCATATAAATTGTTCCAAACGAAATAACAAAATACGATCAATTATTATTTAACAAAATTTTATTACCAAAAATCTCGATTGTTCAAATGTCCAATAATCTGAATTCTGACGATGATTCGTCAAGACATTTGATGCTATTATTTATAAAAATAAAAATAAACATTAACAAAATTACTCTTTCATGTATGTAACAGAGAGTACTAGAATATTCCACCGGTACTTGGTCAGCCTGGCCGGGGAAGGAATATCCCGGTGAAGATCCGATGCGTTGGTTACGGGGTCTCGGTTGGATATAAATTACGGAGCCTCCCATATATAAATTACGGAGCCTCCCATCCTCATATATCCATCATAATTAATTCATACTCTGTTTTTTCTCTCCCCTTACTTTTCACTTTTCACTCTTCTTTTTCCTTTCCATCTCTCGAATATTGAGAAGGACAAACAGGTCAGTGAATCAAAATCCTTTTCTTTGCATTTAATTAATTATTATTTATGTAAAGTTATTTTTGTACACATGCGCATGCATGTATATATATGTGTGTGTGTATCTGTCTATGTGTCTTTGTGTATCAATTTTCTTGATTTCTTGCATGGAAAAAGGTGGTGGTGTTTTTTAAGGGGTATATAACGTACCCATTGCTCTTCCATTATTGAAGATCAAGGATTTTGTTATTCTGTATAATATGTGATCTTTAATCTCGAATTAAGTTTATATGCACATTTGAGGATTTTTTTTTTTTTGTCTTTCTGCCTTTAGAAGATTCGAAAGTAAAAGATTTGATATGGGTTAATTGGATAATTTCGATTTGTAAATGTATAAGAATAATTTTGTAATAATCCCATTAAATTTTCTCTATATGCATTTACTTGTTTGTTGATCTTTATTATTGATTGATTCTCCAATTAACTTTTAGACTACAGCTCTATAGTTGGTATTTTGATAGCATACCTGTTATCTTGTCACCTTTGTTATGAGTATTTTTTGTCAGTCAAGTGCTTTATTTTCTTTTAAATCTACTTCACTATTCCTGCTTTCTCTGCTTATGAGAATGAGTGGATTTTTTCTGTGTAGGGTAAAATTTCATTGAATTTTACAATTTGACTGCTTTTTAGGCTTTTCCCCAAGAAACTTGATGTTACGTTATTATTGGATGAATGAAAGTGGGGATAGAATGAAAAAAATTATTTTTTCTTAGCTATGTTGGAATGGAATGAACCATTCTCATTTTTTGAAAGAGTGTATGGGAATGACTCATTATTCCAGCTCTAATAGAATGAATCATTTCACTCTCTATTCCATTCTTTCACCCAATCCAGATGTAGCATGAAGGTTTTGCTTTTCTAGAAGATTTATGAATCTTTTGGTTCTTTATATTATGTGTAGATTGCCTGATTCATGCCATTTACAAGTGAACTACTTTTTAAAGAGATGCTACTTTACACATCCCTTTCATTTCATAGAAATGTTTGTTTGTCATAATGAGATTATGAAAATTTTCTTTTTGTGTTTGCTCTTTTAAGGCCTGTGATATGTTTGTGGAAATTTCAATTTCATGGCCGATGGGAAAGCATTCGTTAGGAAATCAGTTTCTCATAACGTTTCAACTCATTTTTTTCATATCCCCTTCTCTTTTTGTATTCTGCAAAAAGATGAATGTTGATATAGATAGTATTTGAAAGTCCATTTTAATTATTATTTGAAAGTTCATTTTAATTATTAGTATTAACTTAGAAAAGTCTCGCAAGGATGAATATAGTTGATATAGATACTTGGAAGTGGAATGAACTTTGATTGTTATGCTAAACTATAGGAGTACATTCTCTTACTACTACTGTTCAACTCTTGCAGAGCCAACTCCAAAAAGGAGATATCAGAGGTAGAACTTGGGTAGAAGGAGATATTAGAAAAAAGATAGTTTCATAGGAAAAAATAATCAGCCATGGCCGGGGATAATTTGCAGGTCCTTAATGCTCTAGATGTCGCGAAAACTCAATGGTATCATTTCACTGCAATCATAATTGCTGGAATGGGGTTCTTTGCAGATGCATACGATCTCTTTTGCATATCCCTTGTCACCAAATTGCTTGGCCGCATATACTACCATGTTGATGGAGCAGAAAAGCCAGGCATTTTACCTCCTAATGTATCTGCTGCTGTAAATGGTGTCGCGTTTTGTGGGACGTTATCAGGCCAGCTCTTCTTTGGCTGGCTTGGTGACAAGCTGGGCCGAAAGAAAGTCTATGGAATAACACTTATGCTCATGGTCCTCTGCTCCTTGGCCTCAGGCCTTTCTTTTGGGAAGGAACCAAAAGCAGTCATGGCCACTCTTTGCTTCTTTCGCTTCTGGCTTGGCTTTGGCATTGGCGGTGATTACCCACTCTCTGCCACCATTATGTCTGAATATGCTAACAAGAAGACTCGTGGTGCGTTTATTGCTGCAGTGTTTGCAATGCAAGGGTTCGGAATCTTAGCAGGTGGCATGTTCGCAATTATAATTTCAGCGTCATTTGATGCCAAATTTAAGGCTCCAGCTTATGAGGCTGATCACATTGGCTCAACTGTCCCGCAAGCAGATTTCGTTTGGAGGATTATTTTGATGGTTGGAGCGCTTCCGGCTCTGCTCACTTACTACTGGCGGATAAAGATGCCAGAAACCGCTCGTTACACTGCTCTTGTTGCCAAGAACGCAAAACAGGCTGCATCAGATATGTCAAAGGTTTTGCAGGTTGACATTGAGGCTGAGCCGCAAAAAGTGGAGCAGATTTCTGAGCAGCCGAAAAACTCGTTTGGTTTGTTCACCAAGGAATTTCTTCGTCGTCACGGGCTTCACTTGCTAGGCACAACATCCACATGGTTCTTGCTTGACATTGCATTTTACAGCCAAAATCTGTTCCAAAAGGACATATTCAGCGCAATTGGATGGCTACCTCCGGCAAAAACTATGAATGCAATCCAAGAGGTTTTCAAAATTGCAAGGGCACAAACACTTGTTGCTCTAGTCAGTACTATCCCAGGTTATTGGTTCACGGTGGCTCTAATCGATAGGATGGGAAGATTTGCCATTCAGTTGCTCGGTTTCTCCATGATGACGTTTTTTATGTTTGCTCTGGCCATACCTTACGACCACTGGACTCACAAGGAAAACCGAATTGGATTTGTTGTTATGTACTCATTGACATTCTTCTTTGCAAATTTTGGACCCAATGCCACCACTTTTGTTGTGCCTGCTGAGATCTTCCCAGCCAGGTTGAGGTCAACTTGTCATGGCATATCTGCTGCATCAGGGAAGCTAGGAGCAATGGTGGGCGCTTTTGGGTTCTTATATTTGGCTCAGAACAAAGACAAGGCCAAGGCAGATGCAGGGTATCCAGCAGGTATTGGGGTGAGAAATTCACTCCTTTTGTTGGGCTTTGTCAACCTTTTGGGAACATTGTGTACTTTCTTGGTGCCCGAATCAAAAGGAAAATCTCTGGAGGAGATGTCAGGTGAGAATGAAGATTCAAATGCAAATGAAGCAGAAGTTTAGTTTGATCAGCCACTTGCTAGTTAATCAGCAGAATATCTGCAGGAAGCTAAAACTGATCCTGTTATAGTTTCTTAGTGCAATGCTGTCAGAGCCTGCAAGGGCACTGCTCTTGATTGTCTATCAATTTCTCTTACCACTCGTATACATTTTTGTATCCTATCTGTGTTGCCCTGTTCAATTTTCCTTCAGGTTATGTTTTTCTCAATTTGCAGTAGGATCTTGTAGTAAATTTAGCTTTCTTAAAACTCTGCAACCAAAGGCTGCAGTATGCGCTTCACAATGGCAAAAGCAATGAACCTTTGAGAAAATGCTACAAAGATGAGCAGTTATATGTTTTAGAACCATCGATGTATAAGATTGAGAAAAAGAAATATAGTTCTCCTAATTCAATGAATGTTTCAACAGCCGGAAAAGGTCAATACAAGAGAAAAGTTTTATAGGCCTAGTTTTCTTGGCATTTTGGTGCATTAGGATTCTTAGCATATTCTTTTCGGCCAAGTTGCATGCTCAGTATGATCCTAGTTTCTTGTCATTTGCTAGTTTCTACTGTATATCACTGCCATTTGTTCGTCCCTTTGAAAGTCTGGTTGATGGAATAGGTTAAACGCAGGCAGACTGGCTGGCTGGCTAAGACAACTTATTTTTAATATAAAGTGTGAAAAGAAATGTTAAAAAAAGGAGGAAACTGACTAATTTGCAAATTTCTGAAGTACTTGAACATGTATGACTAGCAAGTTTATGTCAAGCATACCAAAGTAAACTTCTCCCGCATTGTTAATTCTAACAGTAATAATCATTACTTCCAAGAACTTCGTTGTAAAATGGAATCATAGAAAAGGTCATAGAGGCAACAGAATATCATGCAACAATGAAGTCCATAAACTATATTATATGTTTCTACTTTTGTCATTTTACTTGTCACCAATCTCCCCCAGTTTTACTAGTCTCTCTTGCCCGACCTTGTATGATTTTTCATTATTCATATTACTCTTATTTGCTTATAAATTAATAACTTCCCATCCTACTCCCTCTACAACCTATCGAGCCTTTATAAAGTTTCATTAGACTCGCAATGTGGATGGCTGGGAACTAATATTACATACGAAAAAACTGCACCGCTTACACATGTAAAGATCTAACAAATTATATGATCTTCAGTAGTACGTACTTGTGTATCGATAATATATTTTAGTACAATTTTCCAACAATTTCTGATTAGCAGTTATCTTTTCTGAAGACAAAGCAGGGGAGAGGAAGCTCGTTAAAGGGGGATGAACTGAAGGGAAATAAAGTCCAGATCGATTAGATTGCTAGGAAATGGCTGGGGAACAACTGCAGGTGCTTAACGCGCTAGATGTGGCAAAAACACAATGGTATCATTTCACTGCAATTATAATTGCGGGAATGAGTTTCTTCACTGATGCATATGATCTATTTTGCATATCCCTCGTCACCAAATTACTCGGTCGCATATATTACCATGTTGATGCACCAAACCCAGGACTCTACCTCCTAATGTATCAGCTGCTGTTAATGGTGTAGCATTCTGCGGAACCTTGACTGGCCAGCTATTTTTCGGATGGCTTGGGGATAAGTTGGGAAGGAAGAAAGTCTATGGGATGACCCTTATGGTCATGGTTCTTTGTTCCATTGCTTCTGGCCTTTCTTTTAGCAGCGACCCTAAAGCCGTTATGACAACTCTATGCTTCTTTCGCTTTCGGCTTGGGTTTGGGATTGGTGGCGACTACCCGCTCTCTGCCACTATTATGTCTGACTACGCAAATAAAAAGACTTGTGGAGCTTTCATTGCTGCAGTTTTTGCCATGCAGGGTTTTGGGATTCTAGTGGGAGGGATGTTCGCAATCATAGTATCTGCTGCATTTGAGGCTAGGTTTGATGCCCTGTCTTATGAGGTCAATCCCATTGGTTCTACTGTGCCACAAGCAGATTATGTTTGGCGGATAATCTTGATGTTTGGGGCGTTTCCTGCTTTACTCACTTACTACTGGCGGACAAAGATGCCAGAAACAGCTCGGTACACTGCCCTTGTTGCCAAGGATGCAAGTCGAGCTGCAGCCGATATGGCAAAAGTTATGCAGGTAGATATTGAAGCCGAACAAAATAAGGTTGATCAGATTGCTCAGCAATCAAACAATGGGTTTGGTTTGTTCACCAAAGAGTTTCTTCGTCACCATGGGATTCACTTGCTTGGTACCACAAGCACATGGTTCTTGCTTGATATTGCATTTTACAGCCAAAATCTGTTCCAGAAGGACATTTTCAGCCCAATTTGGGTGGATTCCTCCAGCAAAGACTATGAATGCTATTCAGGAGGTTTTTAGAATAGCAAGGGCACAAACCCTTATAGCTCTATGCAGTACTGTGCCAGGTTACTGGTTCACAGTGGCTCTGATTGATAGGATTGGACGATTTGCTATTCAGTTGATGGGTTTCTTCATGATGACAGTTTTCATGTTCGCTCTGGCCATTCCTTACAACCACTGGAGTAAGAAGGACAACAGAATAGGATTCGTCGTGATGTACTCATTGACCTTCTTTTTTGCAAATTTTGGACCCAACGCCACCACATTTGTTGTGCCAGCTGAGATTTTCCCTGCAAGGTTGAGGTCAACTTGCCATGGGATATCAGCTGCAGTGGGGAAATTGGGAGCAGTGGTAGGTGCTTTTGGGTTCTTATATTTGGCTCAGGACCAAGACAAAACCAAGACAGAGGCAGGGTATCCACCGGGTATTGGGGTGAAGAATTCGCTAATTGTTTTGGGAGTAGTCAACCTTTTAGGGACTCTATGTACTTTTATGGTGCCAGAATCAAAGGGAAAATCTCTGGAGGAGATGTCAGGTGAGAATGAAGAGGTAAAGCAGCCAGGAACAGAAAAAGAAGACCCTAATAAAAATTAAACTAGAATCTATAGCCATTTCCTAGCATATTGCAGTAAACTCCTTTTGTTTTTGAGGAATAACCTCCACGAGTCATCTTCTCTCCTAAAATAATTTTCTTTCCTTTTAATGTTTAAACTGTACTATTATTGTTTCAAGTTCTTTTTTCCTTATATTCAACGTCCAAAGATTTCATTCTTTACTCAAGTTTCTAACTTTTTGTCCAATGTGTATGCTTTACTGAGGAAGGAATGGAATAACGCTAAAATTCTACTAATACAGCACAACTAAAGCCAGAATGGTGGCATTTTATTCAATCATTGTATCTTCCTTCTAATTTCCCATAAATCTCCAACTACGTGCAGATAGCCTAGTGTACCTAAAACTGAAGTGCTAAGGTATACTTTAAGGTTAAAATCTTAGTGTTCTTCACCTATCTATATATCTATTGATAATTTAACTTAAGAGAGAACTGCCAAATAAATGAGGCTTAATTACATACAGGGTACCCAGAATCAGACGATTACTTTTTATAGTAATTAGAGTGACGATAGTACAACTCAGTGTCGCCTAAAATTCTCAAACGCTCCAGCATCTAGATTCTAGATATACGATCCCATCTAACACTTGGTCATATATATTAATGCATACATTCCACTATCTGACCATTGTCCTTGTGAAGGGGAAATCACAGCAGCTGGTCTCAGTGAATGAGACATACGTATCTAGCATGCAAGATAGCAACAAAGCCAAAAAAGTTATTTTTGGCAATCCAAACTTGATTTCCAGGGTGCAAATCAGAATTAAAAGCAGCTATCAATAGCAACATACAAAGGCAATTTTGTAAGAAGTCGAATATATAGATATATAGGTTTCAAAGTATATTAATACAATCGGAGAAGAATCATATGATAACCGGACCTCAGCCTGATAATGCAAGAGCTAGCTAGACAAGGTCAATCAGTCTCTCCGACTGTAATCTTTAGAAGCAATATCTTTTTTAGAAAGAAAAAAAAAAGACACTAAAAACAGGTTCTGAAGATAATTTAAATCTGGAAGTAGTGGTCCATGAGTTGGCAAAACCTTAGGAGATATATTTATTTTCTTCAGTGTGCACGGTCTCTGAGCACTTCAAGATCCATCTCTGTAGGGTCAGTAGCTTGAATCTCATAATGAATACCATCCATCTCCCGTCTAAACCTGTCTTTGGATGTGGCATAGAGCATCTTGGCACGAATACGAGAAGTTGCAGGAGACCTGGTCAAAATGCATACCACACATGAACTGAGATATTGACTGAGATGGAAAGGATCAAACACATGATGATGTACATAACAGTAAATGTTAGAGAAATTTTATCAATATAAGAGAAGAAGTTCAGAACATGCAATGAAAAAACTGGTTATAGTGAATCCTCTTCACTGCCAGAAGCTTGGCCGAGTACAATCCACAAAATAAAGATTAGAAAGTTGAAGAAAATCATTGTAGATGTGACCTTCCTCACTATATTCCTTTTTCTTTTACATAGAGAAACTCAGCTGTGCATATGTTCACTATCAAGATTTTCACAAGTCTTCCATAATCACAATAAAGAGCTTATTTGACCATAAATCCTAATTATTGATATATCGTTCTGGTAGATATGTTGTTGTGCTTCCTTCATTGTCTAGTCCATAGGCTAGGCTCCCCTCACCCATACCCTTACAGGAACTTTATTCCTTCACCTTTCCAAAATTTGGAGTATAACCACTTGAGTCATCTCGTAATATCATAGTTCCAATAAAATTCGGAACAAGTAGATTTTCAGTTGTGGATTTTATTTTAAAACATAATGGCTATAAAACAAAGCAGTGGTGATAATAGTGCTACCCCAGAAGGGAGGTGTAGGAAAAAATACTCAAGAACTTGAGGCATATGGTGCAATAGTAGCATCAATATGCAAGCATCAGACTCGGTAGATAAAAGCAAGCTATGATGTCTTAGAAGTTTGAAACCGACAGTCATAGGACATTTAACACAAATGATGACAAGGCAGAGGCGACAACAGGTTTTGCGACTATGTTGATTTACATCAGGATTCAGGGTTGTCATGTCACCGTCCAAGATGCATTTCTTTCATCAACCACAATCCATGTTTCATATTGCTGGCAGAAACTAGTGTAGAATGTGTAATCGTAACTAGTCATAACATAATCAAATGGAGAGCAGATTTGGGGGATCGATAATAAGAAACTAACCATGCCATGAAAAATATCTTGCTCTTTTGACAATTCTCAGAGGTCACATAATCAAAGTCATAGACAGCATATCGGCAATCATTCTCGGGCAAGGATGAGGTAAAATCATTGTAGCTTTCCGCAGGACCACCAGTCTTCTCCACAACAACCTCATTTTTCTTCTCATCGATCTTAAAAATCACATAGCGATGAACCTTCTTCCTCTGCAGTTCCAAAAATGTATCTTTGCAGTGATCAGCAACACCCATCCCTGAAGAAGCATTTGACTGGAAAATCAATCAGATTGTGAGTTTTGGACCATTACTAGAATTTCAGTAAAATATAATATTTTCAAATAAAAAATGTGAAGTCTTTTCTACTGAAAAGATTATCTTTTGAGACATAACCACACAAACCCACCCAATTAACATTTTCAATGACAAACATTACAAGATGAAAGAAAATCTCATCTCAAGGAAAGGCTTCAACTAAATTGAGAAGAAAAATCAAAACTTAACCAGATTGCCTATGAAAGCAGGCAAAAAATAATTTAATATTCTATTCACCTCCATAACAAAAACTGCATACTAATTAGTGGAACCTCACAAGTTGCAACAGATATCTTTTTTATTCAAAGAAGTAACAGTCCTTTGAATAAAAGAACAGATACAAATTCTTAGTTCAAAATTGATTAAAATTCATAGAAATCAATACCAAGTAAATAGATATGAGAGAACAATTTATATCAAAGAAAAAAATCAGTGTATCTGGGTAGATTCAATAATTGGTTAATTAAACGGCTAAAAAATTATATAGTAAAATAAAAATCAAACTGAAGAACACAAATTATATGATGAATAAGTATATAAGAGAAAGAGAAATGAATATGGTGCATACCCCTCTGATTCTGAACGACATGTCTTACAGCCTGCAAGTTCCACCGATGAATAGACCAAAGGGGTGTTACTCTGTTTCTTAAATAGAAAATAGAGATATAAATAAATAAATTTGGTGGGATGATGTTTTTGACGGAAAAGGAAGATAAGAAGATGATGAAGAGAGAAGAAAAACACAGCCTACCAAATTATCAATGAGAGGAAAATATTCTGTTTTCCACTTCCTTTTTCCCTCTTTTTAATTTCCTCTCCATAGACGATAATGAGAAAAAGGAGGTAAATATTCGTGAAATTAAAGAAGACTAGCATACGATAATGTATTATGTTTATATTTTAATAATATCATCAATTTAAAATTAAGTAAATAATCATTATAATAAAATAATTTCTTTTTAAAATTATATAATTTAATTAATAATAAACTCCTACTCATACTAAAAATTAAAATTAAAATTATTGATGTGGGTAAAAATAATCTACCAATGTCAAGTTGTTACGTATTATTTCTAGAACCATATGAATGAAGGGTGATATAATAATTTCGTTCGCTGACTATCCTAAAAGCATATTAAATTTAATAAAGGATAAAATTCCCAAGAAGTTTAACCAATCAAGGATCGACAACATAGAAAGTCTCTAAAATAACGTAGGATTCTAATTCCTAACTCTTGAAAGAAAGGACTTTCATGCTATAAATAAGATATGTTTCAGCACATTCAAGCTATATAATTTATTCTAATATTAATTCTCTCCCTCCATAACGACATAAGCATCAAAGAGTCCTTTCGGAATTCCTCCCAATTTCGGTGGACTTTTTTGCAGACTTTTCGGTGAAGTGGGAACTTGAATATAAAGTCATCTCTTTCTCATAATCTAGAAAATCAGCATAGTAAATACTCGCACTTCAGTATGAAATCAAAATCTTTTACATTCACCACTTCATAACAATTAACAGTATGAGGCAAGTTTTGTCTATATACAACAACCATCTTATCATTAACCTCAGTCTCTTTATAGCCATCAAGAACTTATCTGCACTCTTAAAGTCTGAGTTAGGTGGACCTTCAATCATAAATTAATCAGAGTTGTAGTGTTCTAGATTTGCGGCGTAATAGTTGAAAGAATAACCCTTATAGGCGTAAACGTCGAACGACCGATGAAAACGTAATTAATTAGTTAAAGAAAAATATAAACAATCTCCATGAGCAATTGCAAATTTTATAGAGGGGTGCTAGGTAGACCTAAAGGTTAGAACATTATCAAAGTAATAGGACTATTAGCTTGAGATTGATTGATAAATTTGATACCCACAAGAAAGTAAGGATCGATAGAGAAATATAAAGGAGACTCCAAGACCGCCAAGGAATCCTACTATCCCAAAGAGTTCAAAAAAGAAAAATTGGACGGATGGTATATAAATTGGAATTTTCACCATTCACTTAAGATATTATGATATCTTGGATGAGTCTCTTTTCGAAGCGTTCAAGATACCCCAGATCGATAAGTATGATGGAATAGTGATTCCACGAATCATATACTTACTTTTGATGCACTTTCGTTGTTGTATAATGTTTTAAATGCAATAAAATATAAATAAAAAAATCCACAAACACTGAAGGGTCCAACCTAGACTTGGTACAAACAACTTACTCAAGTCTCAATTAATTTTTTTGGTCAATTGAGTGAATTATTTGTAAATCAGTTTATTGGAGGAAACACTAATGCTAAGAGTTCATCATCGCTTATGTCCGTGGTTCAAAGAAATGGTAAATTCTCAAAGAACTATATAAATCGATTTACGAATGAGTCATTAAAAGTTCTCAACTTAGACCAATTTGTAGCAGTGGTGACCCTTACCATTGGAACAACAAATGAACATCTGAAGGTGTCCTTAGCTAAGTATCCCTCAAAAACCATAGCAGAACTTCAAATGAAAGTAGAAAAATATATAGTCGTCGAAGATAGAGTTCAACCCAAAAGCAGTGCAAGAATTGATGATAAAAAGAAAGAATGGGGACTCCAGAAATAGGGAAATAGGAGAACAATAATGAAAATAGATTAAAAGAAAATACCAAATCTTCAAAGGTGACACTCCCATCAAGGTACTCTGAATTTACACCCCTAACAAGGTACTCTGAATACACATTTCTAACTTCTCAAAGAAATCAAATTTTAATGGAGATAACATCTAAACCTTATGTAAGGTGGCCTAAATCCACGGGGGCTAATGCCAATAAGAGAGATCAAAGTTAGTATGGTAGATACCACAAAGATCATGGACACGATACTAATGATTGCAGACATCTGAATGATGAAATAGAATACCTTATAAGAATAGATTATTTAGAGAGATATATTAAACAATGGGGTAGAGACTTTATAAAGTCAAAAAAAAGTGTTAAAACCTGGGTTCTATCAGTTGAAAACTCTAGTTGAAAATCCAATACACTTTTGGCACGCGGTCAATATAAGGGGACATATTATCAGTAGAGGGATGATTTATTTTATTCAAGTTATGTCTTTATATTCAGTAGCTTATGAAATCAAGTAGTAAGGAATAAGACATATTATAGCCATAGCCCTAGGGAGGCATCCAAGTTCTGTAAGTCTTTAAGTCCACTCTTTATTTAATAATAAAAGAAATGATTTTCTCATCTTTAGTTTGTTAATAAGAGATTACTTATCCTAAATAATTTGGCAAAATACATAATAAATGGACGGTTTCAATAAAGTTAAGTAAAATATTCATGATATACGGCCACGAATTAAGGTTATAAAGGCCAAAATTAAGTCCATTAACACCTAGAATTAAGGTCATGGAGACCAAAATTAAGGCTACGAAGAATTAAGGCCATGGAGATGCAGAATTTAACCCATGAAGATCTAGAATTAAGGTCATTGAGCCAAGAAAGGGACCCACTTTTCATTCCCCTTTCTCCTCTCCAAAATTAAGGCCACGGAGAATTAAGCCCATAGAGCTCGGAATGAAGGTCATGGAGGCCCAAAATGAAGGCTATGGAGACCAAGAATTAGCGGAGACCAAGAATTAGCACTATGGGCGCCAAGAATTAAGATTATGGAGCCCAAAATTAAGGTCATAAAGCCCAAAATTAAGGCCATAAAGCCCAAGAATAAAGGTAACAAAGACCTAGAATTAAGGCCATGTAGGCCAAGAATTAGCGTGATAGGCACCAAGAATTAAGCTCATGGAATCCATAATTAATGACATGTAGGCTAAGAATTAGTGTTATGGGTGCTAAAAATTAAGGCCATGGAAGTCAGAATTAAGACTGTTAGGGTTTCGACACAGTGAAAGCAGCGGAATTTAAAAAAAAACTTTTGAAACCCTAAGACAGGATCCATGCGAAAACAGATTAATCAGAGGTTTAGATTATTTTACCGATTATCTGAGATGTTGAGAAGACGATGGAATTCTGGAACGGCTTCGAATCTTCAACGCAATCCAGCGACTACGTCTCTACGGTATCCACACGAACGATCCGCGAACCGTCACACGATCTACAGCGAAAGGGATCTGCGGTACTAGCCACCAAGATCAGGATTTCTAACCTATTTTTCTCTCTAGCCTCTTTCTGAAAGCGGCTAGGGTTTTAGTTTTTCCTTACGTGACTTTTAGACTACTGATATATCATATATATAGTAGTTAATAGGAATTAACTAAAACCTAAAATAAATAGAAAAATAAAATCCGAATTTATATATATTATATTTTAATTAAGTCTTACTTAATTAATATACATATATACAAATTATCCTATTAATTTAAATTCGTAATTTCTAAATACTATCAATCATATTGACATATTTAAAATACTTACAATTTAAATTAATTCCCTTTTAATTACGTTCTAAGTGTGTGACCCTATAGGTTATTATTATGTTGGCAATAATTTTAAAATCATATTATAAAATTATAAACAGTGAGCGGCATCTAGCAATGCATCATTGCTACCCAAATAATAATAAGATCGGTGATTCGATACAACCTTTTCGTGACCAATGTTTCAATGTAATTTAATCCTTTTAACCTTATATCCTAGATTAAACTCGAGGCATGGAATGTGTCATACTCTTCATAATTTAATCTGAGTTTTCTTGATCAATGAGTAGACTATATGAAACAAATCAATATTTGAGCATGGCCATGCATTTCATAGTCCTACTCAATCAAGAGGCCTATGGATATCACTCCTAATATATAGGAGGGTTAAATTCCATCTAGATCACTCATATTCCTCACACGATTCATGATGTACCCAATGATCACCTTTATTGTCCACCCTATTAAAGGTGACATTTGATGATATCAAAGTACATAAATTCTCGTGTAATAATATAGTGACTTCAGGTCGGAGGATCATTACATCATTGTCACTATAAGAATTTCTTATGACACTTTGCATAATGCTCCATGTAGAATTCTTATGGTGGGTCAGTCCAGTACATTGTTCTCTAATATGTACCTATGCATTGACTCAAATATCTCATATATTTATGACCAATGAGATTTGGCCATCAGTCAATCCACATACTAGTCTCAATGCATCATTGTTGTCCCATTAACAATGATACTCGACTATGGACATTTAAGAGTAATGATACTAATTATAATTATATAATCTCATGTTCAAGTCACATACTTAAAGCTATATAATTCGTATCATTATTCTAAGGGCTTTTATTACGTTAACATTTATTTAACGCAGTAAATGAAATCATAATAAAATAATCCATTTATTCAATCAAATATAATATCAAAAATGTTAAGCAATTACATCAAATAATTAGCCTCTAGGGCATAAACTCTAACAAAGACTACGTAAAATTAAGGCCATAAAGGTCCAGAATTAAAACCGTGGAGGCTAGAATTAATATGGAGGCCAAAAATTAGTGTCATAAGCGCAAAAAAGAAAAGATTTTTTTTTATTATTTAATTATTCCTTTAAAAAAGAGTATGGGCAAATGATGTAGGTAAACCTAACCCACTAATTACAAGTTGCCACATTATTTCTAAAACTCTATTAATGAAGGGTAATATAATAATTTTGTTCGTTGAGTATTCTAGAAGCATATTAAATCTAATAAATGATAAAATGTTCAAGAAGTTTAACCAATTAAGGATTGACAATCTAGAAGATCTCTAAAAAGAATACTCTTATACTATAGATAAATAATGTTCTAACATATTCAAGGTATACAATTTACTCTAATATTTTTTTTCTCGTGTGCTAATTTAAATATTGGATAGTCGTCCCAAAGCCCCTCTCAACTCCGGTAGACTCTTTGCAAGTTTTTGGCAAAATCAAAGTGATCAAGCGGTCGTTAAAGTCAAAGCTTGTGGGTTGACCAAAACCCTAATTTGAAAGCTGCTAATTGACACATCAATTATATTTATATTAATAGTAACATATCTAAGTTATATAAGATGATTTTTGTGGAAAAAAGTTTTATTTTCAAATTATATTATTTAATACAGATTTATTTGAATTCGTATTATCAAATTTATATTTTAATAACAATAACAAATAATGTTATTTAAGATGATCTTATATCTATTTTTTTATAAAATTATATTAATACCTCTAATTTTTATATTGATCAAGCCAAAAATTGAATAAACTAAACTATGCTTTTACTTATTGTAAGTAGATAGTCTACTTATAGATAGGCTATTATTAAAAGCACAAATTAATTTTATTATTTTATTTTTTTAAGAACTTAGATATATTACATTTTAGGGAATACGGGGGAGACCCAGTAACTTCTTTATTTAATTATAGACTCAAATATCCGATTTTACAAAGCAAAAAATAGTCCTCCAACACACTTTACTGAGCTAGGGCTTTAGGTATTTTATAATTTCATTTAAACAATGAAAAGATTATACTACTCAAACAATAATTTTTTGGTGACAAAATATGACATATAAAAAATATATATAAAATAATATATATGATAATAATTAATTATTAAACTCATTTATATATAATAAAATATTAATTAATTATAATTTAATATATTATTTTATATTCATTTTTTATAATCATCTTTTATCGGTATAATATTACTCTTATTTAACATTGTTTCTTGCTATAAATTGAAAATATTGTTACAACTTACAAGAACTTCAAGGACCAAAATAGAAACATGTGGACCCGAGGGCGGTGCGTCAAATGTGCGCTTTACCTTTATCTGAATGCTATTATTAGGAAATAGGTATTAACACGACTACTTGGATGGGATCAAAGAAATAAAAATAATTATCCAAACGTAATATTTAAATATTATATTTATTTTAATTATTAAAAAATAAAATATAATATTAAAATTCATATTATATTTTAATTTATAATTATTAAAATAAATATAATATTTAATTATTATGAATATAGACTTGTCTAAAAAATAAAAAAATGAAAGTATGGACCACATATATACTTTCTCATGTATATTAATAGAAAATTATTACTTTTACGAAAAAAAATTAATATTTTTATAAAAAAAATAATATTTTTATAAAAAAAATCTGTCTTATTAATTATTTATATGAGAGGGGATTTATGAAATATCAATATTTTTTATAAAAATATTAATTACAATATGTCCACCTAGATAGATTTGTGGTGTTGAAATTATTCTAACAAGGCAATACTAACACCGTTTATCTAATTTATTGAGTCGGATATATTTTATCACTTGCGATTTACTTTTAATTTTTCCTAGTGTGATTCCAAGACTTAAAAATTAATGAGATTTGGATCTAAAGGAAATTAACAATTATGTCATAACACGGTGTTGTGGAATAATTATTAATTGTTAATATTGTTAGCGGGAGTTGTTTAGTAACTATATTAAATTTGTACAAATATATTTATATTTATGTTATTATTAAGTAAGTCTAACAATCTAGTAAATTCGTTATTGGATCAACCCATATTAATCGGAATTAATTAGTTAATTATTTTTATTTATTTTAGTTGGGTAAAATTTGGATCCATATTTTAAAAAAGAAATATAAGCCCAAACCAATAAACTATTTTTGAATCAGATTTTTCATTCCAAATCCAAATTAGAAGAAATCACGTTTCTCTCATTACCTGGTTTTTAAGCTCGCGTGTTGTTCTTTCCTCCGTCCTCTTCGCTGCATCTTCGTCTCTGCTCTCACTGTCCCTCATCTAATGTAAATTTTAATCGATTCAAGATCTAGGGTTCAAAATCTAAAGTTGTCTCTCACGGTTCTTGCTTAATGAGATCAACATAACAAATTAAGCAGACATTCAAGTATTTTCATACATAACTAGTTTTATTTCATCATTGCTATAATGCTATTCAACCAAACTGCTTGCAGCGAATTGTCTTGATATAGAAAAAACTAGTAAGCATCCATGTTGGGGTGCAAATATCTTGGGTGATGACTCATCATACTTTATGGAATTTTTGGGGCAGTGGGTCACTGCCAGAAATATCTTTGTAATAATTAGACATTATATTTGGGGGAGGCGGTTACTTTGTGTGCTTTATATACTGAGAGTGAGGATCAGGGGGAAGGATCGGCAGAGTAAATTCCAAACCAGAGAAGAGAGAGATTATACATCACATATATTAAACCCAAAAGATACAGTTCAACCTAAACACTCCATCTTGATCACACGCCGACACACACCGATATACACTGAGTTATAGTGATATACAACGTGGACACACAAACACCATTTATATACGTCGATGGCCATCGAAGGGTAGTGTTATGCGCCGGGTCGAAGGGTAGACATATACACCACGTGTATGAAAAAATCTTGTTGTGTCTCGTTACAAATCATTATATATCGACATATATCGGTATACGTCGGTCCGTGTACAGATGAGTGTTTTCCTTGTGAGGATGTTGTAACAGTTCCGATATCATTCTAGTGGATTTCTGGCGTATCACCCGTGATTTTCTCCCGATTTGGGTTTCCACGTTAAATCTTGTGTTCTTATATTTTGAGTTCTTTCTTTACAGTACAATTTATATTTCCAGCATATATTGACGCACTTTTTGGCATGCTTTTTTGGTGGTTTTGTCAGGTGAAAAATTTGGCGTTAACAATCCAAATATATGAACTTGAATTAAATATGAAACAAATTAACCTCTGAATGCAGAAACATCCTTACTTTTAAATAGGTGGATGCAGTTTCTAAGTTGTACTCTTCTGGAAGTTCCATGAGCAAATATTTACCTAGGGTGAAATTCTACATATACTACATGCACAACAACAAAAACTCAGATTAATAATTAATTTACTAAACAAAAAGATGTATTCACTCAAAAAATCAGGTTATAGGTGAAAAAAGAAATACAATAATTATATAAACGTACCTTGTATGTCTCATCATCCTCAGATCCATCATATTTCAAACAAATAAAAAATGCAAAAATTAGTAAAACCCCAAAACAAAACAAAACAAAACAAATGAAAATTAAGAAAAACAATAATAAAATCAAATTAATTACCTCACATTGAGCCTTAAGATATTTAGCTTGTTATTTTCAAAATTCTTTAAATCAATTACTGTTATTATTTTCTTATCATAATAATCAACAAGAAACAGATCATGACTATCATAATAATCAACAAGAAACAGATCATGACTATTCCAGAGTAAATCCCTCTTATTTGTTTACTTGAAGAGACGAAATCAAATAATAGAAAAATTAAATTCAAATAAGGGGATGAAACCAATTCGATTCAAGTAAATAAAAATTAAAAGAAATCAATCTCCAAATAGTTACTATAAAAAATCACGTTTTTTTCTTTATCTGCTCTCCAAGCTCGCATATTCTTCTCTTCTCCCGTCTCTTTGCTGCATATTTGTCTCTCTTCTTATTTTCTCTTATCCGATGTAAATTTTAATGGATTCAAGATCTAGGGTTTAAAATCTAAGCTACAATTACACATTGTTTGTTGCATATTATACATTTTGATGGACATTATAATTTCAATGCTTAAAATATCATACTTTTATAATATAGAAGAGATCTCTTCTCATATATGTCAAAGTCAAAATTTTAATTTTTTTTTTATTTTTTCTCATTTATATTCTTGTTTTCTCTCTCTTTATTTGAACCTTTATTCAATTGTCGCTATTACCCCACACCTCATATTTTGTATTTTATCAATAGTAGTTTCGTTGGCATTCACTATGTGCGTGCAAATTAAATAACTCTAAAGTTAGTTTCTTAAGAGATAGTAAATATTTATTGTTATCATAAATATTACACAATCTCAAGAATAAGCACTTGTTTTTCTTCCTATTCCTTTATAATAAGAGATATAATTTGTGAGGTAATTTTATTTTGAACAGGACTTAATATTTTTAATACAACAAAATTAACTTCAATTTTAAAAAAAAACATTGTAATATTGTCATTTCAACTTCAAGTGCAGGTGTCTAAAACACTACGAAGTCCCACTGAAACGGAGGATCCGATCATTGCCGAAACGATTCCTATATAGAAACAATTTTATCTGAAAAAAGTGGGACTCGCGTGCCCTAATCTACACAGAGATTGTCTATTTATACATGATCACACCTAGTTCCTAATTTTTTTCGTGATAAAATGGAATCCGAAGGTAGCTGTCGGGATGATGCTTTTACTTTTACATTCAACAACGTTTGAAAAATCGTGTTTTTTGGGTATTATGTTTCTGAATTGATGTTTTTGCTCTACACTTTAATTGTTTCAGAGCAACGTTCTTCTTCCAATCCATCTGCAATGCTGACAGCTCTTTTCAGCAAAAGAGCTAAACTTCGGGAGGAACTTCGTACCATCGAAAAACAGGTTGTTTATTTACACCAAATCTTTGTATTGATGTTAAGTTTTCTTCTGGGATTTTAATGTTTCGTATTGGTTTCAACATTTTAGTACAATGTTGTGCTTTTACTTAGTATTTGACCAAAGGTATTTCTTTAGATTCTGGATTGAAATGCCGGGTCAGGTGGATGTCTTTTTCCTTTCTATTTATGGGAATTGTTACTCTGTGTCGGGTTACTTGATTGGGTGTCAAATGCAACAGTGTTTATACTTTGACTTGTGCAAATCAAGGGTTTGGGAGTTGGGACATGGATTTAGGAAAGTGGTGTTTTTATTCAAAAATTGGTCAATGAAGATGAACCATTTTATAGTTCTTTTTTATGGGCAAAGAAATATACTATTGTTTGATAAATAATAGCGACATTAGATGCTTCCTTTTCATCATATTGTCACCCTTTTGGATTATCATAGCATTTATGACACGAGGCTGTTGCTTCGCGACAAGAATCAAGTGCTCAGGGCATGCGCAAAAACAGTATTCCTGTTAGAAATTATAGATCCTTATTTTTTCCTTTCCAGCCTTTTAATAATCCATGTTGAGCGCTGAGCCGACTTGGATGTATATTGATCCTTTTAAATTGTGTGCTACTACATTAGTTTACTTGATGATTGAGCCGTTGAAGTTTACTGATAGGTTGACGTCTGTATTTTTAAGTTGTATAATTTTAACTTAACGTGGCTGGCTTTTGGACATCCTATGGTTATTATTGGTTATCTATTTGTGCCTGATGCTCAGTCCCATTGCAGGTTTATGATATGGAGACAAGTTATCTACAGGATCCAAACCAATGTGGCAATGTATTGAAAGGTTTTGAAGGGTTCCTATCATCATCTAAGAGCACTACCCTGTAAATTCATAAACTCTCCCTCCTCTAATGGCAACAATATATGCTCCCTTTAAATTCGTGGATATACAAAATCTTGTCATTATTGATTGAGAATGCATGAAAAAGATTTGAGATTCTAATAATTGACTTATCGAAGAGAAAAGAAAGGGTTCAATCTTAAGATCTCCCTACATTGTTATCATGAAACCTAGCAGCTGTTTTAGAGGCTTTAGAAGATGTCTAACCATAATTTGCAGGATTAAAATGTCTGACAAGATTCTATCTTAAGACCTTCCTGCATTACTATCGTTACAACTAGATGCTGTTTTTAGAGGTTAAAGCTGTTAGAAGATGTCTGACCATAATTTTCTAGCATTGTAATGTGCAATGAGGTCTAACTAGTTGATAATGATAAGAGCAATTTAGTTCAAATTGAATGTCCTATGACGTGAATAGAAAGATGAAAATACTCCTCAATCAATACATTGAGGAGGAGGAAAACCCAAAATAACTGTCTGAGTATTTGTTTTCTATATAGATTTAAATTGAAGGAAAAAAAGAAGAAGATCACTTCACATAGTAGGGATTCATAGTTTTGATTGATTGAGTTGTTTCTTCAATTATAAAAAATACATACTTGTTCAGTGATGATTTAAACTAAATTGATATCTGACTTTGAAATATGCTAGCTAGTCAATATTCATTTTATGCAGTTTCCTGTAATTAGATACTTGATACAATTAAAGTTCAAAGAAAAGTGGAAATGAGCCTAATAATAACAGTTTACACTGTGTAACCGTTATTTGAGAGGTCAAAAAGTTAGAACTGGTAGACCTTAGGCATTAATTTACTTAGCCACATCTCGCTGTTATATTGGTTTATTCTAGGCATTTAATACATAGTAAATATTGCTGTTACATATGGTAAAAAGGGGATATAATGACCTATAACAAATTTAAGGACATATTTTTGGTTAAATATTAAAGCTTTTGGTAACTGGTAAGAACTTTAGGATTTTTTATTTTGGATGATCTATGGTGTTTATAAAATATGTATTACAGTAACTTACCAAATTATTGGCTGCAGCTTAAAGCATTCCAGGAAGTTTGGGCTGGAAGATAGGGTCTTTTCATTATCTTCAGTTACCTCACCAGCGGTATGTAGTCTGTATGTATAAGATTCAATATGCCACTTTCAACAAATTTCCATTGCTTACACACGTTCATTTCATGATTGCGAAAAGGAGTTCTAATCATTTCATGTATATCGTAATGATAGTCTTGCAATTATCTTTGGGATGGTTAGTGTACTGTGAGTGGTATTTTCTATCTTCCTAACAAACTGAGTAACATGTAGCACTGTTGACCTGCATTGACCAACATTACGAGTAAAGGGTCAATTTTCGAAGTTGGCAAAATCTGTTACAACTCATGTAGGAAATTACTCGTTGTGTTAGCTGAAATTGATCAATGAACAGATCTTAGGATCAAAGAGATTTTATGTATACATCTACTTTTGCATGTTTTTACCTTATTAAATATATGGGCCAAAAAGGTGAAAGGAAGTACAGGTTTGAAATGCAATTTGTGAGGGTGGAACACTCACTACGAATATATGGATGGTAGAGGACTAGGAACCGTCATCTTGTGTGACACATTTCTGTACAATCTTTAATTTAGTGTGTGCAAATTACGGAACGAGGATTATTTTTTAATATATATAAAGATGTAATTAACAATTTCCACTTTGCTGTAGAGATTATGGATATGTTTATTAAATTTGAATCTGGATATCAAACATATTATTGCAAAAATGTTCTAAAATCTTTATCATCAATGAACCCACAGTCCACCTCTCTACCAGTTTGAAAATCCTTCATGTTTCCTCTCAGTTGAGTCATGTTACAGAAGAGTTATTTACCAGCATACTGCTCAACACTTATGTATGTACTTTAGTTTTTGCAGTTGATATGTTTCTTGTAATTTTTGGCAAGCCCTGTGCCTTTTCCAAACATGTAACTGGAATTCTCCAATTGTTTCCTGTGGCTTGTTTCAGGCCGATTACCTGGCTGCTGGACGAGATGGTGGAGGTTTATTGACAAACGGGCAGTAAGTTCATTTCCTAATCCTCATTTTAGTATATGTTGTAACATTTGAATCTTGGGGAAATTCACATTAGTACATGGTTTAAAAAGTTTGTAGCCCCGTGATCAAAGTTAGAACTTTGTGTTTTGACACAGGGGAAAGCCAAAGAGGGGAAGAGGAGGAGGGCCAAGAGATGGAAGAAGAAACAAGCATTCAAGTGAACCAGATTTTGACTATGATGATGATCCTGATTTGATCTTGTGAGAATTGCTACTTCATGCCAATCTGCTGGGAGAAGTATCAAGTGATCTCTTAGAGCTCAAACAGAGTTTCTTGTTTTTGAACTCCACAATCTTGACTAGTCTGGCAAATTGCGCCAAGCCCTTTTGGCTACCTTAGGGCACTTCTATATATGGCAAGCTTGAACTGCCACAAGTAATCTATTCAAGGTTTTGTATGTACATAGATATGTTCGATAATTCTATCCGATACAGTAAAAAAAATGAACATCTATTTTGAACTCGAACGAATCTTTCTCATATTTTATATTTGTGTTTTAAATAGTCTTTTTTTGTTTGGGATTCGAATCCTATTGTTAAGTATATATGCTAGGCTCAGTTTGATCTGTAGGAATATTGTTATGTTGCAATTTTTTCAGAAAAGAAATGAAAGACATTCAATTTATAGTCATAGCTCTAACATCTAAAAACTATATTTGAAGTCCAAAATCAAATAGACCACAAGGACTACTGATACCGCACTGAACAAAGATTGGAAAGAACTAATTTAAATGGATTTTCTGAATTTTTTGGACTTCTAAATCCAAATGAAATTCAAATCCCCACCCAAACGTTGCCTTTAATTTATTTATTTTTCCCCTTTTGGGTTTTTTTTTTTATCAAACAGTCCAACCAACTAAAATATATTAAAATTATAAACTATTACAAATTACGATACAAAGAATTGAAAATGTAGCCTTGAGAATTTGAAGCAATTGCAAAATAGTAATACTATCAAAATGTAAAAGTTTTGAAAATGTAGCCTTGGGAATTTGAAGCAATTGCAAAATAGTAATAATAATAATACCATCAAAAAATCTATAGACTTCGCAATAAAGTTGCAGAAAAATTTTGTTAGACAGAATTTGGTCCGGGCAAAAGTTTGGTACGAATAAAGAACGACGACGTTGATAACTGATACCGCTTACCCTTACGAGTTACGACACCGTTTTGTAGTACCAAGGCAACTATCCAGTATCCGCGAATAGAAGGGGAGGTATTTGTTCTGTGTTTTTAAGTCTCGAATTCCAATTCCGCCGGCGGGGGCTCTCCGAACTCTTATACGTTTGCCTCCAATTCCAACTTCCCTCCATGAATTTGCTGGTCTCTCTCTCTTTTCTCTCTTTATAAGTCGGAAAATTCTCTCTCTCCCTCTCTTTCTATATATATATATATATATAAGCTGACTCACTGTATCATCCGTCTGTGTTTGACTTGTGTTGATGGTAACAGGAAAAGATAAAGATGCTAAAGAAAGAGGAAAACAATCCTCCTCAGCCGCCTCAACCTCCAGTGTTTTGGATTGAAACCTCCGAGTCTGTATCTCGCCAATTCCAATTTCAACCCACCGGTCAATTATCTGTCAGTGTTTATATTTATTTCCCTTCTCTATTGTTGAGTTCGATTATGCTAAACTAGTTAGCTCATTTATCCAAATCATACTGCATTCCTATTTGTTATCTCTTCATATACTCTGGTATGTGAATCAACAACTCAAAATTTAAAAATCCCTCTGTTCCAATATGTCAGTCTCTTGACCATTTTATGCATGTTAAGGTTTTCTCATGCACAAAGTGAGAGTCTCATTTAGTAAATGTTGTAAATTCCCTCTTCAATGGGAGATAAAGGAAAAACATAGGAAGTTAAGAACTTGGTCAGTGGAATACTCCCAGGTACAATTTTTTTAAAAAATCCTCCAAACACAAATCATGTTTCTTTAGAGCCAACACAAATCATGCTACTATGATTAGAACTTTGTTATTCCAACTTTGTTCGGAAAGAGAACAAGGATGTTCTTGGGGAAGGCTATTTCCATAATCTCTATGTAAAGAGCCAACTGCCCCTGCATTAGTTGTATTTTTGAAGATTTCTTGTTAATCATTGTATAACATAACACAATTTTTGTGCATTCCCTGAAATAACATCAGAAAGTAGCCATAACCAACTTAATTTTTGAAAAGCAGAAGAAAACTGTTGGTGGCGATTTCTTTTCATCACCAATTCGGAGTACATGCTATTTGGAGAATGAATGGCATTTTATTTGTTGTAGGCCCAAAATTTTCTATAACCTTTACATTATACTATTGACTAGCTATATCAATGGCATTGGAGACGATAAATTAACTCCTGCCTGTTTTGTTACTAATTCTGATTTTCAATTGTTCATTGGGTTTTTCTCTCATTGAAAATTTGGCTGCTTTTCTATCATAATGAGGCTTATGGTGTGTATATAAAAGAAGGAGTGCTAGTGGGAACCTCATAAGTCATACATAAGTGAAGTTAAGTTCCTTTGCAGTTTGTACTACTACCAAAAAGTCATGGAGTTTGTAACCAAGGGAGGTAGGGGCAGAGGAAGACAAGCAAATAGCGTACAGCTTCACTGTGATGTCATATTCCCACAAAGGCACTAAACTAATCACTTTCCCTGAATCCACCATTACCCATTCCCCTTTCTCCCCCTCATCAAACCTAGACTATTTAATAGGTCTTGGAAAACCATTTATTTATTGAAGTATTGTTGGCTTCTATAAGTATGCCATGGTTTCCCTTTTGATGAGTAGGATTTCTAGCTAGCCTTTTCCCATGTCCTCAAACCGACAATCTTCAACTTCTTCAGTAATATGCTCATGTGAGGTAACATGACATACAATCAATTTAGATAATAGGTAAACTTTTGGTTATACTCATAAACCCATGGTGGGACAATGAGTTTCACCATTAAAACTGTTTCTCAATGCATCCAGAGTGTGGATATATTCTTCTCCATGTATGCTCTTTTGACGGTTTAAGTTATGCTCACCTTGAAATAATTTAAGTGAAAATTTAATTTCCATTTTAGGTGAAGGTGCTTGATGACTCCAGACCAGTTATCCATAAGTTGGCTGAATCCTTCCTAAATAAATTTTTCCCTTCTGGTTATCCATATAGGTAAATATTGTAATTTAAATTGTTTGAATATTTAAACCCCTTCCCTGGCACAATTATTTAGAACTTAATCCATAACATGGTATTGCAATCAAATTAGTTAGTGCCTTGGTGCTTGTGCAGTGTGAATGAGGGTTACCTTAGATACACACAATTCAGGGCAATGCAACACTTCACCAGTGCAGCATTATCTGTGCTATCAACTCAGGTCTTTTTCTTATACCTATGAAGCATCTGCAAAGCAAGTTAGCAAAATCACAGCTGTTTAAAACTTTTCTGATAGATTTCTTTTTTTTTTTGGATAACAATACTATTCATTGATTTTAAAACTGAGATATTTCCCAGTGTGATAAATGGAATATGGGTTTCTAGATTTCATCTTTTCTTTGTTTGCCTTGTGTATTTTATTATTGCTTTTAGTGATAGTATGAGAATGTATTACATGATATAACAGGCATGTTAACACTAACAATCAAAACTGTTACTTTTTAATCTTCTTACTCCTTTGCAGTCTCTGCTATATGCTGCAGGCTTGCGACCTACGCCTGCTCAGGCGACTGCTGTAAGTTGGGTAAGAGAATACTTTGTTGGAATGACAACAGATATTAACTCTTGAAGCACTATTGTCTAGGAATCTTTCTGATTGTGCAATACTACACAGATATTAAAAGATGGCATGCAGCACGTAGGAAAGCTCATATGTAGCAATTTGGGCGCAAGAATGGATTCAGAACCAAAACGTTGGAGAATTTTGGGTTTGTTCCTTGACTTCAGAGCACCAGCTTTATCTTCCTTTTTTTTTGTTTTTTGAATTTGGTTTTGTTGGATTGCTTTCATTAATCACTCCGTGCTTCATTGAACATTTACATGAATGAGTCTTTCAATTTGCAGCGGATGTGCTCTACGACTTGGGTACTGGTTTGGAGGTTCTTTCCCCCTTATGCCCACAGTTATTTCTTGAAATGGCAGGACTTGGTAACTTTGCAAAGGTAAGTTATATGAAGACCATTTGACATAGAAGGCTTCCCCAGTTTTACCTCTTTCATGCAGTAGAATAACATGTACCGGTCAAATGGAAAATTGCCATTGACATTTGATAGATAAAATTTGAGGTGTATAATATATTGTTTGCTACGATACCCTGATCAGTAAAGCCATATTGTATCATCTTTAATATCATAATTTATCCTCCTATTGTAAGTCTGCTAATCTGGACTTTATTTGTTGTTTTGTAACCAGGGAATGGCCGTTGTTGCAGCAAGAGCAACAAGATTGCCAATATATTCTTCATTTGCCAAAGAAGGCAATCTTAGTGACCTGTTTGCAAAAGGGGAGGCCATCTCAACTGTTTTTAATGTTCTTGGAATAGGTGCCGGAATTCAATTAGTTTCAACTGTTTGTTCATCAATGCAAGGAAAGGTATGATCCCCATTATTTTCTTCCTTTTTTGTTTTTTTCAGTCCCAATTTGGGGATGCAGTACAAGTTCAATGAATTCTCATTATCAATTACACAATCACAATCACATTAAGGAGGAAACAAGCTTTCCATAAATAAAGAAATATACTCACATAAAGGTGATAATCAAACCTAAGAGACTTAAGAAAACCATCAGGCTAAGACCTCATTGGCTACCATTATCTGCTTCCTAGTTTCTCAGTAGCAAAATAATTTTATTTGTATTTTTCTTCTACACGTGCAGCTAATCTTTCTAGGATTTTTAATTTTCAAATTGATGAAAAAGAAATATGGGTCTTCCTATCTATGATGATTGTTCCTTATAATTGCAAAAAATGAAGGATCTGAAAATTATATATTAATATATGCATCCAGTTCTTCATGATTGATGCCAAAATATCGCCGCATCAATTGTTTGTTATACATCTGTAGGTAGTGATAATTGTTAGCAGTGACACTGGTGGCGCTAGAGGTTGTAACATAAATTGTTTGGTGTATCTATTGACGCTGATATCATTTTACATGACCTAGAAATAGATAAAGGAGCTAGGAATGAGGCTGACATTCTTGGACGTGCTTAATTTCACTTTTTCTAGTCATCAACTATGATCCATGGGTTTCCCATTCCTTGATTAAATTTCCTCCATATATATACAAGGATGTTTCCTTGACCTAGGAGCTGATAGCAGTAAAGTTGGTTGTGTGATGAAAGTTCTAGCATTAATTGTATGTTACATATCTGTTGATGCCGATATTAAGTCACATAACCTTGATAAGTGCGAGCCTTTAAATATGAAAGACGGGCGCGTACGACAAAAGGAGGGTCGCGTGTTCAATGGGTGTACCCTAATGACCCAATTGAATCAAATTGCCCAAACAAGATAACTTGGAATGAAAAACTTGGAATAACGGACAAGTGTGGGAGGATCCCCTAGGGTTGGTCCCCTAGGAATTCAACCTTCTATTCGGCCAATCAATGATGCTTTCGTAGCCCTGATTGGATTACCGAAAGAATTTCGAGCAAAGCTTGGACAAGATCGATGAAAAAATGATCAAATGTTGGAAGACCCTGAGGGTTCAGCCCTAAGGATTCAATCTTCTGATTTGGTCTGTTCGAAGATGTTTTCTTGCCTTGATCCAAATTACCAAGCGAAACAAACGGGAGTGCCCCTGGGTTCGGCCCCTTAGGGGGTGCACCTCCTTAACATGCCTTCTTAATTCGATTTGAGTTGGCAAGCGAAACAAAGATGAGATCAATGAAACCGGGTGAGAAATGATGCCTACCAAGAGAGTGCCCCCTAGGGTTCGCCTCTTAACAAGGAAGAGTAACACGAATCGAAAGAGGCTCGAACCTAGGGTTCGCCAGTGAATCTTTGAGTTATGAGATTTTCGTGAAGAAAGAACGAAAGGAAAGCGTGATTTGATCAACGGAACAACGATTAAATGTGAAGACCGAAGGAGCCTCCGTAAATTCATGGGTAGAAAACTTAGGAAGGCTACTTTCATTGGGAAATAGTTGAGGGATTTGGATTGACGGCTAGAAGGATGGGAGGACTAGGGCGTCACTTATAGCAATGAGGGATATTTTTGGTATTTGACTCAAAATCACATGCTAGGCACATGACCTAGTCATGTGCCATACGCATGATTACTTATCAGAACATGCCTCCTCTATAAATAGTCCTCTCATTTGAAGAGAAAGGACTTTTGATTCTTTCCACATTCCAAGACACATAAGAAGACTCTCTAAGAGTTCTGCTACGTGTTGTCTCGGTGATTGCCTACCTCTTCTTCTCTGCTCTACAAACTTTCGATCATTCCTATACTCTTTGTGGATTTCTCTCCTCCCAGACAATTCGAAACCCTAATTAAGCGAGATATGATTTCCTTGCCTACAATAAGACAGAGGAGCTACGAAGGAACCTGACATTTCTTGGACGTGTTTAATTCCTTCTTTTTAGTCATCAGCAACGATCTATTGGTTGCCATTACTTGATCACGTTTCCTTGATATATGTGCAAGGATGTGGCCTTGACCTAGGAGTTGAAGTTTGATCCTTCTGAAACAGAATTCGTTAGTAAAAGTTTTCAAACAAAACAGCAATCACCTTTTATGGATGGCATGAGGTTCTATAAATGAATTCATTGGTTCACTGGTTCTAGCAGAGTAGCAGCATATCATATGGGCTGGGATTACAAATAGTATTCTTTCTCGATATATATATTTATGGCCACACGTGCCTCCATATATGAGACAATTTCATCTTATACCTGATGCAAATATTATTGTATGCTTTCATCCGTCATAATTTCTTCTTAGAGGTAGCTGAGTTACCAAGTCTACCTCTGGATTTTTATAGATCTCATGCAATAATAAGTTCAAAATATCAATTACATTCAACATCTATTGCTAGGTGCGTCAAACGTCAAATATATAAGCATATTATTATTATCGTTCAGGATGCTATTTTAATAGTATAACTCTCAGACTTTTGATTGGCAGTGATGCAAACATGTGAGAAACGTGAAATCTAACAATAGCATTAAAATTAAATGGCTTTTTTATTTATTAAGGTTATGATGGATTTAAATATTATACATTGGGTTTAGCTTGAACCTGCCCTAATTATATTGAAGTAAATAATTCTATTTGTATTACTGGAAGGTATAAATGATGGCATCTTGCAGATGGTTGTGGGACCTCTCCTCTCTGTCATACATGTTTGGTGTGTCTGTGAAGAAATGCGAGCTACTCCTGTCAACACATTGAATCCACAGAGAGCTGCAATGATTGTGTCAGATTTTCTCAAGGTCTATCTACAAATTATGATATTTATTTTATTTTATTTTTCATCAACTTATTATTCAACTGAAGTTTAAACCAGACAGGGAAAATATCAAGCCCTGCTGACTTAAGATACAGAGAAGATCTCCTATTTCCTGGGCGACTGATTGAGGATGCTGGAAATGTTAAAGTGGGAAGGGATCTGCACAAGGCTATTAAGCCCTCAAAGCTTCACCAACTTAAAGAAATATTCTCTGAGGAGAAATTTCTTCTAAATCGTGGAACAAAATGGACTGACATGGTATTGGAGCACAATGCTACTGGTGAAGACGCATTAAGGGGATGGCTGGTTGCTGCATATGCAGCAAATTTGGAGAATTCTGCTCATGAGCCAAATTTCAATGCATTACACGAGGCTTTTGAGAGGATGAATAGCGTAATCTCGCCGTTTATCTCTGAGCTGCAGGCCAAAGGGTGGCATACTGATCGTTTTCTTGATGGAACAGGAAGCCGGTTTGCTTTTTGATATCAAGCAGTGTCAGGTATCGCTTTGCTTCTTCAGGATATGCTATTATCTAAGTTAAAAGTGTTTGTCAGTAAATAATTTTGTTACTGCAAATATCTGATCTTATCTAATAAATTGTTTATGGGGTTACAGTTGCTTCTGGCTTTCTGCTCGCTGTTAGTTACAGGATCACACAAGAAACCCTGTCGTGACATAGATATTACTAATATCATCCCATATCTAAATAGGATAAATTTGATGTTGGGGATTACCCATATGAAAACTTTATCTAAAATTTATTCTTCTATTTTGTTAAAAATCAAAGAAAAACTTAAAAGAAGTACTGCTTCTACCTCATTTATACTTCATTAGAGGCCCACGGGATAATTTCATCAGTAAGTTATCTGTATTTTAATTCTTTATTATGGTTATTGCATCTTATCTTTGTAAAAGAAGTACTGCTTCTACCTCATTTCTACTTCATTAGAGGCCCACGGGATAATTTCATCAGTAAGTTATCTGTATTTTAATTCTTTATTATGGTTATTGCATCTTTATAAATTATATATCGTGGTTTGCAATTATATTAGAATAGCAAAGTTGCTCCTTTGCAAATCTATGTATTGGAGTCCCCTTTGGGACCAGAACTCAATAAATTACTCGTGAATACTTTAGCATTGGCAGAGAAATGCACCGTCTTTTTAACATATTGAATCACGTGTAATTTTGTAGAGGTTGCTGCAGAAGCTATGTAAACTAAAACCCAGCGAAGACATGATCGAGCAAAGCTCTTTAAAAGCCCCGAGAACATGGCATATACAAACTTCTTGAGATCTTGTGGTGATTCAGGATAAATGGGTAGTAATCTCATGTTTATGTCGTTCTTTTTATTCTTTTCTGCGGTGCATGTTGCTGTTTTTTCTTGAGAAAAAGGATGAGCAGAAAAAAGCTGGAAATGGGGGGCCATAAGCCTACATAGTACAAAATAATATGGGGTAGTATAATCTTTGGACATCTTTGAACTAGACTTTTGCAATTTATTTGACCATTCGCTCGTGTGAAACCAACAAACAAATATTCAAAAAGGTAATACCTCAATTCTTGGTGGAAGAAAAGTTTGTTATTATATGACCAAGCCAACTGTGTTGGGACTAGGGAGTATCTAATCGTCTGCCTCTGCACTTCAAATTAATTCATTATCCATGACTCATAACCCCTCTCCTATTCAAACTACAACTCTTTATGTATAGAGGTAGAATTATTATTGGTGTTTTTGCTGTTTTGGTCACACTTGATAGGTACATTACAATTATATGAAACTCCCTTTGCTCATCAATCTGAGTTTTATTTAATTTCTTTACTACTCCCTACATCTTAATTAAGAAAAGGGTAATGTATTACTTTCTTCTCATGGCACACTTGGATTTAATTTTCTGGAATTAATTTGCAAGTTTTATTTTGTAGATATAGATATACTCTTTTCCATTCATGATGTATTATATTTCTGTCTCAAGGTCCGACTGTTGAGTGTTGAGTTCTATTTTCTCTATTTTATATTTTTAAAATAATAAGATTCTAGACTTGGTATTGACAAAAGTATTATAAAAAAAATATATTTGTTTTATACAAACTTTAATGTTAAGACCGGGAGTATTTGAGTTGAGTGTCATATCAACAAACAAATTATGATATATGTAAAAAGAATAAAATAAAAAGTTAGGGAATTGATATTTTTACATGTTAATTTGATTGATATTTTTACAAGTAGGTCTTATTTGATTTTGTGAAAATATCAAATTTATATGAAAATAAATATTTTTTACAAACTAATTTAATATTTTAACAAGTAAGTTTTATTTAATATTGTGGAAATATCAAAAGAAAACTCAGAAGGGAGAGAAAATGTTCTTTTTTCTACTTTGGCGGGCTTGACTCAAAGTGATCGCTTAGCTTTAAAGTTAAGAAAGAGAAAAAAAAACCCAAAGCTTGGTATCATAGCTGTTGAAATCCTAATATAAGAAGTAGAAAAAGTTTTATAAATGGAAGAACAGATGACCGGCCATGCATGCACATAAAAGGCTTAGCATTAGCAGCAGCTATATATGAGCTTAACTCTGACGAAAGGTGAGGATCATCTATATGATATCTCTCTCTCTCTCTCGGATATTGTCGGTAAAATCTTGGCTCTTTTGAGATGATTAAAGTTGGTATGGTGGTACACTTTTTTTTTCTTTCTTTTTGGTGCTCCAAATAATAATATCCAATTAATTAAAAAAGCTTGCCATGACCCACGCCTTGCACATTGCTATTAATTAAAAAAGTAATTTATTGGACATGGCGGCATGCATTAACTCGATTACCTGTAATTAAGTCTTAATACGTTTCACTTCCTAGATTACATAATGGATTTTACTCATTGGTCCATGCGGAATGCTATTTACAGGTCACTTGGAATGCATTGCACAGGAAATATGATATATATATATATATATATATTGTCAAATATATGATAAAATTGAATTGCGGTCGGTATAAGAATTTATAAAAAAAGATAAAATAAAAATTAAGATGAAATTATTTTTAATTCTTACCTTCCATGTTCACATACGATATAAGTATAATTTGACTTAAAGCTTTCGAAATACATGACAGGAAGCAAGTTTCTCACCCGTTTTTCCTCATGGTCCCCTGGCCTATCCCTAGGTGGGGATATAATTGAAATGTAATAGTATAAATTGTTATTTTTTATATATGAAAAAAGAAAAAGAAGAATAGCATTTATTTTTTGGAGGAGTTGAAAGTAATATCATTATGTTTCTCTAATGTGTTATTGATGAAATGCTTTAAACTAAAAACTACACAACCCTTCAAAGCAGTTAAAATATATTTTTGACAGACACCCTGTAGAGAATTCTATGCCCTAATGCTAACACCAAAACAAGACCAACCAGTTGGAATATGAAGAAGATAGATGGAGAAAAAAGCATAGTTCAAGGTTTTTTTAATTAGATTTTTTTGTTCAGTAAAAATGTAGTACAATATGCTTGTAGCTTAGTTCCTCGGTGTATTATTTGGTCTATATCCATGCTTTTTGGATATTAGTGCTTTCGGTTAATGAAATCCTTTACTTTAATGTGTTATTGATGAGGATATTTTTTGAAGGGAATTGATATTTTCATAAGTTAATTTGATATTTCTACAAGATTAAAAGAGACACATTTGTAAAAATATCAAATTAGCTTATGGAAATATCAATTCTCTTTTTCAAAATGTTTTCGTAAATATGGAAAATATATTTCGTAAATAAAACAACTATATCTCCCTCTCTGATATGTCAAAAAATTTATACACAATGCCTACACACGTCCACGTTACTGACGAGGATTGTGAACATGAATGAAAATTATAATTCGCCTTCTCCCTCTCTATTCTATCTCGATTATTTTTAATCATGCATGTATTAAGTAGAATTTTTGATAATATATGTAAGAGAAAAGAGGTTTATAATTAGGAGAGAAGAAATTCATGAGAAATTATACTTTTTTATATGTTGTAAAATTAGAGATCCATTTGTAAATGTTAATTTGTAAATATTTTTTTATTATAAATTTATTCCTAATATTAATTAAAAATAAAAATAGTGACGACATGTTAGTAGTCGGTCAATTAAGAATATAAATAATAACTTATCAAGAACTTCATTTTACGTTATAGTTTAACAATATATTCATTTTACGTTATAGTTTAACAATATATATATATATATATATATATATATATATATATATATATAAAATTTTAGAACTAATTAATTAAATATATATCTCTCTAAATTTGTAATAATACTTGATAAGAGATTTTCCACAATGTTCAAATACATGAGTGACCGTGCAGATTATGGACTTGTTTAAGAAGTACTAATAATATCATATATATATATATATATATATATATATATATATATATATATATATATATATCAACTCTAATGGCTACTCGATCGGACAAAAAGAAAAAAGAAGAATAAAAGAATGTACATTTATACGAGGAAATAATTTGATACGGAAAAATGTTGATGTGGATGAATTTTATTTACCCACCTATTCCTCAAAACTTCAAGCTTCAAATCAGTATATACTCTCTCCTGCAACCCTGAATCTCTGTACGTGCATACATTTAGAAAGACTATTCTAATTTAGGATTATTTTGGACTGAATTGATCAAAATTATTTTAACTTAAGATTATTTAATTATATAATATCTTTAATAATAAAAAAAAATATTAGAGCGGACTACAGCCTACAAAGTCGACTAATAACTCCGTCCCTGCATACATGACTTCACCATTCCACACTAATAGATTATCGGCACAAAATGAATTTTACTTATTATTTATAACAAAGAATATTATCCCCTTTTTTCTATACGTATAAAATATTCTTAAATTTACTATTATAACTTTATTATTGTGATATAACTACTAAATTAGGATCAATTAATTTCATAAGAAACAAAAAATTATTTTTGAAGTTTATAAATTTTGTAGATGTTGACACCTTAATTTTTTGGACGTAGGGTGTAGTAACTCTCTAATTTTTTTAAATATTAAAAAATATTTTTATTTAATATCTATTTTGAAAATAATAAATTATTAATTACAAACAATAATATTATAATAACATTATGATGATAAAATTAAGAATATTGTATCAATCAGTACAATTATAAGAAATAAAAAAAAGATTTATTAAACAAAAGATATTCGAATTATATTTGTTTTTCTTAGAAGTACATATGGAGGAGCATATTTGAGCTTACATTCCTCCTACCTAACTCTGGTACCCTTTCACCCATCACTGCATGTGGTCAATTTTTTTTTACAAGAAAAAAAAAAGGTAATGAATTACATGTAGCCTACTTTTCTTACTTTAATTAGACTTAAAGTAATAAAATAATAATTTAGGTCATAAAAAACTAGAATTTGATCAGCAAGTTGCTGACCTAACAAAGAAAAATGATGCCATTATGGATAGCAACTCTCTTTGAATTCCTTTTGACAAATTAATAAATAGATAGAAAGCGATAAATTTGACTCTAGGGGATAATCTTTATATCTACCTAAATTGAACTAATTAAATCTAAATCATCGATATGTTGGCTTCCTGAAATCGTTATATGTATTTCTTTTTATGATTACGTACGTACTTAGGTTTACATATATATAGACATAATTTTTAAGTATTAAATTTTTCAATAAATAAAATATATATATATATGTTATGTAAGTATTTCTTTAATTTTTAATATTTAAAGAAAATTTACAAAATATAGGACTCATTTCCTGGGGATGGATGTAGTATTTAAGGAAAAACTTGTACTATTATATATATATATATATATATATATATATATATATGTGTGTGTGTGTGTGTGTGTGTGTGTGTGTGTGTGTGTGTGTGTGTGTGTGTGTGTTTAAGCAAATACTATATTATTTTCCCTCGTGCGTTAAGGTCTTCTTATTTTAGAGGAGTACTACTCATCGTCATTATATATATATATATATATATATATATATGTGTGTGTGTGTGTAAGCAAATACTATATTATTTTCCCTCGTGCGTTAAGGTCTTCTTATTTTAGAGGAGTACTACTCATCGTCATTAAATTGTCCACTTGTATGCTTGCTTGCTCCAATGCCACTTTTGCATCGTAACCCTTCACGGAATTACAAAGTATTAATTATCTTTTGAATTTTATTTAGACCAGTCAATATTTAGTTGACTTGTCCTCTCTAAGAAAAAAATGTATACTAGTGTAGGTCCTGTGTGAAAAAATTGTTTGCCCCCATATCATTGCAATTCTTGCAATACTTTATACCCACAAGAGCATTAGCCTCTTTCTTTGACCGTTTTCCACAACATAGCAAAGGGCTAAAGGCCGAAGTATGAGATACAAATGAATATATTTAATACTATATATAAACGTATTAAATTGCCCATGCACATAATCTAACATAATTATATTTGAGAAATTAATTAATTAATAATCAAGAAAAATGAAAGCTCTTTTATATATGAAGAGAACTTTCCCCAAAGTCAAATTAAAAAGATTTGATTTGAATTTGAAAGCGTTCAGTGCTCATGATAATTAATTACACCATCGTCTCTCTATTGCTTTAGTTTGACAACGTTCATTGCTCATCATAATCAATCACACACACACACACATGTATATTTTTATATAATAGATATTTTACAAGTCTCTCACTTGTTTTTTTGTTTTTGGGATGCAATGGAGGTTCATATATAAAAGCAAAATTATAAATAATTTAAAATCATTATATAAGAGTCATCATTGCAATCATTTTTTTAACAAATTAAGAAGATCAAGTGGTGTTCCATTCACACGGTTAACATTAATTAATAAATGTTCCATATTAATGAGTAAATTCATGTATGTGTTTTCATTTTTTTGAGTATGGCTGATTTTGACGTACGGTCATTTGTAAAAATCTCTTGCAATCTTGAATCAAATTTCCATTAGCTAGGGTGAATCGCATCGCCCATGTAACATGATAAGGTCAAATGAGTTATCGTAATAAATAATATATTCTTAGGTTATTTTAATTTATCACAAATTCATTTAAAAGAGCATGATTAAATGTATTAAAAATATTAATTTGAGTTCTTATATATATATATAAGAGATGCGGGAAAGAAAAAGGGAAAAAACCTTTTCCCACATGTTACATTGTAGGATTGTGGTATTTCAAATTCTCACATTTAAATACTTGATATTCTCGTTAGACTGAACACATACATAATTCTAAATTTTTTGATTATCTAGCCATTGTGAGATAATATTAACAGTCTATTAAGCCCGCCTTTGTGTTTACCTTTGACACCCCGATTGGATGACCCAACCTGAATTATCGAGAATCAACTCTAGTATCATATGTAGCAACCCAAATCAAATTATCATGGTATAATAAGGTCCAACCCGTTATCTCAATAATTTATTCTTAAGTTATCTTAACTTAGTACAGACTTATTCAAAAGTCATGATTGAAGATAATAATAATACTAATGTTTGGAATTCTTATTTTTCATGTCATAGAGAGACCTTCTCTTGATGCCCAAATTTTTAGCCGAACGCTACAAAATTTTCTCATAGAAACTATTCACCCATTGCCTATTAAGTCTCTCACATATAACCTTTCGCTATTAATATGAGAAAAAAAATATCATATCTACATATATATATATATATATATATATATATATATAGAAAAAATTTCAAAAGCGAACTTTAAAAAGCGAATTAAAGACGAACCGTCGTCTTTGGTATCTATGGCGACGGTTCGACCCGTCGTCATAGAGTGCATGGCTATGGCGACGGGTCGAACCGTCGCCATAGATACCAAAGACGACGGTTCGTCTTTGGTTCGCTTTTTAAGGTTCGCCGTCGTCTTTTGTTCGCTTTTTAAGGTTCGCTGGAGAAGGGGACTGTATATATATATATATATATATATATATAGCTTTTGTGTGGGAATAAATTTATTAGGTTTTTTTTTAAGTCATAAATTTATTAGTGTAGATATATATGATCACATTCTTATTCTTTTATATAGATATATATATATTGTGGAGTATTTGAATGTTGTAATAAGAAAATTTATTACTTACTACTCTATCAGTATATTTATATAGGCATCGACATCAATAAAAAAAATCCCACGTGTTAGTTTGACCGGTAAATCATTTGTAACAACGTCACACACTCTCTCTCGCCTACTGGGTGCTGAGTGCTTACCTAGAAATAGCGGGCGGTGCAAGCATGCTTTTTGAAAAACTTGCGTCCGCTTTGGATTTATTAGCAGGAGGAGGCACACTTGGACCCATTAATATATACGTACATATATGTTCTCTCCCCTTACGCATCTATATATAAATACCGATGCTCGGCTTTCAAAATCTTTAAGCTCATAAGTTATAAGAGAGTCAATTAAAACTCTCTCTCTTTTTGAGTAAATATATATATAGATACAAATTTGAAATAATAACTATATAATATATACATAAATATAATCAAAATGGTGAGAGCTCCGTGCTGTGAAAAGATGGGGTTGAAGAAAGGTCCATGGACTCGCGATGAAGATCAGATCCTCATCAACCATGTTACCCTTTATGGCCATGGCAACTGGCGCGCTCTTCCTAAACAAGCCGGTAATTAACTAGCTCTACTTCATATATACTCTATTTCTCTCTCCCCATGGTTTATACATGTACATATATTTACATGCATGGTTTTGATATATTGGTCTCATTTTTAATTTTTTTTTCCTTCAGGCTTGTTAAGGTGTGGAAAGAGTTGCAGACTTCGGTGGACAAATTATCTGAGACCAGACATTAAACGAGGAAACTTCAGCGAGGAAGAGGAGGAAACCATCATCAATTTACACGAAGTATTAGGAAATAGGTGCGTGTATATATATGTGAAAAAAATATATGTGTACAGTCGTATAATATAAAGTCAATTATGATATATATATATATATATATATATATATATATATATATATATATATATATATATATATATATATATATATATAATTTACTTTTGTTTAATATGTGTACAGGTACTTTGAATTAATCTTTAATTGCTTGAGACTTTTTTTTAGTGACAAAAATTGTGGCTCAAATTGTCAGAAAAGTTGGGTGATACGGTCGTATCTTCTACTTTTGTTTTGTGACATTTGATGTATTAAAAAAGCTTGACACTTCTCTCTCCTTTTACAAATTTCAAAAGCAAGTGGGACTGAAATATGTTATAGCTGTATATACTAATAAAGCAAGGACAAATATTAATTTCAACCCAATTAACGTCTTAAAAAAAAGTAAAAAGATCATTTATCTAATTAATAAAATCAAGCAAATTAATTTTTCATGTATAAGTATTAATCTTTATTACTTCTTTCATGTATATACAGATGGTCAGCAATTGCAGCAAGATTACCGGGACGTACCGACAATGAGATCAAAAATGTGTGGCACACCCATTTAAAAAAGAAACTCAAGAAAAACCAAGAAACTAGCCCTGATCAAGTATCCAAGTCTAAGCTCAACAAATCCACCCAAATCTCCAAGTCTGAACATGATGAAGGTGACACTGTAGACGAACCAAAACAAATGAACTCCACCACTCGATCAACGTCGCACGACGGCCAGCCAAATTCACCGCAACAAATATCATCCATTACCACCACCAGCAGCGAAGATAATAACACGGAAACTTATGATGATTTTCTAAAAGTGGATGACACTTTCTGGTCAGACGTATTTTCGACTGAAAACTCCGGTAATACAAGCGGCTTTCCAGGTGAAAACTCCGGTGCCACAAGTGATTTTAACGGCGGTGCTCAACTTCAATTTCCGTTTACTCCATTCCATGCTACGGAATTTGGATGCGGAAAATATTTACACATGAATGATGGCATGGACCTTTTTTGGTACGACATTTTTACAAAATCAGCTGGGGAGTGGCCGGAATTCTAATCTTTAAATTTTAATTTTACCCTTTTAATCATTCCTCGAGAATTGAGAAATACTAGCTGTGTATAAATTTAATGATTATTGAGGACATAAAAAATATCAGTCTTCTCTAAATTCAAATATTGTTGGGAATTAAATTGACATAAATTAAATAATATAAAATTTAATGCGAAAAATTTGAAAAATCATATGACAACCTCTAAATCTCCATTATATTAATAATAATGAGTTTATAATAATTCTCTTAAATTCTACGCTCTAAAACTTGAGATTTCATAATACCACAATACAACTTTTTGTATATACTAAAAGCCGCAAAATTCTCCCTTCCACGATAGTCAATTTTTTTTACACGAAATATAAAAGTTATAAAAATCATCACTCTCATACAAATACAAAACCCACTCACATCCCTTTTCAATTTTTACGATGTTGCATGACTTTTGATTGTACTACAATTCAACAACTAAACATAATATTTTATTTATAGAGTATCTACAACTTTTCTCTTCCTATTCAAAATATGATACTTCCAAAATAAAACTTCTACTGTAAATAAAATTACTTTCCAAAATTATACTCCTATTACAAAATAGGACTTCTTCCTTTCCATAACAACAATTATTTTTTAAATATGTTTCAAAGAGTATTACAACAATTCCTCATTCTACTCAAATTCTCAAATTCTCAAATACTTCAACTTCATATTTGAATAGAATTTGAGTAGTATTCCAACAATTTCTCTCGACTCAAATTCCCAAACATTTCAATTTCACCATTTGTCACCGTTATCGTATTCGTCACCATCATTCACAGCATATGTAAGATCCGCATTATCCACATAATTCATAACATTCAAATTATCCGCAATATCTACCTTATCCTTAGTATCTTCTTCTTCCTCAACATCCACATCATAGTCATCGCCGTCATCGTCATCTTCAACACTATCATCTTTTTTAATAGTAGTATCATCAACATTGTTAACTTCATTTTCATCAGCATTTTCGTCTTCACTTCCATAACTTTTATGTCTATCATTCAGCAATTGCAACGGTGTTCTTTCATACTCACAAAATCTCTTGTTCATCAGCATCATGTCGAATATCGAATCCAACTCCTTCAATCTTCACTATCTTTATTTGTCATACCAATGCGACTAATTCCTTTTTACCTTGGATGCAATTAACCTAGCTTATGATACCACCTGTTGAAAATTAAATCGACATAAATCAAACAATATAAAATAAAGATAGTTAAAACAACACAAGATTTAACATGAAAAACTCTTAAAGAAAAAAATCACATGGCAAACTCTGATTCTGCATTATATCAATAATAATAAACTTACAATAATCCTTCTAAATTTTACGATCTAAAACTTGAGATTCTATAATCTCGTAATACAATTTTTTTACAGACTAGAAATAGCAAAACCCTCCCTACCACAATAGTACAACTTTTTTGCATATATAAAATATAAAAGCTGCAAAAATCATGTTCCCCACACAAATACAAAACTTACTCACAGTCTCTTAACTCTTAGGATACTACATGACTTTTCTCAATTAAACATAATATTCTATTTATGAAATACCTATAACTTTTCTCTCCCTAAGTAGGATATTTTCAAAATAAAATTTCTACAACAAATAAAATTATTTTTCAAAATAATATATTTAATTTCTATTAAAAAATAAGACTTTTTTTTACCATAACAATAATTTTTTTCTCAATAAAATTCAAGGAGTATTTCGATAATTCTTAAACCCTTCAATAAACCGCGTGTGAATGGTTTTTTTTGTACTGGAAACGTTGAATCCGGCAATTTCCAACCGTGCGACTAAGCTTGCAGAAAACAAAATTATATTATCACAAGAGTTTTTGTTAACCACATAATCAATTATAAGTGCATATAATTGCATATAATAGAGTTATATAATGTTTAATAGCGTTATTGTTATGATTGATATTTTTAATTATATATATATTTTTTATTTTTTATAGCGGATTATAATTTTATTATATTTTAATTTTGTAAATTATTTGATCAAAAAAAAAAAGAAAAACTATAAGTATATATGGTAAAATACTACTCCCAAAATATTCACGTACAAATATTTTGGAGGTTAATCCTTATTCCTCTTATAATTATCCTTTTCATTCTATTCCCTCTTCATTTTTCAATGGAAAAACAAAGGGAATAACTAGCAACGGAGGTATTCATAAATTTCATATGCAATTGTTTTTCTTTTAATATTTTTTTTTTAATGTTCTTTCTATAAAGAGAGATCATTATAAATACAAATGGTTTTTCTAAATTAATATCGATAATCTCATAATTACGATAATATCAAAAAACTCATTCTTTACGGGCGAGTATATATAACCTACAATATAAAAGAAAAAAAAATAGAGTAAAGAGAAAATACATATTTATACAATAATGAAAATCGTATTTTAAAATTTTAAAAACTTTTGAATCTCATTTTCAATCACAGACTTAACATATTAAACGTTAAAAATAAATTATTAATTAAAATAATCATTCCTTTTCGTTCTCAATTTCTTCGTGCCGAATGGCCTATTATAATCTAAAGATGTATAATTAAGGTTGCCACACCTGAGCGAGCTATGATGCCGCTAAATAATTATTCATGAATTTGGCATAATGTCACCCATTCGTCTGCCATCCAATGGACTTGTCTCGGCAGTTATGTAACATCAAACTTTAGATAAATACTCAATTAAAAAAATAAAACAAAAGTTATACTCTTTTTCTTATTGGGTGGTAGCATATTATTGCAAATTGTCCTACTCGTTCTGCCCCTTTTAAAATAATTATTATACCAAAATGCTATAAATTTTAATTATTAGCTCTTTGATTACCTAAAATTGAAAGTATATATCATAAAAATAAAAAATGCAAGTGGAGCCAAAACTTTTAAGCTTTGATGAGATCTGTCTCCCTTAGTCATTCAATTGAGTTCCACTAATTTATTTATTTGATCCTTTTTCATAGAAATTACTATTAAATTAGTTTACATGGGATCCACTTCACCGACCCTTAATTAATAAGCAGGCGATTTGATGAGAGATTTGGAGTTATCATCCTTTATCGTAATCAAGGATTCTCATACTAACAAAGTTAGTGACCTTGATTAATTGCCTTAAACTAAAGTCTCTATATTTTCCTTCTCTTATTATTTCTGACAATTACTTTACTTTAAATATTCGTCGTTGACATTATCAGCATAAAAATATATTATTAAAATAATAAATATTATTTAAATATATATATAACGAATCTAAAGTATATATCTTAAATAGCATAACTATCTTAAATAACATATTTTTATTAAAATTATATCGTTTTAGAGATTCTTTTAAAAAATAAGTAAGGCTGCGGATGGTGTTTCTGTAAATAAAAGAAAAGCAAGTGGGACCACTTTTTTTTTAATATTATTTTATTTTTTTAAAAAATTTCAAAAATGACATAATTTTAATAAATATATACTATTTAAGAAAATATTTTAAATTTATCATCTCTCTCTCTCTCTCTCTCTCTCTATATATATATATATATATATATATATATATATATATATATATTCTCATAATTTCTCATAATATTATTTAGCTAAATGATAATATCAATTCTCTTAATATTCTATAATTGTCTAAATAGAAATGATGTTGTGTGTAGTGTAGGTGCTTTCGGGCAACATTCGAATTGTCAACATTAGTAATGGTTCATTGTATCATGTGTATTAAATCATAGTATAAAATTATGAGCCTCCAGAATAATATGAATCACGTGCTTCTGAAAACGGCTCTAAATCTAATCATATACTTTTGCCAAAAAAAAAAAAAAGGTCTTCTAGTGGAATCCAAACGTATGCTTTTGTCTCTATTTTCACTTTTATCTTTCCGACCTCAACTTTTAAGGCTTCAACTGTTCAAGCATCTTTCCTCTCTTGCTAAACTATACTCCTTGAGTTGAATATTATTCTGTTGGATTTTTCGTTTGTTATATTTTAACTTTTTATATAATTAAATTAAAGATTTAAATGGAAAAAAAACCATCCGAACGATTACATTTTAACTCTTCTTAAATAAACCTTATATTTAAGATATAAAAAATGAACAAAAAACGTGACTCTCTTCTCCAAACGATACTATTTTTTTTTTTCCAATAGAGAGAAAAAAATCGCCAAAAATTAAGGTTGACTAGTTCACATCCAACTCAAAATCAATTGGTAATAAATTGAGTGAAGTAGGCTCTCAAGTTAACGCTCCCTTAGAACCAAACATAGTAGAATACACATGAATGGCACCTGTTTTGATACCATAATAAAATATCCAACTTAAAAATAATTGGTGATGAGTGGGATAAACTCTCAAATTATATATTGAGTTTTTGGATCTTAATTGCTCAATGTGGGATTTTATATCTCAACAATTTCGATAAGGTTAGACATATTTGAAAAAGGTAATTTAAGATATGCATTAATCAAAGTTGACTAAAACTACTTAGCGGGTTCATTTTTGAGTTTTATAAATAAAAAAATCTTTAATTTTAAATTTTACATCAAAGTACGACATTTTGTTAAGTAGCCTTAACTAAGTTTAACTACAGTATTGTCTTAGGTAACATTTATTTCTCTCTCTCTCTCTCTCTCTCTCTCTCTCTCTATATATATATATATATATATATATATATATATATATATATATATATATATATACGGGCTATATGTATATATACAGTTATATAGTGCACGTTTTTTTGAGTTACGGCGACGGTTCAACCGACACTATAGACCAGAAATATCTATGGCGATAGTTGAACCGACATCATAGCCTAAAAAAATCGTCGCTATAGGCGACTGTGCACTACACAACTATATATATACATTTGCTCCTATATATATATATATATATATATATATATATAGGGAAGTAATTTATAACAACCGTTTGCTATGAACACTATTCCAACAACCTCATAGCTATCCATTTATTTGTAGATCCAACGGTCAATAATTGATTGGATAAATAGCCTGTCACTGCTAAGAGTAGCGGAAGTGAAGAACTTAGTAGCGACTTAAAAAATTACCAAAATAACCCCTATAAAAATTTTAAAAAAAACACTAGATCACCCCTGTATTCTAGCCGCTAACTAAGTTTTTCGATTGTTATGATTGTTAATAGGCATTAATTACTCAACAGAAGATCAAAAAGACCTAAAAAGAGACGATTGGATCAAACTGGCCCAACCAACTTAATGCCCAATGGTTATTCCCACCCCTTGTATACCGAGAGGGGATGAGAGTTCAAACCTTTGCACGGGTAAAGTAGTGTACGTGTGAGTTTAAATTATATATTATCTGGCCTGGGATTTCAGAAACTGACAAGCACAGATGCCATGTCATTTAACATTTGTTCTTGGGTTCAATGGGATGATCAATAGTTTGGCTGGAAACTTGGAGAGGCAGATACATATGATAAAGTTGTATCTTAGATGGATATTTATTTTGATTAAGAAGAAGACTCCGAGTTCATCATCTTCTCATGTCTTAACAAATGAATTTCCGTAGAGTTTTACAAGTCCAAATTCAATTCAAGACTCTATTTAGGGAACCACATATATAGTGGCAGTTGAATAAAGATTTAAAATATTAAAAGGTCAATATTAGTTCTGCTAAGTTGGTGGATATACATACTATCAAACTTAATAAGTACAGGTCTTTTCGAACAATAAATCTGAAATCTTAACAGGAGGATCAAAGGAGGAGAGAAGAAAGAGATGAAGGGAAGCGCAAGTATAATGTCAAGTGGAATGACTGACGAGGTACGTACGTCTTGCTTCTACTTACTTTGAAATGGCGGAAAACTTGAGCGATGGAGTATTATGTTTATTAGCTAGCTTTCCGCTGTGTTCCTCATCAGATATTTGCCATTTGTAGTTTACTGCCGAGCGAGCATATACAGGATGAAGAAGATGCACCATTATCAAGGACGGACGGACGGACCAACTTCCTTTAACTATGATCAATGCTATTTTTCCCTTTTCCTCGTAGTAGTCTCCGGACATATGAAGACAGTTGCAATGAAAATATTATATCAATTTTGATGTTGGATTTATTCAAATTGACTCCTACCTATTGTTGCTTCATATGCATGTATTGGTTTCTGTTACCTTTTGCTTGCTTTTTATTCTGTGTCGGTCGAATTCAAGCTATCAGTTTAATATTCTTAGCTTCGACCATCTTATATGCATGCATATATATATACTACTAATACACCAAAACAAAAACAAATATCCTCCATCCTAATCCAAATTCAGATGTTCTGAAACAAGACCTCACTTTCAAAAGCCAAGTACAAAGTCTCTACATATTTGATTACTTCACCTGTCTTTTCCAAATGAAATATTATATATAGCTACGAGCCTGGGTTGCTTACATAGATCACCTCTGAATTGTTTCAGGTCTACTTTCAGCTTACTCAAGTGGTAGATTATGAATTTTCCACTAATTTTTTTTCAGCAAGTAACTTGATTTGACTGGAATATCTATAAAATGCAAATCTTCTGGCCAAATTATTTTGCCATTGTAACAAAAAATGGTCAACTGCAACAGATATAATTGCTTTGTGTACATATAAGATAAGACTTAACAAAAGCCAAGTTATTATTTAATAAAATAAATGGGGTAATGAGAAGAAAAAAAAAACCTAATAATACAATAAATAAAAGCCAGCAACTCGATATATCCATCAACTCGGGGAGATGAATAACTATATAAGGGCCTGGACACCCGATTTTTGCATTTCTCGAAGTTTCCATATTGGGAATGGAGCACCTTCTTCAAGAAATTCTTCATCTACTCGTTGCATCGCCCACCCATAATATACTGTGAGGATTGTATCCTGGTCAAGGAAAATATTAAACCGAGCAGAAGTTAATATATTTCTCAAGCCAATGGCAAACAAGGTAGCCTTGCTATTCTAGACTCGATTGTACACAAGTAGCGAGATCAGGGAAATGATGGGGCTAAATTTTTTTGGCCAAAATCCCTAACAGAATGCAGGGCACAGAGTCAGGGTTTTATCCAATCCTTGTAAGATCGAGGTCAGGTTCTATGTACCCTCACCCACATTAATAATAAATATAATTTTTTTAGGAAAGTGTTTTTCTGCTGAAAGAGTTGCAAATACTATACAACTCATATTCACACATATTACTTTGTTTTGTTCTTTAAGTTCTTAGGATTTTTCTTCCCTTATTTCATTTTTATTAAAAACATCTGACGATCTCCGGAAAATTTTAACATCCAACTAAACCCAAGCATATGACACACTACAAGAACACGTGCAAAAGGTAATTCTAGACTTAAGTGAAACAAGTCATTTATAGCCCTTTATATTCGTTAGCCGATCAAGTATACAGGTAAATATTAATTCTTATTATCATTCGCAACACATAAAAATATTAATTTCATTAGTTTCTGGCATACAATTCATCAAGTTGTGGAGCAATAAGGCACTTAAATGAAATACTGACACTAACATGGATACATGAATATACATAGAAAAGCAAGCATGCAATTCATGTTTCTTTTGATTTGTCTAAATTGAAAATTTGCATGAACTTTGAAAATTATATGATAACTTTCCGGATCATGAGAAGAAATATAGCCAACTCATGAAGACGTGAAAAATGAAGGCATGAATAAACTAAAAAAAAAAAGCTTGCCATTTACCGTGCTCCCTTCTGTTATTGACCCAAATTTATCTCTTATGCAGTAGACCTGTTGCGTACGGAACTGTGACAAGTTTGCAGGATAAAAAAGCCATATGTATTAGTCTCTTTACCAAAACAACTAACAGAAAGAGATTAAAAACTGAAGGCCAAAGTTCCTACCACAACAATTATTATTGGGGTTTCTCCCATCATTTTGGTCTCTCTTACTTCAACATCCGATATATGTAGAATCTGCGTTAAGGAAAATGACAAATAAGATCTCAATTCATTATTATTTATTTTTTCTAGATAAGTGATAAAGATCTCAAGTCATTCTTGAAAGAAATGAATTAGGTTATTATATAAATGATATAAGTTATCTTTTTACCTTGTTATCAATAAAGATATTCTGGCTTTCAAAAGCTTTGTGTTCGGCTTTACACCGCTCAATTATTTCAGAGCAACAATACTTTTTCAGAAATTCAGTATCTCCCTGTATAGTAAACCATTCATAACAGATAAGTTCAAGAAGCATGATAACAACTCATTGGCCTCCACTGACATGAAATGAGATGTTAAGTGAAAGGGGAGGGGAGGGGTTTATACAAGACAGACAACTTGGTCTTCCTCCCAAAAGAGTGAAAGTAAAGGTTAAGAAACTGGAATCCTACCCAGCTTCCTATGAGAATTTGAGACTTACTTTGTAGTACGCAATGAGAATTGGCTTGACCACTTCTTGAACCTCATCCACAAATTCTGGTAAAGAGAAAGATCTAAACCACACCAATTTTAAATTATATGAAATTAGTCAGTAGGCTATAAAAAATATTAGCACTCAAACATATATATGATATAATATAATAAAAAGCATAAGCTGCAACATCATACGGATCTCGCCGACGTATTTCCTTAATTGAAATTCCAGCAGCCGTTTCTCCAAAGACGCTTTCATTGAGACTATCACAGAAAAGGATGATTAACTTAATTACTCTCATTTATGATAGCAATTCTCATTCAATGAAAAATAAATTACTAAAATATATGAAGTATGAACAAACATACTCCTGAATTTTATGTACAACAGGATTATCAGAAATCTCCCACATCTCCCGCACATCTTCTACTAACTGCCAATCCCAGACCAGAAAGCAGTTAGAGCACACACTTCAAGAGGGGCAAATGCAGAACAGTAACCAAATTGTTGAGAAAAGATATAGAGGCGAGTAAACTTTCCATATGAAGATATGATACACAACTTTGTATTTACTTACAATAAAAAGCAGATTATGAATAAACATAACAAGGAAGTGGCTAGTTACAAGTGTTAAGATAGTTGTGAAGAAGATGAGTGACGTGATAATTTATTGTGGGAGCTACTTGGTCAGAACTTTAGGTAATAGCCATTCCCAATTCATAATTTCTACATTTTATAAATTATGGCACGTGACTTTCTTATGATATTAGATTTCCTTAATATATAAATGAAATATTTATATACAAATTTAACTCTCTCTCTCTCTCTCTCTCTCTCTTTGTCTCTCTATGTCCTTCAATTTTAGAAATTATCATCTCAGTGTAGCAATATTCTTGATACATAAAAAATAAAAATCAATGCCTACAATGTTCATGTGCCAGATCACAAATAGTCAGAAAAAGTGGCTCAGAAAGGTATCCCGTGCCTTGTTTCCATGCTTAATTAACAAGTCATGATTTTCTTGAGTGCTATTAAGCATATTTTTTCTGCATTACTTGTAAGGAAAATAAATGACATGGGTTAAGCACATTGATTTATATATATTAACCCCTGTGGGATTCCAGTAATTCCATATTTTCTGCTAGCCATTAGACTGAAATTTATAGTTACGTAACTATGACAGTTTACAACAAGGTTCAATGGTTCATCAATTTAATTTATCAATGGGACCGAAAAAACCAACATAGATTCATAACTTCCTGCAGTTAAGAATGGGCTTCAGTTTATATTTTCATTTGATTTTTCTCAGATAAATATCATTGGGATCAGGTATATTGCAGTCATATTAGAAGTGAAATCTGAAACCTATCAAAGAAAAAGCTAAATAAATAACGAATTAACGATACAGCTCATATCAAATGCAAGAAGCATCCCGGTGTTAATGTGAAATATGTAGAAACTGCTAACAAAGAAATGACTTAGGAGTGGCATCATGTACCTCCTGACTCTTAACCACAACAGGCTTGCTTAACCCACCAACGCGCTTGAATGCTGGATGACCTTGCATCTACGGTAAATGTGCTTTAAGTGAGATTCGTTAAAGGAAAACAAGCAGATAGTTTTAGAACGCAACATGAATCAATTTACCTTTGCCTTGAATACCTCCCACTTCTTGCTCCATCGGGACTGCTTTGAGGCTAAGACAACGACGTCAGTTCTGGTGCTCCTCTCAACCTTTGCTGATGAGTCTGTGGAAGAATCTGCATATTCTAGGCGCTTTTTCTTAGTTGGGGTACCTCTCAATTCATCCTTTACAATGTCATAACCCTTTTTTGCTAAGTCAACGAGCTTTGTATCCTTTACTTTCTGGAAGACCAACGATATCTTGGGAGAAATGTAAGAAATACTAGACTTGACCTTGCTAAATAATGTTTCTGCAGTATCACTAGGCCCAGATTGCTGCTGCTTATCTTTTCCAGATGCAGACTTGCTACCATCATTCTCTTGGGAACCAAAATTAGCTGACGTACCAGAGGACTCTTGCTTCCCAATCCCAAAAGTTTCTTTCACCTAAGCAATAAATCACAATAATAAGAACTATGATATTGCATTGACTTTATTAATTACAACAATACATTCCTATTCAGCAAATACTATTACTAGGATACCTCCTCTGTAGCAGCCGAAACCTTTTCCTTCAAATTGGAGGACACCTGCATGTATAATGAAAAAAAAATTGCATAACTAAAACATAATTAACATACTTGAATAATAACTTAAAGTTCCTTTTACTATTAAGCAAGGCACTCAACTAGCAATCCCATAAGGACTATGTTATGGAAGAACAAGAGGTATGATATAATGTACACTGCTAAAGGATCTGTACTCTATTATGTGAAACAAGATAGCCATGATAGAAAATTAGAAACCACACATTTATGAAAGGGGGAAAAAGGGAAAGAACAGAAAAATGAAGGGCGTAACCAACTTCAAACTGTGCTTTCTCAGAGCTTTTACAAATGCACTACGTGAGCCGTAATCAAATTTTAACCTCAATACTTTGGTACTGAATTTTGACATTTGAGTATATACGTTTATATACCTATAAATAAATTAAGTCTGGGAAAGTTTGGACCAACCATAATGAGCTACAGGACTCATAGTTAGTTGATACACAGCAAGTTTAAGAAAGTATGGGAGGAAATTCAAGGAAATAGCCACTTCAGATACCCATATGAGAAGAATACTATAAGAGTTTAGTAAAATATGACAATATAAGAATTCGGTTGGTATAATCAAAGACAAGCAGCATATATGCAAAAGGGATTCTGCACAATAATCACATTGGAAAGGCTTGCCTTGAATCTACAGATAATTTATTTTAATACGCACAAACACACGCACCAATATATCAGACATAAACATAAACACATGCACCAATATATCAGACATAAATAAGGTTAAGAAAACATGCAAAGCAAGGGGCAGCAAATCTTTTCAAAGTGTGCAAAAAGTAACTCAATTTGAAGTATAATGTTTATGAATAAAACACATGGCAATCAAATATTAATATGATAAAGTATGCATAGCGAAATTATAAAAGGAGAAAAAAGGTAGGTGTAAGTTATAAGTTTCAGACATTAACAAATTAGACCGTAGTCACAAGCAAAACATACTTCCAAGACGAAGCATAACTACCATTGCAAAACCCATTTTTTTTTCTTTTTTTCTTTTTTTGGGATAACAGAAAAGATTTCAATCACACAACTTTAGAAATAACTACTGCACTAGCTCAAAGTATCAGAAAGGATGCAAAGATACCTTTTAGAATGTGATTTGAGAGGTAACCAAATCTTATAGTAAAAACAATAATTTATTAATATCCCAGTAAATTTAACAAGAAACTCGAATCATGTTAAAGAAGATAGATAATTAAATAAACAAAAATTACTGGGGAATGGAAATTCAAAAAATAAGAAGAACAAATCATATCAGTGATTTAATAATCTTTCTTTAAAAACTAGGCATACAAAGAAGGATTTTAAGTCGGACCTTCTTCGCAGTAGCTTCAGCTTCTGTCCACACACCATCCACATGTTTGTAAAGCTGCTCCGTTGTCTGCTTCGTTCTGCATTTCGCCAGTTCACCATCTCAGAGCCTCCATTGGAAGTTTCTGCCCAGCCTTGACATACAACAGTATGTCTCAGCCTAGAAAAAATTAAAGGAAACTAAGGAATACAGGAATCAACGAAATTAAAAATTACCTAACTTTCAAATCTTCTTTCACTCCTTTAAGTTCTTCTGCTTTCCTCTTCAGTTCCTCAACTGATTGTTCGAACTCTGGATCTCTGAAATCAAAAGAATTCATAAGATTACTAGAGACAATGTCCCAAGAATTAAATCATTTTATCACAATTGATGTTAACAACTGTGAGACAATTTCATTAAGGCATACACTAAAAAAATTATCACAAAATCCAAAATCAGTCTCATAGTGGTCCCATTTACAAACTTTCACATCATATTTTAAATAAAAGGAATACTGGCTTCATAAGTATTCATTCAAGTTCACTAGTATTTCCACACAAAAAAATCTGGAAAGCACAGTTCAAGAAGCAGGGGTAAAATTTCCAACGAAATTTTGGAATTTTTAGAATAACTCTCTTGCTAAAAATAAGATTCTGATTTTAAGATTTCTTAATGTAAATTTACTAGTATAGTAAGAAAATATAGCTCAACCAACAAAAGTTTCCTTTTTTTCTTTTCCTTTAGGCGCCTTCACCAACTTGAGATGCAATTCATGAGAACCTGAATCTCTAAACAGCTATAGACATACACCTTGCTTAACTATTTTTCTGATTAACGGATCTCCCAAAGTAAAATGAGGTCATTAAAACTCGGAGAAATTGTTATTTTACTTACTTTCTGAAAAATAAATAAGCTCAAGCTCCGGTAGTACGCTATGGCATCAAGCTTATTATTCAACTTCAAACCCAGCAACAAGAAAAATACCCTCAAATTTATTCAAAAAAATTGAAGAAAATATACCTGTTAGCTTCTTCTTTGACCTTCTTGGATAAATCATTAAAGAAACTCAATTGACGGTTACCCGAGTACAAATTTGGTGAGAACAACCTTAATCTTGTAGTGGAAATTGAAACCTAAACAAACCCATAAATCAAATTATAAGAACAGCAGTATACTCGTGTGTCTGTGTGTATATACATATATATATATAATTCTGTATGAAATCAAAGAATAACTAGAAGGATTGACATTTATTCGAGCACAAACCTGTGGAGATGTTAATAGCTGACGATGAAGCGGGTGTTTGTATAGCAAAAAATCTCGGAGCAGCTTCCTGCTAGCCATTAGAGGTCTCCGTCACTTTTCTCCAGATGAAAATTTTGGTAAAACTTCCTTGCGGTGAAGATGGGGTGGTTTCTTTCGCGAAGGTTTATGTTTTAGGTTTTGTTTGGGAGGCACGATAAACCCTTTACCAAAGAACATAAAATAATTTAGTTAGAATTTTTATAAAAAATATATATATAATTTTTTCTTTGAGTTATGTGTAAGTTTATATAAAAAATAAAACAATTTAAAATTATCACTTTATCATTCTAATATTTCTTGTAAGTCGAATATAATCTATATTATTAAGATTAAGGAAGATCAACTTAGGCAGTTATTTTTGGATTCTTTAGTTTTTAATATTTTTTCTAATTTTTTCTTTTATTTCTTCATTTTCCATGATCCATCACCTTTTAATTCTCTCTCCCACTACCCACTAAATTTATTTATTTATTTTTTAATTTGCACACGCAATTGTATGTACCACATAACTAGTATAGTAAATAAGAAACAATAACTTTAAGTCAATTTTATCTGGCATCCAAATATGGTTGCTTCTTTTTATTAGTTCTTTTTTTTTTTTTTTTAACATTATCAAGTTTTATACGTTGCATGTTTATTTGTAAATAAAACAAAATTTTAGTTTATCGGTAATGAAACCGTAGTAATATATTTTTTTCAAATTTAAGTATATTAAGTAATTTTTATATTATCATTAATAAAAGAAAATTATAAAAAAAAGATTACAAATGAAAACATTTTGTAAAATGGAGGAAATAGCAAATCTGAAAAAAAAATTTGATAAAATTAGGCGGTAACATGAATGCCTTATGGATCCAAACGGGACTCCCTTGGGTTTCCAACTTTCCTTTCTAAGTGAAGCGTCGGGCAAAAACGTGGATCCAATTAGTATGAAATTAATTTCATGATAAGTTAGACAATAGACTAATATAATAAAGACACATAGATCGAGTAGTGTTCTCTCTCTATGTATCAACACTGTATTGTTCTATTATTTAATTTATCATGAAGTTAACTTTATATTAACTAGATCCCAAAAACATGTTCAAACTGCCCAAGGATAAATCTGAACTTCAAAGATTTGTAATATTATTTAAACTTGTAATATTATTGGAGTATTATTTTTTAAAACTTACAGTCTTTTCTTGCACTAATTAGTAGTAAGACACATAATAACATCACAAAATATACTGCAGAATGCTTATATTTTTATTCAAAGATGAAGACTCTCCAGGTCTCTCTTACATACTAATTACATAGCGATCGATATAAGCATTTTATTCTCGATCATATATGTATATATATATATATAGTAAAAACTAAATTAAACTCCGCGGATGATGACATCCTCAAGCACCTCTACAATCTTTCCACCCTTGGACGAACGAGGTTGTGAGCTAAATAGAATAGTCTCCTTTTTATTATATTTCAGCTTCTGTGCCTCTTCTCGTGAAATTTGGTAAGCATTTGCCAAAACATCCGCCGGCAAACCTCTGAACGCAGAAGTCCGGCCAGCTAGAGTACTTACCATGGCATTGTCATTAGTCTTAAAGGCCACCCAATGGAATCCTTGATTTCCAGCTTGTATCACCACAGCAAAATTTTGTGGCACCACCACAATTTGTCCCTCCTCCAGCTGATCGTTAAACACCGATTGCCCTCTGTTGTCAACAATTTGAATTCTAGCGTCGCCTCTAGTCGCGTAGATCACGCTGTGGGCGTTCAAGTTCCAGTGCGGTGCCACCATAGCATTCTGCGTTACCCATGATTAATTAAGATTTTATAATAAGTAAATTAATTAAGCAACAAAGTTTATGGATAAGTACCGTAATAACTCAGTCCCACATCATGTGGTTTATATTATAAAACTATCATGCCTTTTTTAGCACGTATGCATGTGATGGGCTAAGATGAGGGGTTGGTATTCTGAAAATTTGACTTTTTATTTTTCATACCTGGTGGAGGATACCCCTTTCAGCGCTAAGTTTGAGGACCCTGAGAATGGGAAGATTGTAGCTGTTGAGGGTGCTTAGGCGTCCGGCATTGGGGTTGTAAATATCAGCGCGTTCGGGGTCATTAAGGTTCTCCCGGAGCCTGGCGGAGCAGATGGTCTCCTCCAAGCCGTTGCCTTCGCCTTGTCCCTGTTGACTTTCTTCCTCTCGGGTGAGAGGTGGGCTAGTTACCCGAAGTCCGTCTTCAACTCTGATAATGTGGCCTCTACTGTCATTCTCACCCTGAAGCTTCCTTGCTGTTTCTTCATCCACAATGAATGCTTCTTTCAAAGTTTGCACATCAAAACCTCTGAAAACGTTGCCCGAATCCTGTTGTTGCTGGCCATGTTGTCCCTGTTGTTGTGCTTGTGGATTTCCAGCAATATAAAATCTCTGTAATATAACACAATAAATTGTCATTTTTATTTTTATCGGCGTTTTGCAAAATTTAAGTAAGAAATAATGACTTACTTTTCTATACTATTTTAAACATTAAATATTAGTAATTTGTGTCTTTTTCATCTTTTCAATGAATTTTAAAAGGTTAATTTAAATATCCGAGTTAACGTACTCACCCTGGGATTGGTGTCAAGCTGGTTAGCATCGTTGGTAGTATCAAACATAACAACAGCAACGAGGTCCTCTTCACCATTGTTGTACCACCAATGTGCCACTCCAGCCGGCAATACAACAACATCACCTTCTCTGAGGTGTCTGATCTTCTGATGTCGGTCTTTACTTCTCTGCCCTTTTCCTTGCCCACTGAGTTCTTGTTGTGATGATTGGAAAGTTTCAGGGCAAGCTGGGAACAAAACTCCTTGAATTCCCCTACCTGCAATGCATAAATTATATGTGAATTTATATGATAAATCAATAAATATATTTAGCTGCACAAATTATATATGAATTTATATGATGGATCAATAAATATATTTAACTGCACAAGTGACAAGTCAACTAAGAATAATTTTCAATTTCAAGATTTCTCAAGTTAATTTCAAAATGCTATCCAAATGTATCTCCCTGAAAAAATTGGCATCAGCAGATTACCGATGGACTTTCAATATCCAATAATAAAAATTCGAAGACAATAATTTCTTCGTCTATCAGTCAGTTTCTTGTGGTATCTCTAATTTTGAAATATACAATATTTTAATATAAAAATATGTGTACCTTTTTCTATGAAGATTATCAGAGGAGAATTGGTGTAGGAGGGCAAGAGCATGCCTCTACGTTGGATGGTGTGCCGGATGGTGGCCACGCCGGCACACTGGAATTGCTGATCGTCGGAGTTCCAATACTCCGTCACACCACCTTCCGATCGGAGACTCCTGGTGGGCTTTTGAGCGTTAAGCCTCTGGATTTGGCACTCATCTTGCTGCTGCCATTGATTGTTGGCAATGCAGCAATGGAGAAGGAAAAGAAAGCTCAGGGAAAATATGGAAATGACCAACTTATTAGCCATGGTGATGTTTATTATCAGAATGAAGAAGAGACTTGTTGTGGGATCATGTGAAGTGGCGAGTGGAAAGAGTTGGTATTTATAGAAGAGAAGGGGGAGTTTAGGGGTTGACACGTACATAATATTGTTGCATGCAGAGATAATGAGCCAGCTTGGAATTTTTGCATGGCTGCCGAACCCTGAAATGCTTACACCTAATAAGTTTTGATGAAGCAGGTGGGCTTATCTGTTAAGGTAGCTAGAGAAAGGATACAAATTAACATGCATGCATGTTTGTTTTTATTTCAGATCTTTAAGTGTATATATCCATTGAGTTTGGAGCTTGCATCATCAATGAACCTGGACTGAAATATTGTAAATTAAAAGTATCCATAGAAAAGAAGATATGTTATTAACTTAGCTTGTCGATCGGGAATTAACCATAACTCGTATTTTATTCAATGATGTATAAGCATTTTATTCTCATTTTAAAATGGCAAAACAAACTATCTAAATTAAGAATTTATACATTTTGTCAAGCAGAAGCAATCCTTCCACTGAGACTTTGAACTAAACACAACAGTTTCCTGTCATTTGTACTTCAACTTCTGTGCATTTGACAAACACGCACTAAATGCTAATACTCTTCCCAACATAAAAGGTACATTTTTTTCCTGCTCCTTTTTCCACGAAAATGAGATTTTCGAATATGCGATTAATATGAATTTCCAACTAATTTGCTTTTAGTAAAATGTTATAGCATGTGTATTTCATTCAATGCTTGCTCTATCCAACTTTACTTGTTCTAATTTCAAAATGTTATTGCATGTATATTTCATTAAATACTTTCTCCGTCCAACTTTACTTATTCTAACTTAAAAACACACGCCTATTAACAAAAAAAATTGATCTCCAAAATACCTATCTTAATTACTTTATTATCATCTTTTTTATTTTATTTAATCTTCCAACTCTTTCTTGGACCAATAAAATGGCAGAGAGAGTGAGCAAAAAAAGGGATGTGGTTGTAGTTCCAATATCAAAGTTAATAGTGGTAACTTTTCCAATGTTGTTTTCAATTAATTTTTCTTAAAGTTAAATAAGGGTATAATTGAAAAATTAGGACAAAAAATAGCATTAAAAAGAAAAGAGAACAAATAAATTTGGAAAATTATAAAAAAAAAAACTAGAACAAGTAAACTAGGGCAGATAAAGTTGTTAGTTTAGTAAGTAGTTGGGGTATGATAATAAAATTTTGATAAAAAATTTATAGATATTGTGTCATTTTATACTCCATAGAGTCTTATTACATATTATGCCAAATTTATGTCCATAGTAAATAAAGATGTATATAAATCTATGAGATAAGAGAAAATAAAGAAGGGATCCACACTAATTTAATTAATTATCGCTTAAAATTTCACATTTGTTGCAATTCAATTGATTCAAAATCAACTCAAAATTTGAGCAGGACTCATATTTGATACTTAATCGAATTCGAATACATTTTGATACTCAAACACACCTTAAATGAGTCAAACATGAGCCGCCTACTGTTTGTTCATTTAAAGTATCAAAATTTTCTTAATTACCTCACTGGTCTCTACTCGATAGAATTTTGTTGATTCTTAGTGGTGTATTCAGTAATTAAATTATCCACGCACTTTGATAAATGGAAGTGTTTTTGTGTTTTTTGTACATATCTATCAATTGATTCATCTCATTAGTATTTCACAAGACCCGAGATATGGTTTGAAGTGTTCAAATTTTAATCATTCTAAATAATTGACTGAGTTAATTTTATCTAGCATTATCATAATAATATAATTTGAAGTGTTCAAATTTTAATCATTCTAAATAATTGACTGAGTTAATTTTATCTAGCATTGTCATAATATAAATGATCTAGTTTGAATTCCCGTTATGCCTTTCCTAAAATAGAACCCTCCTAATTGTAAGAGGAAACCGTTGACGATGGGAGTCGAACCCACAACCTACCTGAGGCGAGCGCACAGCACCAACTGTTTCACATGGGCATGTCTGAAACACCTATTGCGGACAAACCGACTTTAAGAAATAATGCATTAAAATAACATGTCTACATTCCCGCATTCTCCTTTTCCTTTGAAAAATAAATAAATAAATAAATAACATGCTTTTAACAAGTTTTATTGAAAATAAATTTGAAACATTGCGTCACGTTTTAATTTAACGTTGGAGTCTCTGTCTTTCATCATTCTGCAATCGACAAAATACAGAAAATAAAGCACTCGTTTGCATGGCTAACAGCACAACTGTAGTTTCATATTTTATCATGCTTCACTTAATTATTTTTCCCCTCAAACTTCACATTCTCTGGTCAATTATTTAATCCGTCTCCTCGAGAAAACGGGAGCTAAAAAAAAAGGGTACATTTAAATACAAATAATGTGTACATTATTTATGTACGTTCCATTTCTTCGACATTCCTATCCCATCTACACCCGCAACACGTTACAAAGAATAGCCGGCAGCCTCCTCCTAATTATCTTATTTTCTTAAGAAAGTGAAGTTGGTGACGACGGTGGGTTTAATTGAATACCTATAGAAAGCCATTTTCTTCTTGAATGTTGCATTCTCGATGCTTAACACGATGGTGCCTGGTTCCCTAATATGAAATGAATTTCTAACACTCTTTCCCATTTTCTTCTCCTTGTTAACCAATATCCGGTACGAGCAATCGTCGTCCGGGATGAATTCCTCCTTGTAGCTCACCTCATATCCGACCACAGTCATGTCCCAATACACCGTCATCCCGGCCTGCTCATTTTTATTTTTATTTTTGTTAAAAAAAATTCAAATGGAAAGCAAAATTATTAATATTTAAATCTTTTTAAGCATGTTATTAGAAGCTAATTAAAAAAAAAAAAAATTACCTGAGCAACAGGAATTTGAATATTTTCCATGGCATTGGCTCTCACTTTTTGCATCAAAACTTTGTCATCACACGAAAATTCATCTTCGTTTTCTCTCTTGAGGCCACCGTATTGAACCGGTAAGTTTTCTGGGGCTATAAACCTTTATATATATGTAAAAATTATTCAATAAGATTAGGAAAAGAATTTAAAATTGATTGAATAAATAATATATATATATATTATGTATTCCTACTTGACAAGGGTCTCGGTAACTCTGTATGGCCTGACGAAGATGAACTTGCTTTTACTCCTTTGCGTTAAGAGCCGCAGTTGGAATGCATGGAATGCCAAAAGCCAAAGGGGAACATTTATAATTACCTGCCAAGTACCAATCTGAGGCCTTAATCTTGCTCGTAATCATCATACTTAACAAAAAATACCAACATGAGGTTTGGCAGTTCATTTGGACAGTTGAGTTGTATTTTGTATAACAGAAAGTTGCATTTCTAATGATCTTTGTTTGTTATCAAAGTATTACACAATTGCAACTCTTTGATATTCAGAAAACAATTAACTCAGTTCTGCCCTATTTGGACTTTCTTGAATCCAATTACCAAACCTAAGTTTTAAAGCACTTACATGTCTAAAGATGATTCCAGGATAATAATCTTGAAACAGAGTCAAGACTTTCCTGCTGAAAAAGGGCAGTTCTTTCATGGCCGGAGCAGGGGCATGCTTCAAATCTACAATCCAAACAACAGAATTTGTGCCACCCGGTTCGAAATTAAGTGTTTGGATACATCTTTCCATGAATTGTATGCTCCACCTTTGGAAATCCACACATTTCTCCTCTGTCCCAAATCTTTCATTGTATGTTTCTTTTTTCTTGTAAATCCCATATGCATTGAAACATAAAGGGTGACCTTTCTTGTCCTTGCTGCCAATGTATCCCACTTTTTCAAGATCAGCACCAAAGTTTTCCTCAAGAACTCGGTCAATCTTCATTTCCATCCGCCATTTCAACGTCCTTTGGAGCAGATTGAAGGCCTCGGAGACCTTGAAATCTTTAGCTTTCAAGAATTTAGTAAGAACAACATCTGTGGCCTCATGGCCTTTACTAGGTAATAAAGGGACACCCCAAAGTGTAAGATCCCTAAGATTTTCTTCACCATTTTCGGTTTCGATCCAGGAAATTCTTCCTTTCTCTTTCCCAAAAATTTTATGGCTTAGAATTGCATCTTCCAACCTGCACCGGAATTCAAGCAAAGCCTTCTTTTTTCTTGATAATTTCACCTCCAAAGGAATCTGGTTTTTGTCATCTTGATATTCTTGTTCAGTTTCTTGGTCATTGTGGGTGGTTTCAGTCGGATAAGAGATTGCTGGGAACACTTCTGCTTCCTCTTGCATTTTAAGTAATTTGTTTAAAGCTAGTGTTCCGGCAGCCTGAGGGCGGTACAATAGCCGGTCACCTAAAACCAGAGGCTATCGGTGACAATCAAGGAGAGGAGTTTTCAATGGGGCTTCTCCTCTTTTTGGATGGGACCAAAAATGGGTGTTTAAAGAGATTGTTGGTTTAAGGATCAGCTAAAACTTTCAAATTCTAACCATTAGTTTAGGTGGCACTAAATTTGGGATCATGGTTTCAAATGTTATTGGAAAGTTGAGAAACATTTTGACCAATGATAAATGAGTCACAAATATGAAATTTGGTGGCACTAAATTTGGGTTCATTTGTTACCACAGGTCCATATGGCCTGGTACAGCCTAGAAAGGATATACAACTAAAGCATTATAATTTTAGCAGCTACCACTGGAGCCGCTTTCAAATAATCCATCTCACGTTTCACTAGTGCATAAAACATGTCATATGACTCGTATTGATTAAATAACAGAAGCAGCTTTTACCAATTTATATATATATATAATATTTATTTATTTTTCTATTTTGCTTTTCTTACCATAAAAAAAACATTAGAGAAAAATGAGGTCCAATGGAGGCAAGCATTTTTTACCTTCATATAACTAAATAAACAGTTGGAGACAATGTGCCGTAAGCTTTGTAATACACATTGCGAGTAAATGGAACAGGATCCAAACTGGCAACTTTTTAACATTCCTTGTACATCTGCTATCTTAGCATCTCCTCTAGGGAACAAGTCGGAACAATTTATGTACTCATCACTGCTATCTTATCAAAGTGCATTCATTACTCATGGTATTTGGTCAGGTCGAACGTCAATGTTCTTGAGCAGCTGAAAGAAACGAACATAGCAGTTTCTAGTCATTGTGATACTAGACTATATCTTCAAAGTCTGTCTAAACAGACGATAGATAAAACCAAAACCAAAAATGAAAGAACGGTTCTATCAGAGTCCCTGTACACCCCAATCAACGCTTCAGCCTTGACGCCTTGTCATAAAAGCTATCCTTCAGAGAAATCACAATACTCTGGAAACCACTCTCTCCCTCGGCATCCTGATTAACCCGGGCTCCTCCGCATGATTTTGATCGAATAAATCCAGCAACTTTAGCAACATTCAAATTATCTAAGGCAGCATCCACCTCGTCCAATATAAAGAAGGGGGAGGGCTTATAACTGAAAAATTCCAAGGATGAAAGTGAGAGAGACTGTTAATTCTTCAAAAACAACACGTGCAACTGAAACAATAGTATCCTACCAAACCACTCCAGGCCTTTTTTGGATTGAAGAAAATCAAATTAACATTGTTGTGATATTACCATAAAGTTGCAGACACTTGAATTTGCACTAACTTGAAAACAAAGTATTATACTCTGAAACAATAAACAAGGAATATCACATTAAATCTAAAACAAGTAGCTATCCTGATGGAAATGGTTAAAGAAAATCAACCTTCATCTCATTCGTATGCAGAGTCTTCAGCTTAATCTTAAGTGGTAACATAGTTATCTCATTAGATATTGCCCTCAAAAGAAGTAAAAGGTATACAAAAATATAATGAACATAAAATAAAAGCCACTCTATCCCAAATCTGAAAAGGTTCCTTCAAAATAAACAAGATAATTTCAAGCATTCTCTTTATGTTAGATGGAGAAAAGTAATGCAACTGCAGAGAGAGAGAGAGAGAGAGTGCTCTGCAGATTATTCGTAAGCAGGAACACATTTACTTCATTGAATTTCAGATCAAATGGCTACCCACACCTCAACCATTAACAGGTAAACAAGCTAGTGATGAAAATTATAATAAAAGGCATGCTTTACAACATCTCAAGAAGGCTCAATCGAGACAAAAAATAAATAAATAATAATAATGTTCATAAATTAAAATATTTTTATTTGATACATTCTCTACTACACCTGTGGATGGAGAAGAGTAATGCAAGTGCCGCAACAGTCTTCTCACCGCCAGATAGCTGTTCCATATCACGGAAGCCCTTTGTTGGGGGCATAGCAGTGTATTTGATGCCATGTAAAAATGGCTCATCCTCATTGTCTAAGTTCAGATACGCAGTCCCACCTAGCGGGTGAGTAGTGCTCTTTGTTAATTGTTTGTAAATTTTGTCAATATTACCAGAGATATGGTTGAAAGCTTCCATAAATAATTCGTACCTGCAATCAAGCTCAATCAAAATTGACATCCCACAACTATAATATATACATAAGCAGTAGAAAAGTGTTGCAGGACAATGGAAAAACTCTAAGAAAACACAACTGGATATTCAATTTACAACTCATTGTAATTAAGACATCCTCCTCCATAAAACATAACAAAACAAACGCTAGAAGGCAGTGGTGCTCTAATGTAAAATATATGTTTGCTATTCATATTCGAAACAATTTGAAGGACCATCTTTAAAGATATTATTATACCATCAATCACTCTTTTTCCTGGGACTTCGAAAAGAGCTTCCAGAATAGTGATGTTATACTAATAATCTTTTCAGTGTGTCACTGACAATGCTGGATAAAAAAGTACTACCTCTGTCTTGAATAGATAGTCACATTTGTTTTTGGGGGGTTTAGTTGCATATTTTAAGACGTGTGTGTGTGTGTGGCATATACATTTTATTGGAAATAAACTTAATTTAGTTGAAAATACGTTATACAAATATATAAAAAATATGCACATATATTAAAAATATAATGTATAAAAAAAATTTGACTTTTCAGCATGTCTTAGATCCATCAAACAAAAGGGGCTATCCTTGCAGAACTGAGTAAAATTTAGAGAGTCCAGTCAAGTATTCTCTGTGCAAACAGGAACTTAATATGCCTACTAGTGGTTTATCACCTGGAGTGCAGCATAAGAGAAGCTCTTAATTTCCTCTATTCTTTAAGATCACTGAAGCGTAAGAACTATCACTACAAAAAGATAATACTAAAATTAAGATTGGAAGTATGATCACTTCTATTAATGGCTTTTGGTAAAATAAATTAAGCAGAACTTTTCTTTGGTGAACCTTGTCGATTTCTTCTTTAACACACTCAATAATAGAGGATGCATGCTCGAGGATCCTCCCCCTCTATGTTATTATATTAGCTATATACAGATAGAAGGCATAATTTATTGTATACTACACAAACTTAAAAGAATTTTCATATATGACATATTTGGTGATTGTATGATTTCCCCAACGGATTTATCATTTTTATATCATTCATTACTCTAATGAAATATCTTGTGAAGACTTGCCTTCCACTATAAGTTACAGTTGTAACATGAGTTCTACTACTATTATGCTAGAAAAAATGACCTACTATTATGCTAGAAAAAATGGTACCTTCTCTGCTTCACTCTATTATACTCGCCAGCTACTTCTTTCTCTTCATTTCTGGCTTCTTCAAACTCCTTAGTTATAGCTCTCTCCTTCTCTTGCAAAGCCTCGTACTGATCCAGGGCTTTCAAATTTGGTGCTGTTATTTCTATTTCTGATATAATGGAGCCAATTTTTTGCTTAAATTCCGTCTCAAGCTTCTCACGCTCAGAATGTCTCATGTTTTGCTGATGAGATCTACTTAGTTGACTGAAATCAAAAACAGGGCCAGTTGTAGATCCAGTATCCATCGGGTCAGAGATCGTGGGAAGTATTATATGTTCTAATTCACACTTCTCCAAGATCTCCTGCTTCCTTGAATTCAGCTGCTCAATATGTGCTTCCTGTAATTAGAAGTTCATGAATAAAGATCTACCAGTTCACCAAGATCCATTTATCATATAGATGGCTAATTAAACTAACCTTTGATTTTATTTGACGAATATGTTTGCTTATATTTGTTGTAGAAGCAGAAATCTTTTTCTTCCATTCCTGTATATCTTTCTCACACTCTTCTGACTTGAGCTTCCACTCTACAAGAAGCAGGGGAGACAACATAAGATGGTATAAAAACCATTCACTCTATGGAGAAGTAATTGAATCTGATAGTACTTGGTAACAAAGCATTGCAGAATAAGGTTTCAAATATGCAGCCACAATTTTTTTAGAAAGATGGATATCTTTTTCAGGGCATTAAGAATAATCCACACTACTTTATCACTTGCAAGATTTTAGCTCTTTCTAAGCTACCTTCTAACCTGCTAAAAGAAATCCTTCTTTGCAATCAAGCATTTAAAAGTACTATCCATGTAAGTAGAACATAATCTCATCAGATGATCAGAACACTTTTGTAACCCAGTGGATACAAAAAATGAATTTAATCCAAACATCATATTGTTTATTTGAAGTACACGCATACAGTCAGTTACTGATTATTAGAAACTTAAAACATGGTATCAGAATACCAATACTGTTAAACGATTAATCATCCCAACCAGAATGTTTATCAATATTCCTGTAAAAATTTCAAGCAACACTGAGAAGGAATTTACTCTAGCTCAATGAATAAATGACTACTATAATCAACAGAACATGATGAGAAATATTTATCGCTTTGTCCTAATTTCATATGCCACATGAATAGATGCAATGACCCGGTTCAAGCAATAGGTACTAGGTTACAACCACTATAAACTGATTGGACAATAATAATCAAAGTTCAAGGAATTGAGATTGCAATATGAAGATTGCCTTTACTTTGTTTTTTAAAAAACAAAAGGCACCAATCACAAAGACAAGTACAAGTACTAAACCAGTCCATTGAAGCCTAAAGAAATTAAATTTACCCTGAACTTCCATCTTCCATTGATTAAGCTCATCAGTAGCTTTCTCAATTGCTGACTGAAGTTCATTTTCTTTATCCTCAACCTGTTTCAATGCATTTTTCAAAGAATTGAGTGATGATTCTAGCTTCGTTATTCGTGACTCCATGTCTCGCTTTTGCTCATACTCCAACCTGGAACAGAGAAAGATGGTAGAAGTGTAGAACTCAATAAAAAGGAATTAAGCGTAAAAGTAGGTCAGCAGAGAAAGCTGAACAAACTAAGTGATGCAGATTAGAATGCTGTATATCTTACAAGCATCGAAAGATATGAGCATAACCTACTCTCAGTTCCTAAAAGCAACTAAAGCTACTTAATAATCATATGTAAATGAGAAGAAACTGTTGATAAAAAAACAATTATAGTAAAAATTTGTATTCAAGTGCACTGTGTTGATAAGAATTACATTTGCAGAGCACACCTACACTCATCTCAAGACTAAAGTTTTGTTCTGGAAAATTAAGGGCACAAAAATTCATATTTCAAATCTGAAAATTATAACATATGATGATTCATGATTTAGAGTCAACAGCCGCGCAACACATTTCATGAGCATGTTTGAATAATCTACAATATTTAAGTTTTGATTTTACAACTAATTAAAGTAAAACCAACTATTAACAAAGACCACAAAGGCACAAACTATAAAGATATGGACCAAAGTAGAAAGATAAATAGGCCCCCCAAAGTGGACATAATTGGATGAAGTTCATGTAGCAACGGCTAGTTTGGATCAAAGTTTGGTGACTCAACATAACATACTGAGACATTGTATTTGCCTTCCCAATCATAAGCTACCAGAAGCCATTAATACAGAGCAGAATTAAAAATGTTATGCAACCATACCGGCAAAGAACCTCAGAGAGCATAAATTGTCAAATTAATTAACTAAAAGAATACAAATTTATCTCTTACAGAAAGATCATAGTTCAAGATTCTAAAGCCTTAACAAAATCACTAGCGTTCATGCTAAAGGAGTAGCATTAAAATCTATTTTAAGTTTATGGTAGCATCATGGTCCATGGAAGACTAAAATGCACAAAGCAGCAGAAATAATCTATGCTGCTAATGAATATACCAACAACTTGCTGTAAATGAAAACATAAGATTACGGACGGTAAACATCAACATGGATAGACTGTATTTGCAACATCAAAGACTTCTGAGTCTTTCAGACATAATGATTCCAAAGTCTAGCAGACGCACAACGCAAGTGAACAAATAGTTAAAACGCGAAGGTTGCCAGAAAGAAAGATTAAAAAAAATTCTAAACTGCAGCAGGAATGGCTAGATTCTGTTAGTTCATAAAATCAGGACATATAATTAAATGTTTCTGATCACAGACTCTGAAGTAGTTTATAGTTATATTGTAACAGTTGTCTCGATATTAAAAAATCTAATACACAAAGATAAAAACCAATAACACAAGAAAGCACAAGTTTATAGGCTAGATAAAGCAGACATGAAAGATCCACCGAGGTATACATACTGGTACTTCAGCTTTGATTGCTGATTACGCAAGCTTAGCCTTTGTTCAGCATTCTGCTCAGCAGCCATGAGCTGGTTTTCTTCATACTCACGGATGTTCGCCACCCCAACAGATTCGCTAAATTTCTTGTAGATTCGGTCAACAATATCATTGATTCTCTTCTCAAGAGAAGAGATCTTTGAAGTCCTTGAAGAAGTAATGTTTTTCAGCTGAAACAAAACAAAACCATCCATATCACTAAGACAAATACCATTACAAGAAACTGAACCGAGATAACGGTCACAAAGGCACCTTAAGAAGTTCAGGATTACAAAGACCAATTTCTCTTTCGATATTACTATTCTCATCCCCCAATTTTTTGAGTTTGTCCACAATACTTTTCTGCAAAAGACAGGTCTAGGTAAATACTAGTCTGAGAAAATGCATTACAAAGAAAAAGTTACTGGGATAACGTAAACAAAAAATATATGCAATCTGAATATATAAAATCAGCCAAGCAGCAAAAATTATAATTATCCTAACTTGAGAAGCCTAAATATAACCACTCTGCTCAATCAGCATACCTTATTAATTTTTCATTCATAAAAACATGATATATCAAGACTGGTCCATATTTTTTGCCCTACCTCTCGCGTCACAATTCACATTTTGCTTTTTAAACGCAGTTTGATTTTACTATTTTAGAATTTCAGTCATGGACTCTGACACTTCTATGGGCATTGAATTGATTGAACACAACCTTACCAATTCCAACTTCTAACTTCCATCTTAATACCAATTAGCACCAAACCTAGCATCTAAAAGCAATTTGGAATTGGTACAATCCTCCTCGGATTTTCACTTTCTTTTTTTTGTTTTTTTTTGCTTTATTTGTTAAGTAAATAATTCACTAGAAGCATCAAAAAAGGGGCTGAACCCAATTACTCAGCGCAGCATATCTAGCCTATGAGAAACAAAAGGCACACCTATGCCTCAAACAAACCCATACCCCTCCCTATAAAAGGAACTTCCCAAATAAAAGCTAGACTAGGTTCACTTATTTCAACCAGTCATTTTAATTGTAGGGATTATGGGCATTCCAATTCCCAGTCATAGTTGTCAGAATCTTATGATATATGATATGTATCTTACGATACGATACGGAGATAATTCGATACGTATCGCAGAATGAATCTAAAATGACACCGTATCGTACGATTCAATTACGATTCTTATGATACGATACAATGCACAATACTTTTTAAAAGCAATTAACTTGAAAAATCTTTCATGTAGATCCAAAAGACTAAAAACAAAACATTTAACCCTTTTTCCATTTCAATTGAAGAGATTTTCTAGCACAAACATAGAGTATTACATCTTATTGAAAATGTCGCTCTATTTTTCTCTCATTATTTTTTATAAGCAGATATATAAATCTCCACTTGTTAATTTGAATTATTCTCTTTTATTTTATAAATTAAAGGTGAATCTGAATTTTTGTTTTCTCTTATTACTCTATAAAGATTACTAAAATAATATCTAATAAATCAATTTAAAGTATTTTGGCTACTGTTGAACTTTAAAATTTATTATTAGTCTATAATAATATTTAATTGACTTCTTTTATATATAGTCAAGTTTGAGTTTTATATGTTTAAATATATATTACTATATTTTTTATTTTGTTTTCGTATCTTACGATACGATTCACGATACGATGCATGATACGATACATAAAATACAATATAGGGGTTTTTGATATACTATACGATTCACGATTTGTCAAAACTATGATCCCAACAGTCACATCAACGAAAACATGATCAGACAGAAATTGTTCTAGCACACATTGATATTATCCGTAATTACCAACAAACCAATCAGCAATGCTTACATATGCATAATATGCATTAAAATCTTGTTTTTAATTACTTTTCCGGATAAGTTTCAATCCATTTGAAATTTTAAATGTCTCTTCTTTGTCCACATAAGTTTGAATGCGTATTCAGTTTTTTCTCAAAACCTTGATAGTCTCCAACTATAAGGGAGGATGTGAGGGTGCATAGTATAATCTGATCAGTCAAACCCTAAGCTTAGTCTAGCTAAGTATACAAATGATTTGTAAACTAAGAATGTCACATATGTCGCAACTCATTCCAAAGTCCAATCATTAATCACAAATTACCATGTCAGCCAATAAAAATCCCAAAAAGAACTTGGGGGGGGGGGGGGGGGGGGGGGGGTTAATAAGTCGATACAATTTAAAATTTGCTGCAAGAACATAATACGAAGGTGAACACTGAATGCCATTACTAGAGCAACATAAATGAAATCTGGTTCCAAACAGAACTTTCGTCTGGAATTTTACAAGGGAAAAAGGAACTAAGATGGATGAACGATAATACTAATGGCATCAGAGTGGATGTGCAAGTCAAAACTAAAGAAAGTAGAGAATATATTGCTTCTTTATTCAAACCTTTTCAATCTCTGCATATTGAATTTTCTTCTCGACTCCACTAATTCTCCCAGATGCTTCAGACTCCCTCAACTGTATCTCTCTAATTGAACAAAGCTCATCTAGTTCTAACTCGAACGCTTCCTTCTTCTTTTTAAGTCCTATAAAATTCGTAAGACTCATAACTGTGGTAAAACTTTTTAAAAAATTAAGCTTAGGCACTTCAAAGACCATCATTTCTTTAAGTTACAAATTATTCACTCTAATTGACCACAACCCACAAACCGTCAATCTTTTTATCATCCCATTTATGTGACCTTGCTTCCATTCCGCCACTCGTACCACCAGTCATTGTACCAGACTTTGTCAATAAAATACCGTCAACAGTCACAACTACAAGCACATTAAATCACTCTTTAATGATTATTTATGTGACTAATAAGTGGAAAAAGAAGAGGCAGCACATCGTATTTACCTTTATATCTCTCACTGCTCCAACTGAGGTGCTTAGCTTCATTCAGCTCATCACAAACTAAGGTATTTCCAACAGCAAATAATATAGCCTTTTCCAAGTTTGCAGCGAATGTATGTCTGTTAAGTATACGGAGAAAGTGTATATCTTTGGCATATAATTTTGAACTTAACTTTTTTCTTATAAATAAATACATGAATAAATTTAAAATAGAGCTGTTTCTGGAAAAAGGACCATAAAATGATAGCAATGTCTACTTTAGAAGCTGTAAAAGAAAAAAGACAAAAAGAAGAATATATATATATATATACACACACACACACACACACACACACACACACACACAGAGAGAGAGAGAGAGAATATCAGGAAAAAAAATGTACTCCAAAAAAACACGACTTTTTCAATCTGGTAAAGGACAACTAAAAATAAAGTAGCAGAACAAAGGAAACATGTATTACACAGAAAAATATGCATTTAAAGTTGAAATTCATATACATGTAAGGGATGTATGAATTATTGCATGCTCTTGTGTTATAAATAAGCTGGCATACTATGTAAAGGATATTCGATTATGTCAAAGATCAGCTTTGCAGTTCCACCTAAAGTGCGCAACTTCTCAATGATAGGCTTTACACGGATTGACTGAAGAGGTATAAATGTCTGAGCCTCTGAGGAGGAAGCCTTTGTTCTTTCAAATACTGCAGTCAAGCAAGCAAAATTAACAGTAACACGATAATTACATATACAGCAGTCAGAGTCAAAACAGCTAACTGCAGAGAAATGGGCGGAAAAAAACGAAGAAATAGCCATGTCATAAAGGTGCCTCAAAAATCCATGTTATTTCTAAACTTTATAGTGTGAAGAATCATTGGATTAAGAGCCAAACTACACCTAAAACACGATATATCAAAACAAAGCGGCACAGGAAAATATTTAAGTATTACCTTGATGCATTCTTTTCCTGTATGTTCATCCTCAACTACTACTGCATCCATAAATTTTCCCATAGCTACAGTAACAGCAAGGTTATACTTTGTATGTCTTGGCCTGCAAAGCTCAGTCATACGACCATGAACACCAGGAAACAGGCGTTTAAGAGTGTCAACTGCTTGAGACAACCTGGCATCCCTCTCATTTTCATGTCGGTCAGCCTTCAATTCACGTAGTTCATTTTCTACCTCACTTATTTTTTTCTTCAATTTTTCATGTTTGCGTCTGTAAAATAAGAGGAATCATTTATAAGTAAAAATCAACTAAGATCTGGAACATCTATTCCAAATGGATGAAATAAAAACAATTTCCCTGCTTATATTACATAGAATAGGTCAAAGAAGGAAATATGCTAATTTTGGGGAACTAATAATCACATATCATGCAAGATCACTAACCTAGAGTCACCAAGTTTTTCTTTCATCTCACGTTGTTCCTTTTTCGCTCGTGCTAGTTCTTCCTTATTTTCCCCAACTGCATCAAGCATCTTCTTCAGTCTAGTTTGCATTTGTTTCTCCTGTGAATCCAGCTCTTGCTTCCGACTTTCCAATTGTTGAAGATTTTCTTCCAAATTCTTTAGGGCCTCAACATCAGCATGTTGCTGCCTATCTTGAACCTCTTTCTCATCCCATAACTTGGCAGTTTTCATTCCAGCTTCCTCTTTACTACAAATCAAAATTTTCAACAACACTCCGGGGGCTCATTTACAAGACAAACTTCAGATTAAATAAGTTAAACATACAAAATCCATCAACAACAACAACAAAAAAAGGGTAAATAACAAATTGGCCCCTAAGGTGAATTTCTCTCTCAAATTATGTATTGCATTATTTAATTTGGCCAAAAGAACCTTACAAGTATAAAAGCTTAAGAAGTTAGGTAGTATTATTGTAAAGTGTCTCATTGTAAGACAAGAATTAGATAGATTTTTTTTGTCAATTAAAATTTTCTAAAGAATTGAATCATGGCCGTGGCATTTATCTTTCTTTTCTTAAGTGAACATATTGTGACGCGCCAAAGTAACTGCAAACCTTTATCTAAAATTCACTTTGCTTCTTCTGAAAACTAAACTATCATTAGGTAAGCCCAAGCTAGAATGTTGATATAAGGTAGACAAGGGAAAGATGGACAAGGGTAAGCCCAGAATCGGACAGAAATCAGTATACAAATTCTTGAGAAAGAGAGAAGAAAAAACAATGCCCAGGCTAGAATATTGATACAGAGAAACATGACTGCTTATAGGAACAATATATTTTAAAGTTGACAGGAATTGATGCTTAAGGACTTACATTTGGTGGTATGTATCTAATTGACTGTCAGCTAGCTGAAGTTTTTCACCAGCATCCTGACCCTTTTCCTTCAACTCATCCAGTTGTCTAGTGAGATCCTGTAAGTCATTCTCAAGCTTTTTTATCTCATCCGCATGTTTCCGCTTTTCTACCTTCTTCTTCTCAAGATCTTTATCCATACTTTTGATTTTTTTAGCTATCCGAGATCTCTCCTCTGTTAGTTTTGGAAGCTCAGGTTTCTGTGAACAAGAAAAGACCATAATCAATCCACAAACTTAAGACCAGTGGAACTGCACAATTGTAAAACGTATAATCTAAAAATGCAACAACTTAAATTTTTATTTCTATTTAGATTTAATGACTTATGCCGCTTAGCAACACTGCAACTATTTTGCCTACCAAGTTCCCTCACAGAGTTTGGGGCTCTCTCTCTCCCATCACATATGTTTCGAGTCTTTGGACACAAATTACGTGAGCATGTAAAATTCTAGAGATACCATATCTTCTACCAAATTCAGGGTATTCAAACAAATCCAATGTGGTATTGACCTAGATCATACAGAGTAGAAGCAAGGGCACAAAAGTTACAAACCTTAAAATATCCTTAGAGCAGGGACCCATTAAGAGAGCACCTTATATAGATAAAAAAAAATTGTGTGAATACAATATAATAAATTTGAAAGTCCAACTTCATTAATTGATTTATGAAATAGTGTAAATTTAAATCCAAATCAAGATTTTGTACAACTATTGCGTTAATCTAGAATATTTAGAATATAATACAAAAGAGGAAGAAGAAAAATATCTTTTCAAACTGTTATCACGGACTCAAGATTGGCAAGTCACTACACCAATTTTAAAAATTAGAATAAAATAAACAACTCTCAATCTCTCACACACTAGAAGAGTGTGAGTAATAAAAACCTCTTGTAGCCTTTCAGGCGGTGAATGTCAAACCACAAATGTTAATGCACATGGAAAGTGGGGAATACAAGCAAAAAGGTTTGACGTGCTCTCAGCCAAGCAGGACGTTGACCGTATTTCTAAATGCATTAAAGGCCAGACTGAGTGTTTTTAACTGTTTTGAAACAAATTCGCAAATCAAATGGATGTGCACAGATGCAAAATTTCAGTATGTGAATGAATCTGAGATGAATTCACTCTCAAAGCGCAAATTTCTGCCCGGAGCAACACAGTAAGGCCCAATTTAGGAAAATTGTGACCTAGCTAATGACACATTGTACACCCAAATTTGGTAGGAAAACAGGCCCTTCATTACTCTTAATATATATTCCCAGCAGACTATTGCTCATATGACAAAATTTACACAGAATAATATTTTCCCAGAGGTTTCCCTCCATGTGTTTACAAGTACGGATAATTTGATATGCTGGAGCTAATCCAACATTCTATGCATGTAAATGAAACTTTAGTAAAGAATTTTGCTTCCAGGCAAATGAAAACACACAACAGCTAGCAACACAAAAAGAATAAACCATTAACTACTGAAAGATAAAATGATGCTCACATTTTTATCAAGTTTATTCTTTCTCTCTGCAATCTTCTTTTCACAGTGCGCAATTTCTTTCAGATATTTGGCCTGCTCTTTCTTCTTTTTGCTTGCTTCACATTCATAGTTCTCTAATTCTAGCACAATCTCTTCACGGCTTATCTCTTCGGCATCAATATCCTCATTAGCCTTTTCAATATCCGTCTCTAAGTTTAATAGTTGCCATAAAAAATGTTCTTTCTTCAAAGATCTCTGCAAGAGAGAACATATTATATACATGTGTGTGTGTGTGTAGAGAGAGAGAGAGAGACAGAGGAACATCAAATGGAGATATCCATCACAAAAGTAGTTTCCAACCAAGGAGAGCATATAATGCAATCTAAGTGCATGTAGTAAAATATTATACACCAGCTTTGAGACTCCATCAAGTAAAACAATATTCTTTCCTTTATTCAACCAACCATTACTGGCTTACTAAGAACAGGCAGCATTTACTTTTTTGGGCAGGGGAAGGGGGAAGGAGAGAGGCAGAGTTTGTTTACAAATTAGCACAGTGTTATATCCCGGACAACACACACAAACTCTCTCTCTCTCTCTCTCTCTCTCTTACACACATTCATATTCTCCTGACTAGATACTCAATTGATTAACATTAGTCAGAAAACTAATCATTTCTAGGGGGGAAACGACACTTAAAAAACAGTACTTAATAGACAAGCTTCACACTAAAACAATAGATATAGTCTTGCATGGAAAATAAAAAATTACCTTAGTTTTCTTTAATGTAATTACAAGCCAGGTGAGATTTGGAAGCACACCATTTATAAATACAAAAAATACAGACAAATCGGGTTTCGACAGCTATAACACACAATCTACTGAGTCCAAGTCTCCAGCAAAGATGACTATACAGAGGGAGAGGTATTGATAAATTTATCTATCCACGTAATCTTTAAGATGCATACCAATTGATCTTGCAAGCGAAGATGTTTTTCAGCCTCTTCTTTTTGTTCTTTCTTCTGCTTTCTCTCCATCACTATGGTCCTCTTTTTCTGATAAACAAGTGCTGATTTTTCTTCAGCTATACCTTTTTTTCCTTCCAGTTCCTCGTACTCTCTCCTGTATTCATCAGATCCAGAGATTTGTTCAAGAAGTGCAGTAAGCTCTTTTGGATTCTTAGATGCAATCGATTCCACATCACCCTATATAAAAGTTCACAAAAAAATAATAATTAAAGAGTTATTTTCCGATGATAAAACACACATACATAGATAATATTAATAATGAAGTTACCACGACCTGTCCATCTTTCTCCTGTAATCTTTCTTCTCCCATATCATGCAAAAAGTTAGATTTCACATATAAAGGACGTTATGAAATTTAGTGCAATTCATTGCAATAATGTATATATGTTATATATGTGTGTGTGTGTGTGTGTGTGTGTGTGTGTGTGAGAACGGTCAGAGTGTGTTCGTAATGAACATGCTAATTATTTTGCTTCCTTTACAGATAAAATTACTAATAGTAGTAGTTTAGTCAAGGAGATTATTTTTCCCTTCTGAAAGAAACATTCTCTGATAAAATTAGATACGCAAAAGAAGGAAAACATGCTTCAGGATTTAATATTTTAAAATTTAAATTAATACGTATACTTTAAAACATGAAAACTCAATTTTGCAAAGTGTCAACTATAAAAAGCATCTTGCATAACAGGCCAAACAAATTAGGATCGACTTAATACAATTAAATATATTCAAATACTCTCTTCATCCCAAAGAGAGCACATCTCTTTGTTTTTGTTAGTCCTAAAAAGAGAGCTTACTTTCTAAAAATACTAAACAGTGATGTAATATACCAAACTTACCCTTAATGGGAAGTGTTAAACCTAGCTTTCATTTAAATTGAGCTAGAAGTAAAGTTAAGCATTAAAATTGACAACTTTTCTTAAAATGGATAGTTTGCAAAAGCAGACTCTCATTTGAGATGGACCTGGGGAGTATGACTTATGAGAAAGTAAGAATCAAGCCATCTCTGATGTAATGGTAGTTCTTCCGGAAATATGATTAGTTTTATTTCTCAGAAGTTTCATGTACGAGTAAATGTAAAGACTGATAATGCCATAATTGTAAAGTAAATAGTGATAACTAACTATCATGACTGACGTAGACAATTAAAATTCACTAAACCAACAATAAGTATTGTAGACCGTTAAAAATAAACAAGGCACGTTGCAACAAGGTATGCGGTGGCACTCACTGAGCCCAATATAGATCCATAACAGTAACTCGGTGACAAGGATGGTGATAGCACACTTGTAGATGAAAATACTTGGCCAATCATGAATAGTGTTTGCCCTCTTTGGCTAATGGCAGATGACCCATAGGCGACTGTGGTCCGATACCCAATAACTTGATGACATGTGTATTCCAAACACAATTGAAGCTAAAAAATTTGAGACTTCTAACGTTACCCCAAAAAAACTGATGAGACAGCTACAACTAGGATAATCACAACATCTTATAGAACATTAGAATAGGCACGCATTAATATAAACTCCAGAGACGGACACATTCGTCACGTTAAATATTTTTTTCCTTCTTTCACCTGTAATAAATTTTTAATCTTAAATCGTATACAAAAAAACATTTCAAATGTATAGTTTTTATGTCTTCTTTCATCCCTATACACAGTCAATCTAGCACATCATCAGCTATAAAGCAAAACTAAGCCCGATTTCCATAAAATCTTGTACCTGAAACACCAAAAAAATTCTCGCTTTGACAAGAATTCCCAGTGATCTCAACTTGGCACTATACGCGTCCCATGTAACAGATTTATCATCAATCCGATACTCACTACCACCAGAACTGGTGATGGTGCGCGTAAAATGGAGCTCAGAGCCATTGCCGAGCTGATAAACTAACCTGACGAAGGCTCTTCGGCCTTTCTGCTCTTTTTCTCTGTCATCAAAAGCGTAAATCAGATCTTTCAATTGGGCCCCTCGAAGCTGACCGGTACGGACGCCGAGGACGAAGCTAATAGCATCCATGAGGTTGGATTTTCCGGCACCATTTGGACCGATAATAGCTGTGAAGTCGAAGAATGGACCGATTGTTTGGAATCCTTTATAGGATTTGAAGTTTTCGAGTTCGAGCCGGTGGATTTTGCCCGGCGAGGGTAGAGAAGGCATGGTGGTGAGTAAGAAACCCTAGAATTGTGACGAATTGGGGGTACTGAGTAAGTGAGAGACTGTAGTAAGAGTTTCTCCGAAGTGAAAGAAAGAGAGAGAGAGAAAGAGGGAGGGAATTTGGCGGGATTTTAAGAGGAGAGAGAGAGTGGGTTTCCATTTGCCAGCACTGAGCAGCGAGTAGAAGGATGGGGGCAGCGAGGGAAGATCGTATTGCATTGCATTACTACTATTATTTAACGAATATTTCAGTGTACCGACTTTTATTTATTTATTTTTTTCTAGAGAGACAAATCGAGGACCAAAAAGATAGGTTCCACTTTGACCTTCAAAATGGCGTATAAGATCCTATACTGTATCTGATATTTAAAAATTAATTTTAAGTATCTTCGAATTAGAATTTATGTGAATTGTTTAAATTTTTTAATTAATAGTATAATTTTTATGAAGATAAATTTATTTTAAAATTACCCCAAATTAATTTCAAAATGTTAAAATTAATTTTATTTTGGAATGGAGAATAACGTTCCTTTAGCAGTAAATGCTCTTGATTATTATCATATTATGTCATATATATATACCCAAAAAATGCTGCGTGGGTGGATATATATAATGTGGTGTTTGATTTGAAGGAATGGAGAGTGAAAAAGAATTGCGATTATGATCAAAAATTCATTCTCAACGTTTGGTATCATTCCAGTGGAATTGCGTTTTTTTATCTTATCCTCTCAAGTAATTATGATTCTAATAAATGAATGAATAAAAAGAAATCGAGGACCAAAAAGATTTTTTACCAAAAAGATAGGTTCCACTTTGACCTTCAAAATGGCGTATAAGATCCTATACTGTATCTGATATTTAAAAATTAATTTTAAGTATCTTCGAATTAGAATTTATGTGAATTGTTTAAATTTTTTAATTAATAGTATAATTTTTATGAAGATAAATTTATTTTAAAATTACCCCAAATTAATTTCAAAATGTTAAAATTAATTTTATTTTGGAATGGAGAATAACGTTCCTTTAGCAGTAAATGCTCTTGATTATTATCATATTATGTCATATATATATACCCAAAAAATGCTGCGTGGGTGGATATATATAATGTGGTGTTTGATTTGAAGGAATGGAGAGTGAAAAAGAATTGCGATTATGATCAAAAATTCATTCTCAACGTTTGGTATCATTCCAGTGGAATTGCGTTTTTTTATCTTATCCTCTCAAGTAATTATGATTCTAATAAATGAATGAATAAAAAGAAATTTAAGCCAAAATTATCATCATCCATATATATACACATAGAAAGAGAGAAAATATGAAGGTACACAGTTATGTAATTTTTTAATTTATACAGTCTGTTCAAACTATTTTATTTTGACAGAAATAAGAAATCATCAGTACCACTAAATTAAAAACAGTCAACCTGTGACACCCCCAAATCTAGGCCCACATAGTCCAAACTTGAGTTGTCAAATGACTACAACAAAATTATTACAAAGTAGTACAACGTTCAACAGTACAGTGTATAATAATACACAACCAAGTCTTCACTATTATTATCACACTTATTTTACAACACGTGAAAACTATAATAGTTATCCCTCGGACTCTCACTCCATTCCCCGGCTAGACCCAGCTACGTTCTCATTTCCTGTTGAAAAATAATGGAACAAAAGAAAATGTGAGCTCAAATAGCCCAGTAAAAAATATCATGACTAAGATAATGACGAATAAATTATCATTAGCCTTCAACAGTTGAGTTCTTGATAGAATACAATAGACTACAAGGTTTATATCAAAAACTGCAGTTAAATTCTTGAACAATGTTCAGATCAATAATAGCAGCGGAACGAACAATCTATTAGAATAATAATGCAGACTATAATGTCCGCTCGCTTCTCTTTTTAGTAAAAACATCATCAACTTTTATCATCTGAAATACCATTAGTCATGATAATAAAAATTCACAGTTCCTGGTCATAATCATGCAAATCAACAGTTCATCTTTGCACTACGGGCCAAAGATATTCAATATAGCACCAGCGGTCATGATTATACCAGATTCAGCCTTTGGTCATAATCATACCAAACAACAGTTCATCTTATTAGGGTTTCGACACAGAGAAAGCAGCGGAATTTAAAACTTTTTTCCAAAACTCTAAGCCATGATTCACGCAAAACTATAATAATTCAGAAGTTTAGATTATTTACCGATTATTCGAGATGGACAGGAGACGATGGAATTCTGAAACGGCTTCGAATCTTCAACGCAATCTAGCGACTGCGTCTCTACAGTATCCACACGAATGCTCCGCGAACCGTCACACGATCTGCAGCAAAAGGGATCTGCGGTACTAGCCACCAAGATCAGGATTTCTAACCTATTTTTCTCTCTAGCCTCTTTCTGAAAGCGGTTAGGGTTTTAGTTTTTCCTTACGTGACTTTTAGACTACTGATATATCATATATATAGTAGTTAATAGGAATTAACTAAAACCTAAAATAAATAGAAAAATAAAATCCGAATTTATATATATTATATTTTAATTAAGTCTTACTTAATTAATATACATATATACAAATTATCCTATTAATTTAAATTCGTAATTTTTAAATACTATCAATCATATTGACATATTTAAAATACTTACAATTTAAATTAATTCCCTTTTAATTACGTTATAAGTGTGTGACCCTATAGGTTATTATTATGTTGGCAATAATTTTAAAATCATATTATAAAATTATAAACAGTGAGCGGCATCTAGTAATGCATCACTGCTACCCAAATAATAATAAGATTGGTAATTCGATACAACCTTTTCGTGACCAATGTTTCAATGTAATTTAATCCTTTTAACCTTATATCCTATATTAAACTCGAGGCATGGAATGTATCATACTCTTCATAATTTAATTTGAGTTTTCTTGATCAATGAGTAGACTATATGAAACAAATCAATAGTTGAGTTTGGTCATACATTTCATAGTCCTACTCAATCAAGAGGCCTATGGATATCACCCCTAATGTATAGGAAGGTTAAATTTCATCTAGATCACTCATGTTACTCACACGATTCATGATGTACCCAATAATCACCTTTATTGTCCACCCTATTAAAGGTGACATTTGATGATATCAAAGTACACAAATTCTCGTGTAATAATATAGTGACTTCAGGTCGGAGGATCATTACATCATTGTCACTATAAGAATTTCTTATGACACTTTGCATAATGCTCCATGTAGAATTCTCATGGTGGGTCAGTCCAGTACATTGTTCTCTAACATGTACCTATGCATTGACTCAAATATCTCATATATTTATGACCAATGAGATTTGACCATCAGTTAATCCACATACTAGTCTCAATGCATCATTGTTGTCCCATTAACAATGATACTCGACTAGGGACATTTAATAGCAATGATACTAATTATAATTATATAATCTCATGTTCAAGTCACATACTTAAAGCTATATAATTCGTATCATTATTCTAAAGGTTTTTATTATGTTAACATTTATATAACGCAGTAGATGAAATCATAATAAAATAATCCATTTATTCAATCAAATATAATATCAAAAATGTTAAGCAATTACATCAAATAATTAGCCTCTAGGGCATAAACTCTAACACATCTTTGCACTACGGGCCAAAGAGAACATTCACCACGTGCCATAAAAGACACTGAACAGATGTATCGCCTTTAACCTATTATATCGCCTTTAACCTATCATCTGTTCAACAATTATATCGCATCTGTGCCCCCCGCCACAGATATTCATAACAACTTGATTTTGGATGATTAGAATAATATAAATGATGAACAGAAGAAACAGGATAAACAATACGTATTAGAAATTTACTTTGTACATATTCAAATAATGTCCAAATTGTCAACATTATGTGGAGTGAAATTTAAAAATGATATTCAAAATTCACAGTTCAGAATAACGGTTACAATTCAATAGAAATGTTCAGAAAATATGAAGGTTCAGTTGAAATAATGAAGTTCAACTATTATGGAACATATAATATTTTCAGGAATTAAAGAAGCAATAGTTCCATAATAAGTTTCGATTTAGGAGTATGAAATAAAATAATATCCCTTACCGTAGCAGGTTTGATTAACAAAAGGTGAAGGAAATTAATATTCCTTACCATAGTAAGTTTGAATAATGGAAGATGAAAAATATGGTATCCCTTATGAGTATAAAAGATAATAACATTTACAAATATGAAAGATAATGATATTACAAATGAATATGGAATAATAGTGTCATGTGATAATTCGTGTAGACAAATCATTTTCACACGAGACAAATAAAAAGGGTTATTCACCAACAGGCGGTAATCCGCGCCGTAAGGTTATTCCCACAAATTAATACATGAAAATAAATGGCATATCTTATGAGTAAGAAAGAAACGATATTATTTTCGAGAATCAAAGAATGATAATATCTTTCAGTAAGAAAGAAAATAATATCCATTTATGGTGATGAAAAGAATGATACCTCTTACCTTAACACGTGACTGGATATTAATTTAAATGAGGTTGATCAACCTATATATTTTTAATATAATTAGTAATTACCACATATAAATTTCAAAGTGTATGATAATTCGTATAATATGAACTATCAAAATTATATATATTTAACATAATTTTTGTAGTATAATATAACTACTTTAAAATAATATTCCAAAATAAATCTTCCAAAGAAAGCCTTTTAAAAATGAATTTTCTCAAAGAAGAGTCTTCTAAGGAAAAATTTGTGAATACCGTGAAAAATAGGAATTTATGAAATTACTACTCTTTAATGAAAGACTTACTTGAAAAATTCCTGCACTCCTTTTGGCTTTCAAACACTCAAAATAACCTTACAATTCTCAGAGAAAACTCATAAAATTCTTATAGAAAATTTTTATGTTTTATGTGTGATTTTTCTATTCAGCTGAGCAAGCTATTTATAGGAGAAAAGAGGCTACTATGCGTGGTAGATGAACTGAACAAAATTCAGCAGAGGCTGCTGCGCAGCCTCCTTCAACTCTTCAGCAAATTCTCACATTTCATGTGGGCCCCCACCAATGGGTCCACATGTTTCTTACTATTCACGTAACTATTTCAAATAGTAATTTTTTATATATATATATTTTTTATATTTATATTTATTCTTCCTGTGGGTCCAACATATAAAATAAAATAATGCTACAACAATAATGTAATAAACATGTTACAGATTATTATTAATTTAATAATATAAATTACATTATATTTGCAACCGTGACAATTATTAGGTTTAATAATTTAAAAAACAGTGCAGCAACAATTATTGACTTAATGATATAAAATATAGTGTAATGACAATTATTAAATCAATAATGCAAAATACTGTGTAACAACAATTATTGAATTGATAATATAAAATATTATGCAGTGACAATTATCGATGCAATGATGCGTAACAGTTACGGTATCAATTATCAGACCAATAATATGAGACACTATGCAATACCGTGTGCTACTGTAGAATACCGTGTGCTACAGAAAATACCATAAACTACCGTATGCTACTATTCTTTTATCACCGGTATTTTAATAGTTTCGTTGACTATTTTTATTTAAAAATGTTATTTCTGTCGTTTTCTATATCCGACAAATATTCCGTTGTGGGGTCCACCAATAATTTGTTATTTCGGCGCCGTCGTATGACACGAATATTCCCCGACCAAACGAATATTCCCCGATAAAGCGAATATTGTCCGACAAAATAAAATTTGCACATAACATCTTTAACTTTCATTTTTGTTAATTTAACCACTTACTGTTTCAGGAAAAATATATACGAAGAAAAATTAAATTTTATATTTCATAAAATTCGGGGTCTTACACAACCAAAACGACGTAATATGAACAAACTGTATAAATTAAAAAATTACACAACTGTGTACTTTTATTATTTTTTCCTATATATATCAATATGTATTATACTTATTTTGAATTATAATATATATATATATATATATATATATATAGAGAGAGAGAGAGAGAGAGAGAGAGAGAGAGAGAGAGAGAGAGAGTTAGTTAGTTAAAAAAGATATTTTGATCATTTCATTATATTCTATTTCATTCAATTCCGTAATTCTTTGTATCTATTTAGGGCAATCGCCGAGGAAAAAAAAGATCTCTTAAAATTATAAAAGACACAGTAACTTCTTGTGTACGACTGACAGTACATTCAGAACACAATCCCTTTTATCATATATCATACAGATTTTTGAACCTTACTACGTTCTAAAAGCAATGCTATATGCATAATAGATTAAAGCCAAACACCCATCAAGAAGATTTATTGAGAAAGAGAACACGTGCCAAACACACCCTCGCCCACAGATCAGAAAACACCAGTAAAAGAGGGGGTTGGCGAGGGGAAGGAAACCAAGAAAGAAAGCATGGCAAGCCAACACTACCAGCAGCAGGAGGTGAAGATGGTAAACCTAGTGCAGTCATAACAAACTTGAGACAAATTATACAAATGGCGGCATGGTTAAGACACTAGTTTGACATAATAAAGCTTAAATAGTTCCCCTCATTTCTGGTCTATCATAGTTACAATAACTAGATGAACCAAACCAATCCTCAGTATATCATGTCCAAGAAATATTTATATATATATATTCCTCATTACATGCTTCATAAACTACAGCATAAGAAAGAGTTATAAAAACTACATTCAAATCCTTTAAGGTCTACAAACACCTACTTAAACCCTTGTTCAGGACTTCTCATATCAACGGCAACACTCTCTTCCTTCAGGGAACCATGCTTTTTCATGTCACTGATGGACTCGGTACTTTCCGCATTCAGGGGATCTGTCCTTTTGCCTTCGCTGCTATGATAACCAACATGCACGGGTGAATCAACTTTTGTGGTATCCACATTCGAGGGATCCGCCCTCTTGGAATCGCTATAATTCCCAACATGCACAGATGAATCAGCTTCAGTAGTATCCACATTCGGGGGATCTGCCCTATTCACTTCGCAATGATTCCCAACATGCACATGTGAATCAACTTCCGTACTTTTAGAGATTTTCATTGGCTCTCCCCCAGACTCTAGAGGAGCTTCCAGTTCATCACATCTGGAAATAACTTGTCGAAGCTCATCATGGAGATTTAGAGCCTCAAAAAGCATTACCTCATCATCATTCGTGATCTCTGCAATTCTCTGAACTTCAGGGAGAGAATGCTTGCACTTCTCTAACATGCTTACTGTCAGATCTTCCTGCAATTACACATGTATTAGTATTGATGGCTATTATATAATTTATAATCCATGAACAGTTCTATTAACTTAATTAGAAATTAATAAATAATAGACTTTCAGGACAAGATCCAGAAACAAACAATGCCAGCGTTATTGTGCACCTAAATTGGTATTTACGAATTCCATACAAAATCTAGTCAGTCTTATTGGTCTCTAAAACGATTAATTTTGTATTCAAAAGAACAAGAGCATTTATCATGTCGCCATTTTAAAAGTTTAATCTATCAAAAAGACCTCATCAACCAGTAGGTTCGTAAGGTAGGAAAAGGAGCTGAAATAGGTAATATGGCCACAACTATAGGAAAGACCAGTATGCAGACAACTATAGGCCTGGCAGACTAGTGACACATTATTACACAAAAGGAAAGAATTACTTACCTTGACAAGTGTTGGTCCAGGAAAGACCAGTATGCAGACAACTATAGGCCTGGCAGACTAGTGACACATTATTACACAAAAGGAAAGAATTACTTACCTTGACAAGTGTTGGTCCAGGTCCAGAATTCAATATGCTGGAAAGAAGATCAAGGCTGTTTCTAGTAACGACAAGAAATTCTTTATTTTCTTCCATAGATACGTTGCCATAATTGAATGGAGAAGTGTGATCATCTGCACCAGGAATGGGGTACCGTTCAGGGGGTGACATCAGCTGTTCATTGTTGACATATGACTCCAAGGTATACTGTTCAGACTGGAAATTTCCAGCTTGTGCATCTCCAGGTATCCCTCTTGTCTTCAAACTCTGGCATTTGGTCACCAAAACAATAAACTGAAAATTAATAAATATGCAAATAAATAACAACAAAACAAGAAATGCAAGTATATATCAAATGAAGGCATAGGCGCCATTCAAACAAAAATGTTAGTGCTGGATTTGACTGAGCCGTAACTGTGAGAACAATATTGACATGTGCACCACAGTAGTAGTTAAACTTCCTAATGTGCTCCTGTCCTTTTGAGGAATTTATTTTCAACCATGAGAAATTAAATGTGCTTATAACTATAAAGGAATCTGATACCAGGATCGACTAAAAGGTCAGATTAAGACGTATAAAAGACACAGATGTCCTAATATAAAAATAGTGGGAGCACCCTATTCCTCCATCCCAGCATTAGTATTGAAAGATAATAGGTTATTAGCTAGACATTACAACCTTTCCCTTCTTTTAATTCAGCAAAACATAGAACTTGTGAGCTGTCCATTTCAACAAGAACGATAGATTCATTTAGGAAAAACAAGCATGCATCTCTTTCTTTTATAGATCACGTATAGCAACATAATTTATAAAAAATTATGAAACAATTGTACATGTGTATCCTAGAATAGTGATAAGTGTGTAAATATCTTCCCAGTACTAATTGTGAAGATAATAGCAGCCTAGACGCGTCAACCTCAAAGGAGGGAAAGACACTTGTGATTTGAAAACTGGATATCATGAGAAATAACAAAGTTCCATCCTCTATTCAAATTCTTCTCTTTTTTTCTCCTCTTAAATTTTATTATCAGACTTGTTATTCCATTAGACCACGTTATTCATTTCCAAAATGCATCCTTAATGAAAAGTAATGGAGACTAACTGCCTGTCATACACAAAATTGTGTCAAATCATAAACTAACAAAAAAAATTGAATAACGACAACAGACTCATTTGATATGATAAATACGTTACAATGGAATTCCAAGATCATGCAAATAAATGGAGCACATGAATTGAAAAATAAATAGATATTTAATTAAATATAGAATTGAAAATCCTTAGAAATTGCATCACATGCATAAAAGAAAATTGTAATGAAACAACCAAAAGCTCAATCCATAACACAACAAACAACTCGGTCAATAAAACGACATAAATAAGCCTCCGTATCTCCACAAATCAAAACAGATCCTGCAAGTGCGTGAGCTTCAACCTCATCTACAAATATTAGGACATAAGGAACACAAACCAAATAGAAATATTCATGATAAGTACAGAAGTTGTACATATGTAATATGTTTATAAACAACCATCCAAATTATTTTTCAAACCCCTTGTATGTGTACCATGTTGTAGAAATATAGTAAACTAATTTCAGATTATACTTATTGATTAATTCAAAATATATGGTAACACCATAACAGAAAAAAAAAATCATTCAGCTCCATTTTATCAAACATTGCTATATTTCTGTTTATCAAGAACAATAATTATCAAAACAGAAGTAGTTATCAGATGGACCTCAGCTTGTCAAAATAAAAGCAAGCATATTATACACGTTATGCATTACCAATCATAAACTAGATTAAGAAAGACAAATAGTACTGACCGTGTAAGTTTGACGAAAAACAGGCAGATACATGAGATCTTCGTTTTCTCCCCAAGCTCTAATCATCCCCGCAGCTCTCTGTCTAATCCCGTGTTCCGTATTTTGATCCTCAATCACCCTCACCATATCCTCCAAAACCTTCTCCGACGCAACCTCCGAAAACACCTTCTCGCAATTCGAGGTACAAGTCTCCAACAGCTCAAGGCTGAGCCGCTGGCTAACGCCGCTCTTGCCCAACAACTTCTTCTTAATCGCCTTCACGATCTCCGTCCCGCTATACTCTCCACTATTAATCATCGCGCAAATCCGCAAATTCAAACCCCAGTTGGGCTCCTCCATCGACTCGAGCGTAGCTTCGTCTACGATTTTGGATTCAGGGGTTGGGGCTTGTAGAATTTCTTTCATCTTTGAGCTGACCATTCGGCTCATTTGGGCTCCTCCAGTCTTTAATCGCTCCCCAAGTGATGATGAAGCCAGCTTCAATTTGTCCATTTCTTTGGAATTTCGAGCTCTAGAAGACCTTTGATTGAATCTGTAAAAACCCTAGAGATTTCTCAGTTTCTCGATCAATGATCTGCGCAAATGGTATTCTTGCGAGAATTGTGATAGTAGAGGAGAGGGAAGGAGGGGTCTGCCCGTGCGAGGAGACGACACGAGAGATGCGAAATAAAGGTGGTGGCCTTATCTGAGATACACGTGGCGTGATTATGCAGTATCACGAATGTGAGTCCTATAAATGTTAATTTATTTATTTTTGCTAATGTATTAAAAAATATATATATTACATACAATGACTCAGAGCCATACTCCAGCCATAGATTATTTAAAACGTGGGTCCTATAAATGTTAATTATTTTCTTCAAATTCAAGTAATAGATTAATTTTAGATTTCTCATAATTGGTCCCAAAAAAATTCTAGACTTATTTATATTTTTTATTCGTTAAATTTATTCGTATTAAAGATAAATGAGTGTAACTCATTTTTAAATTAAAGAGATAAAATAAAATAAAGTTAAATTTATTTATTTTTAATGTAAATAAATCTAACGGATAAAAAATATAAATAAGTATAAAAATACTCTTGGTTAAAACATTGTTGTTACCAACCAGGCTAACCAAGTCCAGTTGATCGGGCCAATAATCAGGGAAATACAGCAGTTTCCGTTGGTTCCGGTGACAACAATCCAATTCAAGCTTCTGAGGACGAGGCCATGGACAGCTTAATCTATCTAAATCGTCTGAATAACAATTTTTTAAATTTTAATTGTATTAAGTGTTTTGAACCAATTTATTTTCAATTGTAATCGTATTAAATGATTTGAACCAATTTATCTAGTAATTAGATATATGTCGGTCTGTTTGATAAAATTAAAATAATTTTTTAAATATTTAAGTGTTCTGAGTAAACTTTAATAGAGAAGAGCTTTTGTTTCAAATTAAATACTGAATAATTATTTGTTTAAAATATTTGAATAACTAGATTTTTTCATTTTAACCGTATAAATTATTTTTAAAAAAGTTTGTTTGACAATTTACAATGATAGTGCTGTTAATATAAAGTTTTGATTATCTAAAGTATATTAATAATTTATATTAATAACAATTATATAAACTAGATTTATTTCAAATGTAATAAAAAAACATTCAAAGTTAACAATTATCCAAATTACATTACTAGTAAAACAGATGTTAGGTGAAAATAGTTTAATTTACTTCTCTCTCTTACACAAAAAGAGTATCATTTATAATATATATTCACGAAAATGAATAATATATTCTGTTCTATATATATAGCATATGGTATACTCTTAGAAACAATAATTTGTTAGTTCAATAAGATAATGTGATAATAAAATTATGATGATAAAATTAATAATATTTATATTATTATTATTAGAAAGTCGACTCATTTTGTGAAAAAAATAATATCTCTTTTAATGAAATGAATGGAGTATTATTTTAATTAAGTAAAAGAGTTAAATTAATTATTATTTAAAAATAAAAAATAAATGAGGATAGAGGATAAGTTGGCAAGTTCGTCATTAAAGTTACTATACTGATTCAAGAAGCTCGACGGGGTGCAGTGACTGAAGAAGCGGTTTGATAAAATTATTATAAGTGACAGTTAAGCGCGGTTGATAAAATGTTACTTACATTCTGTTTATTGACCAAATAATTTTTATTTCTATCAAATACGTAGTCATTAATATTCTATTTGGATTAAAATAATAAAATAGGTGAAGAAATAAAATAGAAAAAAGAATAGAACAAATGGTGAAATAATTAATTCCATTTTAGTTGGAACGAGTCATTTTACAATTTATGTCAAGAAATAAAATTCATAAATTTATGAAGAATGAGAATAGTTCATTTCATTTCAATAGAACAATCAAATACAATTTTTTTCATTATATAAAAATGAATAATTATATTTTTACTTTTTATTTTTTCAATCTAAACGTATCATAAAAGTTATCAAAATTCCCCTTAGTATAACACCGATTATAATAACAATCATTTTGAAATGAGTTTGTATCTATATCTATACTAATATATAAAGCGACAAATTGAGGACGACAATCATTAATTCGATTGTAATAAATAAATAAAAAATTGATAAAAATAATTAGGATAATAATAATTTTTCTCCGACAAAAAATTTCTATTGTTTGGATAATGAAAAATATTAAACACTAAGAGAATCGACACAAATATAATTCTCGTATGAATCAATTTAGGATCAATAAAAAAGTTACAATAAAACCATTGTTTGTTTTATTGTAATAAGTAAAGTAATAGATTGGAATGAAATTATGGTGGGCTATAATGTTAATATCAATAGACACATATATTGGGACTGAATTTTATAAGTAACCCAAAAACAATACGAGATGGAACCACACAATATATACCCAAATACCCATTCCTAATGCCAGCGTTGGTCAGATATACTGTAGGTAGTAGTAATATGGGCTTAGAGGCCATAAACCACTTATTGATAAAAGAGGGATAAAAGCGCCGATGTAGCGAAAATCATAAAAATTTCAATGCTGTTAAAAGAAATAGAAAAATACTCCGAAATGAAGATAACAAGGGTTTAAGCTGAAAGGAGATGCTGAAGAAGCTCGGCACTCTGGTTTCGACGAAGAATATACCCGACTTGCAATGGTTTCTCTCTCCACCTGGTTCCGCTACATGGCTAACAAATTCGAGTACTCCGTCTACCTCAGTTGGAAGGTCTTTTTGCATTTCTCTGATTTTTATACGTACTGGTGATTTGGTCGGATGGGTTTTATTGATTTTTGCAAAGATTGTTCCTTTTTCACACGATTAGCAAATATATATTCTTAATTTTTTAATTCATTTTATAGAATGACCGGTTTGATGGGGTTTATGTTCTAAGGGATTAATGGGATTTGTATAAATGATAAGTATTTTTCTGTTGGTTGACATTTATGTGAATATTTTTTTTTCCTGCATTGTTTCTTTTTTTTCTGTTGTTATTGGGGATTAAATGTACCTGCTTTAAATTGTATGCTCATATTGTGGTTTATCGTCACTTAAATGTTGAATATTTGTTTTATTTACTATTTTTTAATGATAAGTATTTGTTTTGTTTTTCTGTATCTTTGTCACGGAATAATGAATATTGTTAGGTATTACTGCTTTTGCTATTATCTTATCTGTAAATGAGATATGGGTATTTTACCTTTTTTTTTGTTCCACTATATTGGGTTGATTATGTGAAACTTATTGTTGATTAAGCTAAATTGCAACTATAAGACCCGTGCTCCTTCTTAATTTGAATCTCTCAACGAAGAAATTTCCACAAGCTGGACATTTGTACAGAGTATTTTGCTGGCATTTTATAATTGTCCAATCATGAAGTTATCCTGTTTCCTTTTATGATTTTATGACTTAACAAGTTGATTACCAAACAAGCGGAGTTAGAGCTAAATAACTTGTTAATTGACTTTATGGGAAACATATTGCATACAGTACCTGGTATAGTAGGTTGCTTACAATATGTTATGTATCAGAGCAAACTAATTTTAATTTACCGTTATACAATAAGCTCCATCTTAATATTTATGGAATAATATAATGTTGTTTTATAACCTTCAAAAGTTGTCTATAGTTAGAATAGAAAACTTATAAGGCTTTTATTTTATTTTAGGTAGAAAGCTTTCTTTTAACCAGAAGGATTTTCTTTTTGGAGATAAGTATGTTCACCTACAGAAACATAGGGTCTGTTTTGTCTTTTATGATACCCAATCTAAACCAACGTGGAAAGAGTGCGGAATGGTTGAATTGTGACTCATAAAAAAAAGAGAGGGTTTGAATTGTATTTGAAGCTTTAGGCAACCAGTCTACTGACAACTTGTACCATAATTTTGGGTCATGCCTACCATTTCCACAAGTAGAAATTATTCCATTGGTGCCATCTTGGGCTCAAAGTTGTGACAATTGGTGTTAAAGTGGTTTAGTATGTGGTGTGCGGGACATACTGGTGCCAGCATTTACCTTTTATCCTACGGGTTAGAGTAGGATATTGAGGATGGTGTCAGCAGCGTGCTCAGCTTAATGCTTCTGGAGTCCGGAATCCCACTTCACATTTGAAGGACCTTTGAGTGGGCAATAACGAGTACATTAGGACTTCGAGTGGGGGATATTGCAACTTTCAACTCCATCCCATATTGAAAGATTGGGGAAAAGTTTGAATTTTATTTAAGATTCAGGAGAATCAGGAACCATTACTAGCAATTTGCAGCATGGTTTTATGGGTTATGATTGCAGGTTTGCTCCTGCATAAGTTGTTGATTCAGTAACATTATGGGTTTCGGCTGTGACATGTTTTATCCATTGACATTATGGGCTTGGCTTTCTACTATACTATATCGTTAAGCCCTAGTGGCGGTGAGTGTATAGGTATAAATAATCTTCATACATGTAATTCTAACAGTAAGATTGTCACTACGCAGAGCTATAAAGCAGGTCATATCACTGACACTGAAGTTGGTGAGGCGATATGGAAAAATTTACTTCACGGCAAGTTAACATACTTGCATTGGAACAAAGGACAGGAGATGGCCCCGACAATAGCAGAGCAGGGTGGTACTCTTCTTGTTCGGAAACTGCCAGTAGCAAATCCAATGTAAGTTTGCAGTTAATAGTCACTTTTTTTCTAATATTTTCTGCAGTTTTTTTCACTTATTTTGGATACGAGGTCCAACTCGCATAACCTGATGTTGTGCTTATGGTTGGCATAAGGTTTGATGGTTGAAAATTTAGGTTCCCTGTTACAAGTGATATCATCTTGTAAGTGATGAAGAAGGTTGGTCTGCAATGGTAGTATCATATATCAAGCCTGGATTGTGGATTCATTTGATATGTGCCAGTTAGTACTAAATTAGTCTTTTTTGTCCATCTAATCAGGTGCAGATTGGCAATCTGATTGTTAACAGACTTTTGGATAATCACTTTTTGTGCTACATCCTTTTTGTTAATAGCCTTTTTGATAATCACTATTTGGAGGTGATGGAGTCAATCTGATTGATCATGCATGTGCAGCTCTACTTTTAGTGTTGCTGACCATATGGTTTTAACAGGCATGTTTTTGTTGGAGATGTTGTGATTATGAAGGACCCTGAAAAGTCAGATAATCATCTGGTTCGTAGATTGGCTGCTGTTGAAGGTTATGAAATGGCGTCTACTGATGAAAAAGATGAGCCTTTCATTCTTGAAAAGGATCAATGCTGGGTGTTGGCCGACAATGAAAATTTAAAGCCCAAGGTATACGTCATTTTCTTGTTTGATAATGTGATCTTTTGAGTAAGCAGACTAGGAAGAGATATCCACATGTTGGGAGCATTTATGAAATAGCTCATTTTTTTTTGTTTTTAATTTTTTTAATTTCCACAACTTTATATGCATCAACATCAGCATGTGTGGGTGTTGAATCTTGAAGGGATCTTTGATTAATCCTGCATTCCTTTGTGCAGCAGAGTTGCCCACAAAATATAAAAGTAAATTCTCACACAAAAGGAAAATAAAATAAGGAAAAACGAACATAAAATAATTTGATAGAATTGGATACTCTTAAGCAGATCTCTATTTCGAATTTGTGATTATTATTACTATTTTTGATAAATATCTATGCTATGATCTTTGTTACATATATTAAGTTTTTAACTAGAAGCGTGTTTGTTGGCTCCCTTTCATGCAAGAATAGGATTATCTTTTCCAGAAAGAAGTTGGTGGGTTACTGGGTTTTCTAGGCACCATTTTCACTATATGGTGATCTTAATCTTAGTCTCAAAGGTTGTTGAATTTAACCTTTATAATGATAGTGCGGCAATGTATGGGAAGCTGGACTTCATTTTTTGAAACTGCTGTTGGTTTATATTTCACAATTCCAATCTCAGGACTCGGGAGGTAGAATATCTGACTCATTTCTGGAGAAGTACTGGAAAGGGAAAGAAACGAAGGATCAAAAAAGAAAAGTAAACAATGACAAAATGAACAAAACAGAAAAGACTTGTCATGGCCTGACCGAATTGTGCTTTAAATTTCGTGTCATTGCCTATAACCAAGTGATCTCATGTTGTTCTCCTCTATTGTTATGTTGTTTCAGTATCATACTAGTAGTTGGTAATCCTGTGTTATGTCAGATTAAAACTTTATTCTCCACTAATGAATATTAATCATGAAGTGGAGATTCTTTTCATGAGGGAGTCATAACATTGGATGTCGATAGTCCTCGAGCTCTAGTGGACATGTATCTGCTTACTCCAAAAGGGCATCTCTTCTTCAATGAGGTGCTAGAAATCTGGTATATATTAGGTTATGTTAAATTTGAAACAAGATTCACTCATTTCAATCCTTGGAGCTTTTGAAACTTAGAATGTGTAGAAAAGAAATCAATTAGAATGCAGTAACTTTTGTATATATGGAGATTTTTCATATGGAAAAAAATTGATTCCCGCTTTTAAAATATTCAAAGTACCAGGAGCAACATGGTAATCTATCTTCACAGCCTCCCGTGTAACAACAATCAGATCATTTATATAACTTCTAGCTAGTCTAAAAGGTCATTTTCAGATATATGAAGGCATCAACATTTCAGAACTTCTAGCTTTGAGTTTGTGTATATAGTTGGACACCAGCTAGGAATGATAATATTACTAGGCATGTGGGCTAGATCTTGGTATTGATGTATTTCCTTTTTCCTTTCTCCCCTTTCAATTGCAGGTAGCCAAGGACAGCCGAATATTTGGCCCAGTTCCCATGACAGACATAGTTGGCAGAGTCATATATTACCTGAGAACCGCGGTGGATCATGGTCCTGTGCAGAACAGGTGAGCTGCTCAAGTAAATAATGTCATCTGTATATACTGTATATGTCAGAGAATCTAATTGTTATTTTACTGTACCAGTCATTTCGGCATGCGAAAGGACTCTCCTGTATTAGAAGTTGAACTGGATGTTGATGAGATGGCTAAAAATCACAAAGCATAGGCCATGCTCACTAAGAAAAAGCCCCGACTTGGTTTGTATGTGCTTTTATCATTCCCCATTTTTCCCATTAGACCTCTTCTTTTGAGTAGCAAAGAACTAATCAAATAAAAGGTTTGGAATGTTATTTTGTAACAGAAGAGTGGGCATTATTGTTTTCCTTGACCAGTTATTGTGATCAGAATCAGTCGCTCTGTCTCATATTGTGGTACATGATATTGAATTTCTTTGACGCGGCAATATTGTACTAAAAAACCAGCACCAGAAAGGTTGAAAGGAACAAATATGGTTGATCGGAAGGCTGGATGTTATTTTGCTATCATTTAGCTCGGGTGTATTTAAAACCACACTATATTTTTTATTTTTTTCTATTGGCAGTGATTTATTCACTACTTTTTATTGCATATTGTTGTGGAGTAAATCACATGGCCTACCTTCCTGTGCTTCCTTTGGTGGTTTGCTGTAACAGACACTATATAGATAGACTTCCTCTTCTACTTGTGTTTATTTCAAAAGTGCTTTTAAACCCAAAATCTTTACAAATAAAAACTCTTTTATTTTTTTGTGTTACCAATTATTTCTTTACGCACTAGTTTAAATTGAAAGTGATTTTAGTCCACTGAATTGCGCTTCTCACCTAGCATGTACATTATTGAATCTATCTATAGCTGAAACATGACAAGATTACATGTATCTGGGTATGAAATTTTAATGTCACTGATGAAAAAAATTGGAAAAGAAGAAAAGGAAACTAATGGCTACCTACCAACCAACCAACCTTGATCTTATTGTTATTTTAAAACTATTTCGTGACCTGATAACTGTCTGTTTACATGTTAGTCTTCAAGCTCCTCGGCTCTTTTAGGCCGGCACTGGTTTTCAAACAAATTATTTCAACTTGAATAGCATGCTCAGGAGGATCAATGAAACCCAGAAATGCCAAATGAATAAATGATTTTGAAATAACTAGGATGGCAAATGAAGAAATGCAATTAATCAGTCAGGAGACTCAGGACAGGTTTAAACAAAGGCAAGTAATTACTTTTACAGAAGGAAAGGAATATGGACCTTCAAGATACATTATTACCTTTGTTCAAGAAAGCTCTATGAACGGACAGTTGCCAATATTTAGCGGTCGGTCAGGTTATAATACTAGAAGCTCATTAATGTCCATGTTCGATCAACATGATCGGGTATTTTCGCAATTCTATTTATAGAAATAAACTCTCTTACACAGAAAGACACACACAGAGATATTACCATGTCACCTGGTAACCTTGAAGACAAAGATGGCTCTGATAACCTTGAAGAATCTGAATTAATTATTCTCTTCAATGAATGAATGACCCATTATCTTCTGCCTCTGGTACCCCAAATTCCAAGCCACAGCAACTCCATGACCTAGGGAAAAGGAGATTGTTCAACTATTCAGAAAGGTCCAGGCTGACTTCGAGAGAGAGCTGCTGCAGCCAAGGAACAGAAGAAGAATGAAGATCCACAAGGACAAAGCAAACAGAATGAAGCTGTTGATTCTCTCCTCAAGCTTTTAAGAAAACATGACTCGGTTCAACAAGGGAAGAGAAGCAATAGCAGTGGTAGCAGAAGAGACTTCCTACTGGATCTACCTGAACCGAATGGCTCATTCTCGACAGATCAGAAAAGCTCCTCAACCTGCTTCCGCACGTTCTAATAACACAGTGAAGAAAAAAATTCAAGAAAGTGAATCCCCGTCTATTAGCAGGCCGATATCAAGTTTTCGACGTAGATCTCCAGTCGTCCTTCAAATTGAAAAACAGCCCATTTACCATGTTGAAGACACTATCAATTCTATCTCAGATACAAATTTAGAAAGGAAACAAATGGATACTGAACCCGGGCATGAAGGCGAGTATGAGCCTAAGCTCGAGCCCGAGGCAGAGCTAAGATCCATTTTCCCTAATGGGGACATGTTTGATGAGATGTCTGGCGATGAAACCTCTGAAACTGATTAAGGTAATAGCGACAATGACGCAGATGTGCAGGATACGAGTGATCACAGAGACTTAAATGGAATGAAGCTACCAGGGCACTTGCGAAATCTCATGGCATGCATGCATGAAAGGTTTCTCAAAACTGAAGAAGCGTGAGCTCGTGGAGTTGCTAATTGAGAGATCAATATGATGCCATAAAGCATGAAGGAAGGAAGGAAGGAAGCAAACGATTAGAACAGATCACCCACTCTACCTTATGATAATGTTATGTTTAGATGAATCCTTTTTGTTGTGATACTTGCTTCTATTTTCAGTTATTTCTCTCTCTTGAGGAACCATTAATATATTCTCAATCTCTTACTCGGTTCCAATCCATTTAGGAATTTATTTAATTTTAGATAATATAATTATAAAAAAATATAAATTATTTTTAAAAATACTACAAATTATAAAATTTATTATTTTCAAATCTTGAATCAAATAAGGCAATTTTTTGGAAATCTACTTATAAAAAAAGACAATTCAATATTGGGAAAAAAAAAATTGTGAAATTCTTGTACTTATATTGTTGTTTTTGGTAATTTTAAGCTTTAGGATAGAGCCAAACAAATGTACTTAGAAATCACCATAAAACCAAGAGATTTTTTTGTGTTTTTTCCTCTGGTTGGGGGTGGTTGTGATTTTTCATATCTGGGAGGGTTGCATTGTATGTGTTAAGGGCGACAAACTCTGCGGGTAATTACACCACGATACTATTGCTTTTATTTTGCCCTTTCCCGCGAATAATTATTTGATAGTTACTTGATATTTTAAGTTAATTATATATTTTTTTATTTTAATAAATTTAAAATTATTAAAATTAAAAAATGTGATTAATTTGAAACATCAAATAATGATGTCTATAATTATTTTTTCTCCGTGGTTGTTTTTGTTCCATTCCACGTACATATATGTTGAATACAAAATTAAAGCTGACATCTAATAAATAAACGGTATAATTTTTTTTTATTACCGAAAGTGATAAATAAAATTTTATCTTTAAAAATATGTCTGAAATACATAAATTAAATATATAAAATTTAATAGTAGTAACTTATTTATTTTGACCATATTACATTTTCACTAAACAGTAAATCAATTCTATTATAAATGAATAACTCTAATTAATTCATCTCTCTCTCTCTCTCTCTAAAAATCCAGTATCCAATTAAAATAATTAACATGCATACTAATATAAGGACAAAATAAAAAATAAATTTATATTTTCTCCTCTTATTTGACTATTTTAATTTGTGTATAATTTATTTTAAGTCATCTTTTTTTAGACGAAGAGAGTATATGTTGATAAATTTTATAATAAAATTAAATTATGATTAATGTATAATTTTAAACAATAAAATAAAATATTATTAATATTAATTTATAATCACATGTAACAGGACTCCGTCTAAAAAAAAAGGGTATAATTTTTTACAAGAAGCAGTGACCATAACATTTGAATCACCGTCCCATAATAAATTTCATACCATATTCTATCGCATTAAATATAAGTCAGAACCACCTTGTCTCTCCAATAAATACGTCGGAATTACGATTATGTCAGAGGATATTTTATAAAATCAACATTATTATTTATAATAATAATACCTAATAATTATATTTGCATATTTCACATTTGGAAGTATCATGTGTAGCAAATTCTTAAAATAATTTTATGAGAATGTATTGTGAATTTTATTATTTAAATTAATAAGAAGATTTCAGAAACAATACCTTTTTTTATTTATTTAATTTATTAAACTATTTTTCTACAAAAGGAAGGAGGGGTATATTAGTCATTTAAATAATATTACATCTGGAAACAAGCTCATGCATATCATTCCCTTCCATTAGTTCATAAACAAAAGGTGCTGGACTTTTTTATAATCATAGTTTAGATTTGATCCACAATTAATCATTTCATATCTCATTATTTATTTTTAATCAAATCATTATTAAAATCTGCAATATTAAAGGACCCCACCAAATTTTAACCCTTCTCTTTCTCCATGTTTGCTCTGTTTCTTATTTCTTTGTTCTTTCAACAACTCTCTCTCCCTAAAAAATGAAGCACTTTCAGAGGGATGACAAAGAAATGTTTAGAAAAGGGTGACACTGATTCTTAAAGATTAGTATTTCCATGGAGTTTTTTCATGTTAAAGCTTCATTCTTTATGGGGTTCATCAAGATCTGTTGATGCTTTCTCCATTTAGCTCGAGCTACAACAACAGAGGTTTGTTTTGATTCAGCCTTTTGAATTTCGGAAATTAGATATCATTTCTGTTATGAATTATAATGGTCTTTGTTATGATTATTATTTGATATGTCGATGGAATGATGGGTAGGACAGAACAGAATGTTTTTTATATTGAATTTTGCCTTTTGCTTTTTTTGGGTTTTGTTGTTGTTGTTGTTGTGAATTTCTGGATAGTCATGGACGGTTTAATCTATCTTGGCACTCTTTTGATTATTTCCCAATTAGCTAGGTATTTGTACAAACATAGGTTGAGTAAAATTATGAGCAAAAGGGTGAGCTAAATTAACAATAAATGGTTTTTGTTCCTTTTCTTTTATCGATTTGGTGTTCTTTTTGGGGGTGGTGGAACTTGGGTTTATGCAGGCAAGAAACTTACAATGTTGGCAATAGTTTCGATAGAGTGAAGTCATTTTGGTCTGTGTGCGAGCGCGTGTTGGGGTTGTGGGGTTATTAGAGACCGGAGTGAATTACGCTGCGAGAAAGATAATCATTCTGAAGTTTCCAAGGCTTTTAGTTGTAAAAGATGGGCTATGAAAGTGTCAAATTTCAAAGAAGTGGAACCTCTTAGCTCTAGCATGTACGTAATCTTTTCAAATGGGTTGGTTAATTTATTTGGGAAGAACTTATTTCCCTTTTGGAAACTGGCTAGCGATGAGGAGAAAAGTCGCCCAATGTATGGTCCTAATTTCAACACGCCACCTACACGACTCACTACATAGGTTTAAGGAAAGCAGGATAATCTGGTTCCTCATCCCTCGAGAAGTTTAGAAGGCAAGAATAAGGAACATTCGGGCCTATAAAGCAAGATTAAAGTGTCTTGTTATAACAAAATGACCTTCTATTCTCTTATAGGAATTCCTACTCCTAACAATTTGAGAGGGGAAAGAAGTAAAGGAAAAGGAGATCCTAATACTAGCCCGGAAAGTCTTAGCGTCATTAAATGGTGAGGGGGAGGACGGGGGGGGGGAGCTTTGGTATGATAATAAATTGTGGCTCTTGCATTGTACCTCATTACATATGGAAAAATATGACTTTCCAGTGTTCCAAGTGGAGGTTTAGCTAGAGACTTGCTGGAAGATCTGTACAATCTTCCTCACTTTATGCAGGACAAATAGAATCACTGATGTTATTTCTGTAAAGAATAGTTTGACATATTTGACTTGTACTGAGATTTAGAAAGTACTTCTGAAACCAAAATGTGCTGGCAGTTTTTTGAATTAGGCAAATCTAAAGACTAGTATTTGTGATATTTTCGTAGCTTAATATAAAGCTGAATAATTAAACTATTCATGCCATGATATCCTGGAACTATTTATTTGTTTCTATTTCCCCTTAATTAGTGTTCTGAGTTATAAATTTTTGCTGCTCTATAAACAGGTCAGATGGACACAACGTCTATCAGTTGTCTTATTAACAGCATTTCTCGATTTGTTCATCTACTCTCGTGCCTTCCACTGAAGACCATGCCTACTCAGAAGGATTACAGGAATATAGCCAGTTCATTGAAGCTTTTGAAACGAATTCTTGATAATGTTGTTGATTCCAAAGTAAGTTCAGATGAGATTTTGTGTAAAGAGTGTGAAGAACTGGATGTTGTTGTTAATGAAGCTAGGAATTTTATCGAAAACTGGTCTCCTAAGATGAGCAAGATTTGCAGCGTGAGTACCTTCTTTCCTTTCAAACCCATGGCAATGTGATGCCACAAATGATAATATAAACTAGGAATCCTTCTGGTTGAAAAATATCATACACTGGTTGTTACTTAAATTTATTATGAACTGAGTTTTATATTTTCTCCAGACTTTAGCAACAATACTTCACGCGCGCACGTGCGCACACACACACACATATATATACATGGTCTATCTTTCTAACATCTGCTTAAATCCTTAGTTCTCATTCTATTCTTTTCATTTTTACCTCTCCTATACATTCAAATACGACTACTAAAATCTGGAGAACTAAAAATCTTGAATGTTGTTAAACAGGCAATTAGGAATCTTATTAATGTAGCATTGGTTGTCATTTTGTTGTTTTTGTAATGTCTGCTTTCAAAAGATCAGGTGTGAAAGAAAGTAAAAAGATGTCATTTTTCAAACACTTGTCATTGGTTTGCTTATTTTTTGTGTGTCCTTTAATCTCCTCTAGGTTCTGCAGAGTGAGCCGTTGATGCTCAAAATCCAAAGTTCTTCAGTCAGTATATCTCGCATTTTATGTAGATTATTAGAGTCATCACCATCTACTTCAAGTTCAGCTGAGGCTCAGGTATATAGAAGTTTGAATTTGTTTGTCACTTCTTTCTGTTTTCCAATAAATGCTTATGACTGGAAAGTGGAGACTGCATTCGTTAATTTTATTATATCCACAAGCCTTTTTGATATTTCCACAAGTCCCTCTCTCTATATACTCTTCATGAGATGGAGCTTTTGGAACTATAGAAAAGGATTGTGGAAATAACAATTTCCTTTATATTATTTTTCTGTCATCTGTAGTCTGTACTGTTTTTCAATTATTTTTAAAGTTAACTTTAATGCTGTGGTGTGGCCATCACTTTCTTTAGTGCCTGATCTAGTAAGCCTAGTTCATGACTAGTTTGGTCGTCCATTTCAGCACCATATGCAGGAATTCCAATGCTTTAAACTGGACCCAATAGCAGAACCAATTAAAGAGGCTCTAAAAAGTCAACGACAAGGATTGAATCCTCGCTCTGAACATCTATTAAAGATCATTGAGTCGCTTAGTTTAACAGAAAACCAGGGGCTGCTAAAAGAGAGTATTGCTTTGGAGAAGGAGAGAATGAAGGCCGAAACTAAAGAAAATAAAGAGGATCTAGATCAAATTAACCAGCTGGTCGACCTTATCTCCCATATTCGGAATTGTATGGTTGAACTTGAGAGCTTTAAGGCCATAAATGGTGTCCCTATCCCTCCATATTTTTGCTGTCCTTTGTCACTAGGACTCATGTCAGATCCAGTGATTGTGGCTACTGGTCAAACCTATGAGAGGACCTCCATTCAAATTTGGGTGGATCAGGGGTTAACTATTTGCCCGGGAACCCGTGAAATGCTTTCCCATACAAATCTTATTCCTAACTATACAGTCAAAGCTCTGATAGCAAATTGGTGTGAGGACAACAAAATAAATCTCTCCAACTATTCTGAGTGTACTGATATTATTGCTAAGCCATCCAAAATAGAAGTTATTTCTTCTCAAGATACCGTTCATATGGAAAATTTCCATCATTCACGACACAGTAGCAATTCCACATCAAGATCATCTCTTGAAGTTGAGCATAAATTTGAGAAGCCTAAGGTTGATGCTGATCCTGGTTTTGGCAGGAAAAAAACAAATGGATTCCGGAGTGATGATAGTGTCAAGCTCGATCGTTCATCCCCTGAACAGTCATATGTTCACAGCAGAAGTGAATCTGCATCCAGTAATGTTACTAGCAATGATTATCTGCCTACGGTATCCTCTGAGATTTCAAGGACATCTATTAAGAACAAAAATGTGAGTGAGTTGTCTGGAGAAATGACATTTGCTTGCCCTTCTTCTTCTTCTCCTAATAAGAATCTTGGGAGTTCTATGTTGTTGTATGGGAAACAATATTACAGCTCACATGTATATGCCGAGAGGTCTGCAGATGGAGATCGTAACTACCCAAGAACACTCTCTCTTCCATGTGATTCAGGTTCTAATGATTTAACCACAACTTCCCATGTTGAAAAACTGGTTAAAGATCTGCAGAGTCTATCAAAGGAAGTGCAAACTACAGCTGCAGCAGAATTGCGGTATCTTGCAAAGCACAACTTGGAGAATCGCAATATTATAGGCAAGTGTGGGGCCATTGAACCATTGATTTCTCTGTTGCATTCAGATGATAAGCCAACCCAAGAGCATGCTGTAACTGCACTTCTGAATCTCTCCATAAATGGAAATGTTAAGGCTATAATTGCTGAAGCAGGAGCCATAGAACCACTTATCCATGTTCTAAGAACAGGAAATCCAGGAGCCAAAGAGAATGCTGCGGCAGCTCTGTTCAGCCTCTCGGTACTGGAGGAGTACAGAGTAAAGATTGGTCGCTCTGGTGCAGTTAAAGCGTTGGTTGATCTTCTAGAATCCGGTACTCTCAGAGGGAAAAAAGATGCTGCTACGGCATTGTTTAATTTATCAATCTTTCACGAAAATAAGGCTCGTATTGTTCAGGCAGGGGCTGTGAAGTATCTTGTTAAGCTGATGGACCCTGCAACCGAAATGGTTGACAAGGCTGTTGCCCTACTTGCAAATCTATCTACAATTACAGAGGGATGTTTGGCAGTTGCACGAGAGGGGGGCATACCATTATTGGTTGAGGTTGTTGAGTCAGGATCTCAGCGAGGAAAGGAGAATGCTGCCACCATATTGTTGCAACTGTGCATTGCTAGTCCCAAATATTGTCGTCTGGTTCTACAAGAAGGAGCCGTCCCACCTCTGGTTTTGTTATCCCAGTCTGGTACTCCAAGAGCCAAGGAGAAGGTATATGGCTTTGCTCAACCTTTTCATTTGTCCATGAAAGTGGGTGCTCTTGAGTGCGTGCATGCATACATGCATCATGTATAATCTTAGCCAAGCATGATTGTTCTATTATGGTCTGCTGCTGCATTTAATCAGGATAGAGGGACTATGGTCTTGAATTATGATCATTACCCATAAAAGAGTACATTATAGCTATGGTAATGTATGCAGTGACTTGAAATAATAATTCTTATTTTTGTCGAGTGAGCACAATATAGTGGTCTTGGAGGCGAGTTTTCAAGAAGATAATAGAGTTTCTAATACTGATGCAGGCACAACAGCTTCTCAGTCACTTCCGAAACCAGCGTGAAGGTTCCATGGGGAGGGGAAAGTCGTGAAAATAGAATTTTTGGTTCATATCTGCTATTTTGACATTCTCTTTCATGTAAGTTGCTGTCCGTAGCGTTATCCCATTAGTTCCTCTTTCTCAAATATTCTTTTCTTTGCCCATTATCTAATTCCAATGTAGTCGTGATATTTATTGAGCCTGATTTTTTAGTCTTGATACCATCATGTTGCCAGAAGTGTGCCCTCATGCCTGGCAACTGATGCTGTTTGCATCTTTTAGGTCATAGTAGTTATTGTGGTTCACAATTCACATTTGCAAGTATATCTGTACATATTCTTCAACTTCTGTAATTTAGACTGTTAATATTCAAGTTGGTGTGCAGCTTGGCGAATTTATTAACAGAGTTGTGTAGCAGTAAAAATAAGTAATAGTTTATAAAAGATTAAAAGATATCTCTCATATTTTTTACTTGGAAGAGAACATAAATCTTGGAAAAATGTAGTAGCTTCTTTCAGATTTAAGAAAGAGACTAGCACTTTGATGAGGATTGTGGGACCAATTTAGTTTTCCTCAGTGATCAGTCATTCTGGTACCATGCATACTCTTTCAGGGTAACTTCTCCAAATCAGGCAAAGACCTGGTTTTCCATTCAGGCTCTCTCTCTCTCTCTCTCTCTCTCTCTCTCTCTCTCTCTCTCTCTCACACACACACACACACACACTATACACATTTGTGTCTTACTATAACAGGCTTTGCAAGTATTATCCTCGTTTCAAAATTAGAGATATGTTTGTAAAATGACGACACCTTTTAAGAAAAATTATAATTTTTCAATGTAAGGTAAAAATGAAATAGTAGTGTCATGTTAGTACTCTGAACCTAAAAACTAAAGGCGTTTTAGGACATTGTTTGCCATATAGTTGGGAAGGCGAAATAAATTATACTGCAAATGACAAATTTGTTCCCTTTTCCATCTACAAATTATATTACGGACGTTGATAATTTTGTAAATAATGTCATTCGCAATATATTTTATGAACGTAGATTTTACATAAAAAGTTTTAAGAACTTTTAGTAGGGATAGTACGTTAGATCAAATCCACACTACTAAAAGATTACTTCAAAATTTTCTTTTATTTTATCAAAATACCAAGTACTAGACAACTATTTCTTAAAATAGTATAAAAGAAGACGGTTGATATAGGCAAATTAAATATGATGTTGTTTGAGAAATAAATTTCACTTAAAATGTTGTATGTCGCTAGAATAATTGTAAAAATATAATTAAAGGAAATGAATATTCTTACACTTTTTTTGATATTTTTACAACTGAATCTTACTTTTGTTAGTTAAAAAGATTGTGAAAATATCGATTTTAGAAATCCATATTTTCGCAACCTCTGGTTGCGGAAATATCTATTTCTTAGTTAAATCTATATCTGTGACAACATTATTACCATATCAACAACGTCAAAAAAAAAAAAAAGTAAAGAAAAAAGGATTTGTTAATCACCCAAAAAAGTAAGATGTGCATTTCCCAGTACATGCACAAAACTCATTTAGGTTTGTTTCTTTCAAGAAAAATGGCAAGTTCTACCAAAATCTCTTCCTAAGATTCAAAGGTAAGAAACTCATCATCTTCAGCCATGCATGCATCCACATAATGCAAGAAAATAGGAAGGACTTTCTACCGACAACACACCAAGTTAAATCCCACCATGGAATCACACAAAGGAAGTTCGACTCTAAACTGGCTGAGCAATCCATGGAGTATAAAGAGTAGGGAGGGGATCCTCGCATAGATTCAATTCAACGTAAAAGGCGATCCCAAATGTCGTTCCTTGTCAAACTCTTATTCTCTTATAAAACTCTTCTTTCAAATAATCATTCTCAAACTCTTATTCTCCCAATAAATTAGATATTTCTTCACATTTGCAGACAAGATTAAGGTTACTTTATCAATAAATGTCGGTCACTGTAGAAATGGCTATGGCATTAATATAATAATAGATGCTAAAATGAATCCAAAGGTACGTGTATGAAACAGAGCATTACAAGGGCAAATCATCTGATGTCATTTGTCACTACAAGGGATTATATCATTTGATCTCATGTCCTATTTGCACATCCATGCCACGCTTCATCATCGCTGAGAACAATGCCGACAGGATCCATAAAAATATATCTACATCATACGAGAATAGATATTTGATGCTTATTTTGTAGATGGCTTGAGTATAACGCACATTCTTTAGGTGTCATCCTTCTAATAGAGACTATTTAATTAACCCATTTTAAAGTTTTTTTTTGCAAGAACATAAACGCCATTTACTACGTCAACGTTTGAATATATTTTTTATATTTAATTTTTTTTAAAATTAAACTCCTTTTTTTTTTTTATAAATGTGTAGTATTATTGTTACTCTAATTTTTTCGATGTCGTGTAAATTATTTTGGATAAAATATTTTTGTTTATAAAATTTAAAAGATTAAATAAAATAATAATATAAAAAGAACAAATTAACAATATAATTAAAGAATAAATTTATAGACATATTTATTTTACACTCTCTTTCTTGAAATACAAGTTCAAATGTTGATAAATGAATAAAATCAATATGTGATCCCTCTCTAACCCTTATTTTTTAATTTTATTCATATAGCTATATTTAAAATTACGTTTCAAAAAAGAGAGTAGATAAATACATTCCTTAATCTACTAGTTTGGTAGGTGGGCCATTGATTTGTCTTTTGTAATAGACAAGGATGTCTAGCCCAGCCTAGAGGCTAGAAGTAGAATCACTTCCAATAGTATATTGTCTTTGCTTTTAATTGTTTTTCCACCAAATTGGCCCACAACTTGGCTTTTTAACTTTTGTCATCTTTTTGATCGACCAGCTAAAGTTTATGAGTTTATCTTTGGGCCGTTCAAATTATTCACGGGGACCATAAATTAAAGGTTCACTGATTTGGGTTAGGGCACCATTTTCTTTTTATTCAAGCTGCATGTTTAGCCTTCCTTAAGAAAATGACGTTTGGAAGTTAATAATATTGACAATTTTTTTTTTTGTAAATTTCCATGCAAGTAGTACAAACACAAGGGTTTGTAAAGGCGTCCTTAATTTATATATTTTTGTCATAATTTAATATTTTATCCGTCTCACAAAAATTGGTTAAGTTTGACTTTTTTAGTTAAATTAATCATTTTTATAATTAAAATTTATACTATTTTCTTATAAATATAATTGGAGAAATTATAATCATAAGAAATTATGTTGAATTTATTACCACCTCCAATTTTCATAGGTCTGAAAATATAACAAATATACTTAATTCTTCATTCTAAAATTAGTCAATTTGATAAAATAAAAAAAAAGTTCAAACAAAACCAATTTTTGAGGGACGAAAAGAGTATGATAGAAGGAAATTCAATATATATATATATATATATATATATGACAGATATAAAACAAACCTCTTAAGTAACACACTTTTCTTAAATAACATATTTCTATTAAAACTACATCGTTATGAGGAGAGAGTATGAAAAAGGAGGAGAGAGAAATAATATTAAAAAAGAGTTGTGATTATGATATTATTTTTTTTACATTCACTCTCTTCAAAATAACTTAGTTTTAATAAATGTATATTATTTAAAAGAAGTATATTAAAGTATGTTTTAGATTCATCTTTTATATATATATATATATATTGCTACGAATGCATTCAATGTTAAACATTATTTTTATTCTTATGCATAGCAATCTTAACAAGATATGAACGCGTTGAAAACGTAGTAGGAAGAGTTGGGATGAATTGCAGAAAGCAATGATCACTTCATTTTATGTCTTCATTGAGATTTGTTTTTGAATAGTACGTAATTTATAAGTATGAATACAAACTTACAGAATATATATGGGATGCCAATTAAATGGGACTACTTGTAACAATCTAAAAGACGATCTGATGATGAACTAATTTCTCTAATTTACAATTGATTTTTTTTTTTTTGGCAACTGAATCACAAAATCCAATTTTAAGAATGATCTAATTATGACCAATTTAAACCGAATTAATTTATGACGTCATCATAATATAATTTCAGAAGCCATATATAACAAGTATATATAATTAACAACAGGAAAAAAAAGAGTAAGAGTTTTGCATTAAATTATACTACTAAATAACAAAGAGTTTACTTGAAATAGAAACAACATTAAAATTAATTGTTCAGAAACCAATGTAATTAAAGTATATGACTTAAAGTTTAACATGGCTCAAAGTGGTTATTTAATTCATATTTGAAATAACCAATTTTTATTTGTAAATAATTATATTAGCAATATTTTATTTTGACCATGCGCTTGTGAACTTGAATATAAAGGATGGGTGGAATGGCATAGACCGTGTGGAGCAACTTCAGGATTTCTAGTGACATATATGTATGAATCAGAGTTTGGATTACTTGTATTATGATAATGTAGATAAAATTAATTTAATTAATTATTTGGAATTATTTAAATTTGAACTCTTTAAACTAGATATTGCATCTTGTAAAAAAAAATAATGAGATAATATTATCACCCTTAAATCAATTAATAGACATGTACGAAAAACATAAAAATCTCTTCTACTTATCAAAGTAAGTAGATAATTTAATTGTTGAATACTATATATTAAATAAATCGAGCATACTCGATAATGTATATGAGTAAGGATCAATAAACTTGTATCGAGTAGGGATCAATATATTAAAGAAAATTCAATACTCTAAATGAGCGAACACTAGGTGACTCATATTCGATTCATATAAGTGTTCGAGTATCAAAATGAATTTAAATTCGACTTGTTTAAATATCAAATCTGAGTTTCGCTCGAATTTTTCTAGTCAATCTTGAACCAAATTTTGAGTCACTCGGATTCATTTTCAACCCTACCCCCGCACTAAGAGCCAAATTTTCCTATTTTAAACAAATAGATAATAAGTTTGAGTTTTCAATTAATTTCTAATAACCCTAAAAACTTAATCGACCTAGCTAACTAGCACTTCTTGTCTAATTTAATATTTAAGCTTTACGCATTTAGCAAGTTAAAAAAGGGATTTCCTTTTGAATGATTTGATGTTTTTTTTTTTAATGAATCATTGATAATTAAATCCAATTGTAACCTCAAATAATTCGGTGATTTAGGTAGAATATCGATCCTCATGATGAGTATATGAGTTGGATATAGAGATGAAGATGAGCTAGCTAGCTAACATGCATCTGTTGTCAGCTAAGAGAGAATATATTTGAAGGGTGACTTTCGTGCGTATCCTGATCAGTTTCAAAATTGCCATGATGGCATGGCCACCTAATTATGCCTCTACATGGTGTCATGGTCTTTCTAACCAGCCTTTATTATTATTATTATCCCTTTTTTTTAACCTTTGGTGCAAAAATAAAAGGTATGTATGGTGTATTAATTATCTCAAAAGTCAAGAACCTTAGCATGTGTCTATTGGATGTTTGCGGCTTGTAAGGCAAGAGTTTCTGACTTTGAGGCATTTCATAATTGTATTCATGTGGAGCTAGAAAGTTAAATGATAAATAAAGAATAACTTTAATTTTCAAAACTAATTTTACTATTATTTAGGATCGATCAAAGGAGTATGAACTTCCCTTAGTTTGGCTATAGAAAAGAGAATTAATCATAAATGACATGCAAATATATATATATATATATATATATATATATATATATATATATATATATATATATATTTAAACATCTCATAATCATCAAAATTGTAAAATAATTCATGCCCTTATCTTATTTAAAATCACTCAATAGTTTATAATGACAAGTTCATTAGTAGTTAATTATTATTTAAAGTCGAGCCAAATCTACATAGATATAATATTCACATTATAATTATAATTATAATCATAATTTAATTTAATATTACTAGGAAATTTATAATTTAAATACCTTATCTTGAACAAGTTATATATTAATCTAAATAATATTCATCTTAGACATGACCTTAATCAAATCCAATTAAAAATTAAATTTATTTTCAACCTTTGCGATATTATAAATAGCATAACTGTAAAAAAAGTGTCAATATGAATTTGAGCTAGTAATCAAATCTAGTTCTGGTACTAATTAACGTAGATGCTTTCTCATTTAAACACAAGAAAAAAATGGATATATATGGACTGGTTACGTACCACAGCATCAATAATTCACCTTGATTAATCATCTCTCACAGGATCTTTCCTATGCTTACACGGTAAGTTCTCCTTTAACCTTTTCCTTTAAACTTTTATCCCTCCAAATAAGCAACATTAATATAATATGGTTTTGATTTCTATCACCATAGATAGATATTCAACCAAATGTATACTCATAAATCAATTGGGAAAAACAGTTGTCAAGTTATATATAAATGTAATGACTAAAATAAAAGGTTATACAAGTGTAGCGTATTCTATTTATTTTTTTGCTAATTTTTATGAAGAAAAGAAGCGATATTAATATCAAATTAATCGACAGTACACAAGGCAAACTAATGTCATATACAAACTTACAAGCATTTGAAGGTACAACCTAACTACCTAGCTAGCTACCATATATATATATATATATTCTCTTAGCTGCTGATAACCAACACCATGTCAACAACAACAACAATAATAAGAAATGACCAATAAATTTTGTTTAATTCTTAACTTTTTCCTAATAAATTAATTACTACAACAATTTCATTTGAGGAATACTAATATATATAAGCTGTGATCATAAATCTTCAAATCTCACTCCCTCCATATTTGAAGCCATTCCATCTCCCAAGTTGCTCTCTTCGAAGCTGATATCGAATAGGAATCCGTACTCATCTTCAGTAACACGAGCTAGAGCATCGGTGTGAGCTTGAGATAGTTGAAGAAAATTAGGGTTTAATGGGGATAATAACTCTTGGTTATTATTAGGGTTTTGGTTTTGGTGATTTTGGGAGAAATCTGAGGTGATTTGATGATGATAGCCAAGAGGCAAAGTTTGGGCAGCAGGAGGAGAAGTGTCACCAGCTGTTACCTTGGCATCAAACACATAATTTTGTGGGCTCAGCACCTCAGTATTGTTGTTCTCTGTCTTGGCTTTGTGAAATACTCTACATAACACCCAGTCTTCCTGCATAATTACAAAAATTCTATTATATATTATATAGTTAAAAAATATGATGTCCATATGTATATATAATCTCATCATTTGATTATGACTTTTCCTATTTTTAATCTGATTAAGGATGGATATACATGCATTATTTGAACAAATTTCTTAATTTGCAACGATCAATATAAATTTTAAATAAATTACATTTCCATATATGAACTAGGCAAATGGAATGCTATGTTCTGGTGGAAGCTATAAAGAGAATATGTAATTAATTAAGAAACTATATATCATATTATATATTAATTATAAATAAGTATATGTAGTTTAATTACGCAATATTGAAATTAAGCTGTCGGCGTACATGTATATAACTATAAGTATATTGTATATTCTTGGCTTGTTACGGGAAGGTTAGAAAACGTCTATTATTTATGTATTATACATAAATTAAGGCGCTTTAAAATTAGAAAGTGGGCAAAAGTAAGTACGTACTTCAAATGAGCAAACAAAAACTAAAAGTAAAAATGGATTGTCTGTATTCTTTTGAGGGTTTCTCGGAAGTTTCTGATGACAACTTCCTTTGTCTCATAATTATAGGTAGGTCCCCATGAAGTTCACTTAGATATAGGATTATAATACCCCATCATATCATTTCACAAAAAAAAAAGAAAAAAAAAATCATTTTTGCAAATGTTAAACAAGTAATTTTGCTCCTTATATGTTCTTACCTAAATATTAATTATAAATTGTTGATTAAATAATTATGATATGATAATAAAATTAGAATGATAAATTTAAAGATAGTACTCTCAATAAAAATATATTGTTTTCCTTTTCAAATGATACACTTTTCGTGGAACAAAGAGGATAGATTCATTTGATAAAAAAAAGATTTTTAAAAAAATGATGAATTTCTTGATTTTAATATATATATATATATATATTCTTGAATTAACACGGTGAAAAGGGAATATTTAACATGATAGAAGATAGTTGCAATAAAAAGACGACTGATATTATTAAATTAAAAATGATGTTATAAAAGTAATAAACATTGTAAATTAAAGTGTTAAGTGTTGTTAAAATAATTATAAAAATATTTTTTAGTATATATTTATTGTCAAAATACAATCTTTATTTTGACAATATTAACTGACAGTAAAAAAAGGAGAAAAAATTTAGAAAGGGATGTAGGTAATTATTAAAAAATACCTTAGGAGGATGAAGCGGGTTTTCGAGGCGAAATTCATGCATGATCCAACCAGTTTTAATCCCATTTGGAGCCCTATCTTTGTAGAAAACCAGTGTTTTTCTCATCCCTACAATAGCATTAGTCCTCGGATCAACCACCGTCCGATCCTTCCCGGTGGCCTTCCAGTATCCCGTCTTGGTGGCTCGATTCGTCCGAAACCCAGTCGCATATTTCCGATCTCGAAAGCTGAAGAAGTACCACTCTGTTGAATTCAGCTTTGCCACCTCTTCAAAAATATATACTTTTAATTAGCAATTACAAGAATTAATCAGACAAAGGGAAATTAACTAATAACCCTCCAAAAATAAGTACTATATATACATATATATATGTATGTATGTATAAAACAAAGGAATAATAATGATTTTAAACTTAGAGATTAAGAAACACATATAATGGGGGCATTACTTAAAGTTTTAATTATGAACACCTATTATAGTTTAAAACATGATTTAAAATAATTATAAAGTTGGACAACAGTGAAATTTGATACTTTACTTTATGTTACTGTTTTTGCTACGGTTTTGGGCAATAACTTTTCATGACAAAATAATAATTATAAGAGAATCCATTACTTGATCACCCAAAAGAATCAATTACAGGATCATTTCTTTTATAAATCAATTTTCAGAATAGAATATGTATATGGAATTTAATTTGTGTAGTATCTCATGTGCTTAGTTCCCCCTCTCTAGATCTCTCTCTTCTCTTTTCGTCGTATAAAGTCAACATTGCAGCGAGCTTGTCTGCTTAATTATATAACATCAGCATTATCAGAAATAAGCAGAAACTAGCCCAAATATCATTTATCTCTTCATCAAAAGGAGAGAAAAATTTCAAGGCGGCTTCGGTCCAAAAAAATATATTCGTTAACAAAAACTATATAAACGTACGCAAATTGATCCCAACAATTTTTTGTATAGAAAACTTATATAATGAGAAGCTAGAGAGAATTAATTATAATTACCTACTACTCCAAAGGAAAAATAACTAATTAAAGATTAATTGTCGAAGGAACCTACCAGGAAGCTGCCATGGCTCACATGTATGGAGGTCAATTTCCAAGAGATCAGTACCCTTTAAAACATCTTCATTCGCAATCTTTTTGTAAAGATAATGGCACACTAATTCCTCGTCACTCGGATAAAACCTAAACCCCGGAGGAAGTGCAGCTCCAATGTCCCTTAACCCCATTTATGTATATGTTGTTTTTGACAAAAGAGGAGGAGCTGCAGGTTGGTGAAATAAATATAATTGAATGATAACTAACTGAAGTACTTTATATATGACTTTAAAACTCCAAAGAATACATTTATTTCAGTTATATATATATATATATGGGAGCTAGGAATGGGTGGAGATATAGAATCATAGAATGTTAGTGCATTGTCTAATATATAGAAAGCCTATATATGTTAGAAAGTATATATATATAGTAAGTATTGTAGATGACCAGAAAGGTATGCATGTATTTATAGAGGTATTTAGCGGGAGAGAGACAGGTTGATAAGCACCTTTGGCACTTAAATTGTCTTACAATAATTAATATTCTATCTAGCTAGCTAGCTAGAAGTTCGTGCTGCTTGTGTAGATATAGTTATGGATATTGCGGGTTCTTTCAAGAAAAACCATAGTTTCAAGAAATCTTTTTGAGGTTTATTATTTAGGGACAAAATAAATTAACTTATTTCATTAATGAATTAAGAAACTCCAAATCTTTTATTTATGTAGAGAAAACCTCCAAAATACTCCTTTTCTCCACATTAAAAATATGGTAGCACACAATTATTTGTCCAGTTTGATTATGGTTGTATATTTACATAGAGACAAATTAATTAATAGAAACAGTACTTATTTTACATAATCCCTCTAATCCATTCTAAATTGATGTACGTTGCCTGATCCATATAAATCCATTTTAGAGAAATAAAAAATGAAATTGAGTGATCATAGAGAGAGAGGATTGAAAATTAATAAATTTGTTGTGTCATATATTAATTAAGCAGAAAAATTGTGTTGGACAGAGATTTAGGTTATATTGGTTGGATACTCGGATCACTATATATATATATATATATGAAAATAGTATAATTAAGCAAGTAACATTAAATTAAACAGACAATCTACATGGGCTTAAGCATAAGGTAAGACATATTAGCTTAATCATTAAGGGTCGTAAATCTAGCTTAGGCTGCTAGATCTGAGTGTATATATCATCCACGGTTAAACCTAAATGACATCCATATTCTCTTAAATTATAGGGTAAGGTAGAGCAGGTAGGGCAAGGCCTGTCTTTCAGTGTACCATACTCTCTGATAAATCATAAAAGACACATCCATATGATTTGGAACTAAACTTGAACAACAAATAGAAATTAATAAAATGAAGCAGCCTCATATAAAATATGGTAATCATACAGTTAAGTCCCATCTTTCCGATCTTGATCATAGTACAATAATTAGGATTGGATCAACGTAATAGTGCATTGAGTACAACAAAATTAATTAATTATTATGGGGTCTACCAGTGATGAAGAACAACACTGATCAAAAATATCCGCATGCTTTTTTTTGTGGAAATTTAATTGCGTTAAGAACATTAATTGTTGGAAAGGCAACATATAATAAAGAAAATAAGGACAAACCCTTAATTATTGTTTGGAACAATAAAGCACAAAAAAATTAATTAATTATTCTGGGGTCTACCAATGATGACGAACAACATCGATCATGCCAATCTTAATTACATTGTAAAAATATCCGCATGCATTTTCTGTGGAAATGGCTTGAGAACATTAATTGTTGGCAGGGCAATAATAATAAAAATAAGGACAAAACCTTATTTGTCACAACATTTAATCATCTATAATAATAATTAAAATTGTATATAGTAGATCATGACAAAATTAAAAATGGGTCCACTTTATATAGTTAGCTAGAAGGATTGTAATAATGGGACCTCAAATACTCATTTGTTTAATTTGTGTGTGAAAATAATAAATTAATATTAAATACCTTTACATTCACATATTTATGAAAAATGTAGATTACTACACTTCAATTATCATGGCAACGTGTAATTACCTCAAATTTTTGGCAAATTTCAAGAAATTCTCTTCAATTCCTTAATTATCTCAAATTGTAGAGCAATCGTAGAAACAGATTATGGTTGCATTAATTTTCAATATATTATATTCTCTCAATAGAAACTATGAATAGCCAAGGAAAAGTGCAAGTGAAATGTTTGATATCTATTAAACTAAGTAATATTTGAAAATTTTGTAGAGAAGTCTTTGTGAATTTTTTTCCTTTCATATATAATATTTGGATGGTATATGAGAATTAATTAGTGAGGAAGAATTGATAAAAGATAAGGTAGCTATGTTGGGAATATCTACACACACGTACAACATCTAAACTGTAAGACCCCGAATTTTATGAAATATAAAATTTAATTTTTCTTCATATATATTTTTCATGAAACAGTAAGTGGTTAAATTGACGAAATTGAAAGTTAAGGATGTTATGTGCAAATTTTATTTTGACGGACAATATTCGTTTTGTCGGGGAATATTCGTTTTGTCGGGGAATATTCGGGCCGTACAACGGCGCCGAAATAACAAATTATTTGTGGACCCCACAACGGAATATTTGTCGGATATAGAAAACGACAGAAGTAACCTTTTTAAATAAAAATAGTCAACGGTGTTAACTGTTAAAATACCGGTGATAAAAGAATAGTAGCATACGGTAATTTATGGTATTTTACTGTAGCATGCGGTACTCTACAGTAGCACACGGTATTGCACAGTGTCTCATATTATTGACACCGTAACTGTTACGCATCATTTCATCAATAATTGTCACTGCATAATATTTTATATTATCAATTCAATTATTGTTGCTACACAGTATTTTGCATTATTGATTCAATAATTGTCATTACACTGTATTTCATATCATCGAGTCAATAATTGTTGGTGCACTGTAGTTTAAAATTATTGCATCTAATAATTGTCACAGTAGCAAATACACTATAATTTATATTATTAAATTAATAAAAATATGTAACGTGTTTCTTACATTATTGTGGTAACATTATTTTATATGTTGGACTCACAGGAAGAATAAATAAAAAAAAAATATAATTAATTTTACTATTTGAAATAGTAACGTGAATAGTGTCGTGAATAGTAACGTGAATAGTGACGTGAATAGTACGTGAATAGTAAGAAACATGTGGACCCATTGGTGGGGCCCACATGAGTTGGTGAAGTTGAAATTGAAGAAATTTTGCGCAGAAAGAAGGAAAAAAAAAAAACGTGGGCTGCGCGTTGCCTCTGCTGAATTTTTTTCTGTTCACCTACCATGCATAGTAACTTATTTTCTCCTATAAATAGCTTGCTGAACTGAATAGAAAAATCACACCTAAAACATAAAATTTTTCTATAAGAATTTTATGAGTTTTCTCTGAGAATAGTAAGCTTATTTTGAGTGTTTGAAAGTCAAAAGGAGTGCAGAAAATTTTCAAGTAAGTCTTTTATTAAAGAGTAGTAATTTCATAAATTCCTATTTTTCACGGTATTCACAAATCTTCCTTTAGAAGACTCTTCTTTGAGAAGATTCATTTTTAAAAGCTTTCTTTAGAAGATTTATTTTGGAATATTATTTTAAAAACTATTTTAAAGTTGTTATATTATACTACAAAAATTATGTTAAATATATATAATTTTGATAGTTCATAATATACGAGTTATCATACACTTTGAAATTTATACGTGGTAATTACTAATTTATATTAAAAATATATAGGTTGATCAATCTCATTTAAATCAATATCCAGTCACGTGTTAAGGTAAGGAATTTCATTTTCTTTCATACTCTTAAACTTACTACGGTAAGGAATATTATTCTTTTCACACTCTTAAACTTACTACGGTAAGGAATACCATTCATTTCAAACTCTTAAATTTACTGTGGTAAGGAATATTATTCTTTTCACACTCTTAAATTTATTACGGTAAGGGGTATCATTCTTTTCATCATCATAAATGGATATTATTTTCTTTCTTACTTGAAGGGATTATCATTCTTTGATTCTCGAAAATAATATCGTTTCTTTCTTGTGCCATTTACTTCCATGTATTAAATTGTGGGAATAACCTTACGGCGCGGTTTACCGCCTGTTGGTGAATAACCTTTTGTATTCATTCCTTATTAATCTTTGAGAATAACCTTACGGTGCGGATTATCGCCTGTTTGGTGAATAACTCTTCGTATTCAAATTTATGGGAATAACCTTACGGCGCGGATTATCGCCTGTTTGGTGAATAACTATTCGTATTCAAATTGATGGGAATAACCTTACGGTGCGGATTATCGCCTGTTGGTGAATAACCCTTTTTATTTGTCTCGTGTGGAAATAATTTGTCTACACGAATTATCACATGACACTTTTATTCCATATTCGTAAGTGATATCATTTTCCTTTATACTCATAAGGGATACCATCTTTTTCATCTTCCATTATTCAAACTTACTATGGTAAGGGATATTAATTTCCCTCACCTTTTGTTAATCAAACCTGCTACGGTAAGGGATATTATTTTCTTTCATACTCCTAAATCGAAACTTATTATGGAACTATTGCTTCTATAATTCCTGAAAATATTATATGTTCCATAATAGTTGAACTTCATTATTTCAACTGAATCTTCCTATTTACGTGAACCTTTCTATTGAACTGTAACCGTTATTCTGAACTGTGGATCTTGAATATCATTTTTAAATTTCACTCCACATCATGTTGGCAATTTGGACATTATTTGAATCTGCACAAAGTAAACTTCTGATACTTATTGTTTATCCTGTTCTTCTGTTCATCATTTGTATCACTGTTATTTGTATTAATCATCAAGAATCAAGCTGTTGTGAATATCTGTGGCCGGGGGCACAGATGTGATATAATTGTTGAACAGATGATAGGTTAAAGGCGATATACTAGGTTAAAGGCGATACATCTGTTCGGTGTCTTTTATGGCACGTGGTGAATGTTCTCTTTGGCCCGTAGTGCAAAGATGAACTGTTGGTTGGTATGATTATGACCAAAGGCTGAATCTGGTATAATCATGACCGTTGGTGCTTTATTGAATATCTTTGGCCCGTAGTGCAAAGATGAACTGTTGATTGGTATGATTATTACCAAAGGCTGAATCTGGTATAATCATGACCGTTGGTGTTATATTAAATGTCTTTGGCCCGTAGTGCAAATATGAACTGTTGATCTGCATGATTATGATCAGGAACTGTGAATTTTTATTATCATGACTAATGGTATTTCAGATGATAAAAGTTGATGATATTTTTACAAAAAAAGAGAAGCGAGTGGACATTATAGTCTGCATTATTCTTCTAATAGATTGCTCATTCCGCTGCTATTATTGATCTGAACGTTGTTTAAGAATTTAACTACAGTTTTTGATATAAACCTTGTAGTCTATTGTATTCTATCAAGAACTCAACTGTTGAAGGCTAATGATAATTTATTCGTCATTATCTTAGTCATGATATTTCTTACTGGGCTATTTGAGCTCACCCTTTCTTTTCGTTCCATTGTTTTTCAACAGGAGATGAGAACGTAACGGGGTCTAGCCGGGGAATGGAGTGAGAGTGCGGGGATAGCTATCATAGTCTTCACGTGTTATAAAATAGTGTGGCAATAATAATGAAGACTTAGTTGTGTTGTATTATCCACTGTATTGTTGTACGTTGTATTTCATTGTAATAATTTTGTTGTAGTCTTTTGACGACTCAAGTTTGGGCTGTGTGGGCTCAGATTTGGGGGCGTCACAGTTGGCATCAGAGCTTAGGGATATGGTCTTTAATGGAGATCTGGGGTTAGAACTAGGAGGGGAGAGACGAATAGAATCAGTCACTAGTGTGTCTTACCTAAATTAGATTTTATTATCTAATGAGTTGATTTGAATATAGGGACATGAAGTAATGAGTCAGTTTGTTTGAACTAACATTTATTTTGTGACCACAGTTAAGTATGACATCTGGAAATCAGGAGGTTAACTATGAAATGACCGAAACAGATGTAGCTGCAAAACAAGAGGCGACGAATAATCTTCTAACAAACTCAGAGTTGAATCATTTGCCTAAGACAAAAATTATGCGTGTTCTATCCAGTAAGGATGAAGGTGAAAGTTCTGTTACAGTCGTTCCAGATCCATTATTAGAAGCAATTAAAGGAAGTAATGAACTTGCGGAAATTATCGCCTTTAATTTACTCACTAATTGGGAGAGTCATATCACCTGGTTATGCTCTATAACAAAGGATCAGAATATATGGACTTTTCATATTAGTCTTTGGGATTTATGGTGTTCCAGCTATGAGTTTCAAGATTATTTAAAAATGATGTTTCAATACTTTTGGGCATTACAATTTAAAGGAATTCAGGTTAAGTTAGTCACTATCATGGAAACTGCAGTCTATTGAAAATACTATTTTAATGGAAATCATTGGTACGCTACTACTGATGAAGTTGAAGAATCTGAGAAACAGTTCGTTAGAGAATTATTTAGTGGTATTCCCATGGTTGAAATACGTGAAGATCCGAATGAAGTACTCGGGATTCGATTTGACGATAACAGTCAAGAAACCGAAGGAGGTGATAACTGGTAAGCTATTCATAAATTCTCGTGAATTCTACGCTCTGTTAGATACTGGCTCTATCCACTCTTTTATCTCACCTGCATGTGCTCAACGTTTAAATTTGACTTCTGAAAACTTAAATCTTGTCTTATCAGTTGAAACCTTATTGGGAGAAATACCTATTACATCTACTGTCTATAAATCTTGTCTAGTTCAAATCAACAACCTCACAGTACCTGTTGACCTTATTTCTTTGGAGATGCATGAATTTGATTTGATTCTAGGAATTGATTGGTTGACTACCCATCATGCTAAAATTGATTGTTTTCATAAGATTATTAGTTTTTATATTCTTAATCAACCTTTCATGCAAATTCAAGCAACTAAACCATTGAAATCTATAACTGTTATTTCTAGCCATAAAGTCATTCGTTTATTGAAAAACGGATGTCAAACCTTTTTAGCCTATGTCATTGATTTGAACAAAAATACGTCAAACTTGAATGATATTCCTATTGTTAATGAGTTCCTGACATTTTTTCTGAGGAACTTCCTGGCTTATCCCCAAACCGAGAAATTGAATTCTGTATCGATCTTGAACCCGATACTAAACCCTTTTCCAAAGCTCAATACCAAATGGCTCCCATAGAACGCCAAGAGATGAAAGTTTGATTATTAGATATCGGTATCATTCGAGCGAGGAATACGAGAAGAGTTTTCAAGAACTCAAGAGGAGACTTGTTTCAGCTCCTGTTCTGACCATTCCAATCAGGATCAGGAGAATTCGTTATAGCGATGCTTCAGGCAAAGGTCTAGGATGTGTCCTTATGCAACATGGAAAGGTTATAGCCTATGCTTCTCGACAACTCAAAGATTATGAGAAAAATTATCCTACTCATGATCTAGAGTTGGCAGCAGTCGTTTTCGCGTTGAAGATCTGGAGACACTACTTGTACGGATAAAAGGTGGATATCTATACGGATCATAAAAGTCTCAAGTATTTCTTCACCCAGAAAGAACTTAACATGCGACAACGACGTTGGCTTGAGCTGTTGAAGGATTACGACCACATAATCCAGTATCACCCGGGAAAGGCTAACGTTGTAGCTGACGCTTTGAGCAGAAGATCTTATGCGAGTACAAGTGCACTGGTGACAATACAAAAGCATATTCTGTACGACTTACAAAAGATGGAGATAGAGCTAAAGACACCAGGGACCCACTCGAAGATTGCTCACGTGCGAGTAGAACCGGCTTTAATCGATAAAATTAAAGCTGCGCAAGCTACCGATCCGGAACTGATGAACATGATGAAGAAAGTACAAGAAGGTGTCATTCCCGAAGCAAGAATCGACGAGAAAGGAATACTTCGAGTCAACTCTCGACTTTGTGTTCCTAACAATCCTGAATTAAAGCATAAAATCATGATGGAGGCACACAACACGCCATTTGCAATCCACCCAAGAGGTACCAAGATGTATCGAGATCTTCGACATACATTTTGGTGGAACAATATGAAAAGGAAGATTGCAGAGTTTATCTCAAGGTGTCTAACTTGTCAACGTGTTAAGGCAGAACATCAAGTACCTAAGGGTCCATTACAACCACTTGAGGTTCCCGAATGTGTGACGCCCCCAAATCTAGGCCCACACAGCCCAAACTTGAGTCGTCAAAAGACTACAACAAAATTATTACAATGAAATACAACGTACAACAATACAGTGGATAATACAACACAACTAAGTCTTCATTATTATTGCCACACTATTTTATAACACGTGAAGACTATGATAGCTATCCCCGCACTCTCACTCCATTCCCCGGCTAGACCCCGTTACGTTCTCATCTCCTGTTGAAAAACAATGGAACGAAAAGAAAGGGTGAGCTCAAATAGTCCAGTAAGAAATATCATGACTAAGATAATGACGAATAATTTATCATTAGCCTTCAACAGTTGAGTTCTTGATAGAATACAATAGACTACAAGGTTTATATCAAAAACTGCAGTTAAATTCTTAAACAACGTTCAGATCAATAATAGCAGCGGAATGAACAATCTATTAGAAGAATAATGCAGACTATAATGTCCACTCGCTTCTCTTTTTAGTAAAAATATCATCAACTTTTATCATCTGAAATACCATTAGTCAAGATAATACAACTTCACAGTTCCTGGTCATAATCATGCAGATCAACAGTTCGTCTTTGCACTACGGGCCAAAGACATTCAATATAACACCAACGGTCATGATTATACCAGATTCAGCCTTTGGTCATAATCATACCAACCAACAGTTCATCTTTGCACTACGGGCCAAAGAGAACATTCACCACGTGTCATAAAAGACACCGAACAGATGTATCGCCTTTAACCTAGTTTATCGCCTTTAACCTATCATCTGTTCAACAATTATATCACATCTGTGCCCCCGGCCACAGATATTCACAACAGCTTGATTCTTGATGATTAATACAAATAACAGTGATACAAATGATGAACAGAAGAACAGGATAAACAATAAGTATCGGAAGTTTACTTTGTGCAGATTCAAATAATGTCCAAATTGCCAACATGATGTGGAGTGAAATTTTAAAAATGATATTCAAGATCCACAGTTCAGAATAACGATTACAGTTCAATAGAAATGTTCAGAAAATAGGAAGGTTCAGTTGAAATAATGAAATTCAACTATTATGGAACATATAATATTTTCAGGAATTATAGAAGCAATAGTTCCATAATAAGTTTCGATTTAGGTGTATGGAAGAAAGTAATATCCCTTACCGTAGCAGGTTTGATTAACAAAAGGTGAAGGGAATTAATATCCCTTACCATAGTAAGTTTGAATAATGGAAGATGAAAAAGATGGTATCTCTTATGAGTATAAAGGAAAATGATATCACTTACGAATATGGAATAAAAGTGTCATGTGATAATTCGTGTAGACAAATTATTTCCACACGAGACAAATAAAAAGGGTTATTCACCAACAGGCGATAATCCGCACCGTAAGGTTATTCCCATCAATTTGAATACGAATAGTTATTCACCAAACAGGCGTAATCCGCACCGTAAGGTTATTCCCACAATTTAATAGAATTTGAACACGAAGAGTTATTCACCAAACAGGCGTAATCCGCACCGTAAGGTTATTCCCACAATATAATAGAATTTGAACACGAAGAGTTATTCACCAAACAGGCGTAATCCGCACCGTAAGGTTATTCCCACAATTTAATAGAATTTGAACACGAAGAGTTATTCACCAAACAGGCGTAATCCGCACCGTAAGGTTATTCCCACAATATAATAGAATTTGAACACGAAGAGTTATTCACCAAACAGGCGTAATCCGCACCGTAAGGTTATTCCCACAATTTAATACATGGAAGTAAATGGCACAAGAAAGAAACGATATTATTTTCGAGAATCAAAGAATGATAATCCCTTCAAGTAAGAAAGAAAATAATATCCATTTATGATGATGAAAAGAGTGATACCCCTTACCTTAACACGTAACTGGATATTGATTTAAATGAGGTTGATCAACCTATATATTTATAATATAAATTAGTAATTACCACATATAAATTTCAAAGTGTATGATAACTCGTATATTATGAACTATCAAAATTATATATATTTAACATAATTTTTGTAGTATAATATAATAACTTTAGAATAGTTTTTAAAATAATATTTCAAAATAAATCTTCTAAAGAAAGCTTTTAAAAATGAATCTTCTAATAGAAGAGTCTTCTAAAGGAAGATTTGTGAATACCGTGAAAAATAGGAATTTATAAAATTACTACTCTTTAATAAAAGACTTACTTGAAAAATTTCTGCACTCCTTTTGGCTTTCAAACTCTCAAAATAACCTTACTATTCTCAGAGAAAACTCATAAAATTCTTATAGAAAATTTTTATATTTTAGGTGTGATTTTTCTATTCAGCTGAACAAGCTATTTATAGGGGAAAATGGGGTACTATGCGTGGTAGGTGGGCACTGTGCATTTGGTAGGTGAGAGAGGCTGCGCAAACGTTTTTTTTTAAAAAATTTCAATACTTGCACAGTAACTTTAAAATTTTCAAAAAGTGAACAGTAATGAACAGTAACTTTTGTCAGCCGATGAATAGTGATTTCCGGGAGTGAACAGTGACTCCGGAGTAACTTTTCCGATGTGAACAGTAACTTCCGTCAGTGAATAGTAACTTTTGAAAAATAATAATATTTATTTTATTTTATTTTATTTTATTTATTCTACCTGTGGATCCAACATATAAAATAATGCTACAACAATGATAACAATAATGTAATAAACATGTTACAGATTATTATTAATTTAAATAATATAAATTACTGTGTATTTGCTACTGTGACAATTATTTGGTTCAATAATTTTAAAATACAACGCACCAGCAATTATTGACTCAATGATATAAAATGCAGTGTAATGACAATTATTAAATCAATAATGCAAAATACTGTGTAGCAACAATTATTGAATTGATAATATAAAATATTATGCAGCGACAATTATTGATGAAATGATGTGCAACAGTTACGGTGTCAATTATCAGATCAATAATATAAGACACTGTGCAATACCGTGTGCTACTGTAGAGTACCGTGTGCTACAGAAAATACCATAAACTACCGTATGCTACTATTCTTTTATCACCGGTATTTTAACAGTTCCGTTGACTATTTTTATTTAAAAAGGTTACTTATGTCGTTTTCTATCTCCGACAAATATTCCGTTGTGGGTCCACCACTAATTAGTTATTTCGGCGCCGTCGTACGACACGAATATTATATTGCGCCGTCGTACGGGCAGAACGAATATTCCCCGACAAAACGAATATTCCCCGACAAAAAGAATATTCCCCGACAAGGTATAATTTGCACGGAACATCTTTAACTTTTAACTTTGCCAATTTAACCACTTACTGTTTCATGAAAAAAATTTATGAAGAAAATTAAATTTTATATTTCATAAAATTCAGGGTCTTACAGAATGGAAGTGGGAACACATCAATATGGATTTCGTGACGGGTCTTCCCAAAGTTTCTCAAGGCTTAGATGCAATTTGGGTCATCGTAGATAGATTGACCAAATCTGCTCATTTCTTGCCCATACGAGAAAACTTTTCACTTGAACGTCTTGCCGGTATGTACATAAATGAGATTGTGAGATTGCATGGCATGCCAGTTTCCATAGTTTCTGATCGAGGTCCTAGATTCACTTCACGATTTTGGATCAGTCTACAGAAAGCTATGAGCACTGAGCTACGATTCAGTTCTGCATACCATCCTCAGACGGACGGACAATCAGAAAGGACGATCCAAACCCTCGAAGATCTTTTAAGACTTTGCGTACTAGATTTCAAAGGAAGTTGGGATAAGTACTTGCCATTGGTGGAATTTTCCTACAACAACAGTTACCAAGCAAGTATAGGTATGGCTCAATTCGAGGCTTTATATGGACGCAAGTGTCGCTCTCCAGTATGTTGGAATGAGGTAGGAGAAGCAAAACTGTTGGGACCCGAGTTGGTACGCTTGACGACCGAAAAGATCCAAATAATCCGACAACGAATACAGACAGCGCAAGAACGACAAAAGAGTTATGCGGATCTTCATCGGAGAGATGAGAGATTTAACATCGGAGATCATGTATTCTTACGTGTTTCTCCATGGAAAGGAGTTACGAGATTCGGAAAGAGAGGAAAGCTTAACCCTCGATTTATTGGCCCATTTGAAATCCTCGATCGAGTAGGAACCGTAGCCTACAGACTAGCCCTACCACCAAGTATGTCTCGCATCTATAATGTTTTTCACATATCTATGTTACGTAAATATGTGAAGGACCCAAACCACGTCATTGAGTTAGAAGCAGACGTTATAGCAGATGATTTAACATACGAGGAGTTACCTGTTAAGATCCTAGATAAGAAGGAGCAGATTCTACGCTCAAAGGTTATACCTCAAGTTAAGGTTTTATGGAGGAACCAAGATATTGAGGAAATGACCTGGGAGCTAGAATCCGAGATGAAATCTAAATATCCTTATCTCTTCGAAATGCCAGGTACGTCAATTTCGGGGACGAAATTTCATAAGGAAGGGAGGTTGTAAGACCCCGAATTTTATGAAATATAAAATTTAATTTTTCTTCATATATATTTTTCATGAAACAGTAAGTGGTTAAATTGACGAAATTGAAAGTTAAGGATGTTATGTGCAAATTTTATTTTGACGGACAATATTCGTTTTGTCGGGGAATATTCGTTTTGTCGGGGAATATTCGGGCCGTACAACGGCGCCGAAATAACAAATTATTTGTGGACCCCACAACGGAATATTTGTCGGATATAGAAAACGACAGAAGTAACCTTTTTAAATAAAAATAGTCAACGGTGTTAACTGTTAAAATACCGGTGATAAAAGAATAGTAGCATACGGTAATTTATGGTATTTTACTGTAGCATGCGGTACTCTACAGTAGCACACGGTATTGCACAGTGTCTCATATTATTGACACCGTAACTGTTACGCATCATTTCATCAATAATTGTCACTGCATAATATTTTATATTATCAATTCAATTATTGTTGCTACACAGTATTTTGCATTATTGATTCAATAATTGTCATTACACTGTATTTCATATCATCGAGTCAATAATTGTTGGTGCACTGTAGTTTAAAATTATTGCATCTAATAATTGTCACAGTAGCAAATACACTATAATTTATATTATTAAATTAATAAAAATATGTAACGTGTTTCTTACATTATTGTGGTAACATTATTTTATATGTTGGACTCACAGGAAGAATAAATAAAAAAAAAATATAATTAATTTTACTATTTGAAATAGTAACGTGAATAGTGTCGTGAATAGTAACGTGAATAGTGACGTGAATAGTACGTGAATAGTAAGAAACATGTGGACCCATTGGTGGGGCCCACATGAGTTGGTGAAGTTGAAATTGAAGAAATTTTGCGCAGAAAGAAGGAAAAAAAAAAAACGTGGGCTGCGCGTTGCCTCTGCTGAATTTTTTTCTGTTCACCTACCATGCATAGTAACTTATTTTCTCCTATAAATAGCTTGCTGAACTGAATAGAAAAATCACACCTAAAACATAAAATTTTTCTATAAGAATTTTATGAGTTTTCTCTGAGAATAGTAAGCTTATTTTGAGTGTTTGAAAGTCAAAAGGAGTGCAGAAAATTTTCAAGTAAGTCTTTTATTAAAGAGTAGTAATTTCATAAATTCCTATTTTTCACGGTATTCACAAATCTTCCTTTAGAAGACTCTTCTTTGAGAAGATTCATTTTTAAAAGCTTTCTTTAGAAGATTTATTTTGGAATATTATTTTAAAAACTATTTTAAAGTTGTTATATTATACTACAAAAATTATGTTAAATATATATAATTTTGATAGTTCATAATATACGAGTTATCATACACTTTGAAATTTATACGTGGTAATTACTAATTTATATTAAAAATATATAGGTTGATCAATCTCATTTAAATCAATATCCAGTCACGTGTTAAGGTAAGGAATTTCATTTTCTTTCATACTCTTAAACTTACTACGGTAAGGAATATTATTCTTTTCACACTCTTAAACTTACTACGGTAAGGAATACCATTCATTTCAAACTCTTAAATTTACTGTGGTAAGGAATATTATTCTTTTCACACTCTTAAATTTATTACGGTAAGGGGTATCATTCTTTTCATCATCATAAATGGATATTATTTTCTTTCTTACTTGAAGGGATTATCATTCTTTGATTCTCGAAAATAATATCGTTTCTTTCTTGTGCCATTTACTTCCATGTATTAAATTGTGGGAATAACCTTACGGCGCGGTTTACCGCCTGTTGGTGAATAACCTTTTGTATTCATTCCTTATTAATCTTTGAGAATAACCTTACGGTGCGGATTATCGCCTGTTTGGTGAATAACTCTTCGTATTCAAATTTATGGGAATAACCTTACGGCGCGGATTATTGCCTGTTTGGTGAATAACTATTCGTATTCAAATTGATGGGAATAACCTTACGGTGCGGATTATCGCCTGTTGGTGAATAACCCTTTTTATTTGTCTCGTGTGGAAATAATTTGTCTACACGAATTATCACATGACACTTTTATTCCATATTCGTAAGTGATATCATTTTCCTTTATACTCATAAGGGATACCATCTTTTTCATCTTCCATTATTCAAACTTACTATGGTAAGGGATATTAATTTCCCTCACCTTTTGTTAATCAAACCTGCTACGGTAAGGGATATTATTTTCTTTCATACTCCTAAATCGAAACTTATTATGGAACTATTGCTTCTATAATTCCTGAAAATATTATATGTTCCATAATAGTTGAACTTCATTATTTCAACTGAATCTTCCTATTTACGTGAACCTTTCTATTGAACTGTAACCGTTATTCTGAACTGTGGATCTTGAATATCATTTTTAAATTTCACTCCACATCATGTTGGCAATTTGGACATTATTTGAATCTGCACAAAGTAAACTTCTGATACTTATTGTTTATCCTGTTCTTCTGTTCATCATTTGTATCACTGTTATTTGTATTAATCATCAAGAATCAAGCTGTTGTGAATATCTGTGGCCGGGGGCACAGATGTGATATAATTGTTGAACAGATGATAGGTTAAAGGCGATATACTAGGTTAAAGGCGATACATCTGTTCGGTGTCTTTTATGGCACGTGGTGAATGTTCTCTTTGGCCCGTAGTGCAAAGATGAACTGTTGGTTGGTATGATTATGACCAAAGGCTGAATCTGGTATAATCATGACCGTTGGTGCTTTATTGAATATCTTTGGCCCGTAGTGCAAAGATGAACTGTTGATTGGTATGATTATTACCAAAGGCTGAATCTGGTATAATCATGACCGTTGGTGTTATATTAAATGTCTTTGGCCCGTAGTGCAAATATGAACTGTTGATCTGCATGATTATGATCAGGAACTGTGAATTTTTATTATCATGACTAATGGTATTTCAGATGATAAAAGTTGATGATATTTTTACAAAAAAAGAGAAGCGAGTGGACATTATAGTCTGCATTATTCTTCTAATAGATTGCTCATTCCGCTGCTATTATTGATCTGAACGTTGTTTAAGAATTTAACTACAGTTTTTGATATAAACCTTGTAGTCTATTGTATTCTATCAAGAACTCAACTGTTGAAGGCTAATGATAATTTATTCGTCATTATCTTAGTCATGATATTTCTTACTGGGCTATTTGAGCTCACCCTTTTTTTTCGTTCCATTGTTTTTCAACAGGAGATGAGAACGTAACGGGGTCTAGCCGGGGAATGGAGTGAGAGTGCGGGGATAGCTATCATAGTCTTCACGTGTTATAAAATAGTGTGGCAATAATAATGAAGACTTAGTTGTGTTGTATTATCCACTGTATTGTTGTACGTTGTATTTCATTGTAATAATTTTGTTGTAGTCTTTTGACGACTCAAGTTTGGGCTGTGTGGGCTCAGATTTGGGGGCGTCACATAAACACTATATCTATTTTAACAATTAAAAAGTAGAGCATGAAATAAATTTTAATGTCATGCTCTACATTTTAATAGTTAATATGAATGTAGTGTTTGAATGTTTTTCACTTATACTTATTCTGGGAAAATATCTTGATTGTAGGAAAACTATTCAAGAAGTTACCCTCAAGAAAAGCAACACTTTTAGTGAGAAATTAAAAAGTGGCAAACTCATCTTTTTGCTTTCTAGCTTCCATATCAGATATATTTTATATATGATCATTACTTTATTATTATTATTATTATTAAAATTAATCTTCTTGGGAGTGCTCCAAAGATTACAATTATATATGTCACCGTTTAATATAGACCTCTCTGAGTTAACGTATTCAATTATATTTTAATTAAGAAATATTTTTAAAATTATGAAAAAGAAAAAGAAAGAAGCGAAGTTGCCCCTTGCAAAGCCATTTAACTAAGATTATGTCGTTACTAAACTAACAAATTAATAAAAAGGACACATATAATTACGTTTAGAGGTTAGAGAATATGGTACTACATATATGAACCCACCCCACCTTTATTTGCACTTAATAAATGATGAATTAGTTAAAAATTAATGACACCCTAGCTAGAATAAACAATAATAATACCATAAAGTTCATCAAGGTTAATCGTATGAGAATGTATATGAAGTGACGTGTGGTGTCATGTTGGGAACACCTCATCGGGGGTATGACGTGTCATTTATTCTTCTTTGAAAAGTCATGATTATCCCCCCAATTTCTAACCCAGGAAGGAAGGCTCAATGATTGTTGTAATTCTAGGGTTAGGGTTGATTTCCTGCGAGGGAATTCTTTAGTTAGGCACGTGACTGTGTATGTGTGTTTATGCATGTGGTGGTGTTGGAGATAGAGTGACGGCTTCATACTCCTAATCTTTACACCCAATAATTTCATAAACCCCTCTGGCCCATTAATAGTTCAATGGTCTATTTACTTGATTCACTCCAATAAGTTATGGGCTTTGTGTGGGGCCACGGGGCCCACATGGCCCATTTTTTGATGCGTTAATGACAAAACTGTCTCCGTTGTTTGGCTTCAGTTCATTTTGCACACTAAAGTATGAGAATAATCAATTTATCCCTCGTCTTCTTTGATAAAAAATATATAAAGAAAATTGATATTTCTACAAGTATAAGTGATTGTTTCACAAACTCTCTCTAACATAAATAGTAGAACTGAAGAAAATATCAATTTTTACTTGTGAAAATAATAATTTTCTATACAAATAATTGTGTTCCTTTCATCAGCTCTAACCAATTTCTTCATGATCACGTCAAAAGTCTTAGGTCTTGACTAAGTCTTAACTTTTTTAATATATAGTTAAACATACATGGACAATCTGAGATGGTACATATACGAAAATTAAATTGAGGAAACACCAAGTCACTTTAACAATTGAGAGGTAAACTAAGGTTTTAGCGATGGAGAGATGAATAAGGTTCGTTCTTTCATAAAAAAATGTGATGAATAAAGTTCAAAAAAATAAATGGACACAAATAATAGGTTTATTAATTGATCTCACTCAATATAAAAGGAAATGTCGCGAGAAGTAAAATTTAAGCTTGAAAATTTTAAGAGAGAAACCGGTTAGAGTCAACAATAGGCAAAAACAAATCATTTTTTTTTAAAAAAGAAGATGAAGGATAAACTTGACAATGTTCATATTTTTGGGGTGGTGAATAATTAATGCAGCCAAACCTAATGGTATAATTTTGTCATTAACTCTCTGGAGTCCGTATTAGAATGCTTCTTGTTGATCACATCATGTATATTTTTTTAAGAGTGATGCTAAGAGTCAAATTTTTAGTCTAAAAAATATGTCAAATGATATATTATCATAATATTGATTGAATATATCTCATATGATTGATTATATTATAAATAATTATTAAAATATTTAATATCATGTCACTTAAAACAAAAATTTTGAGATATCGACCTAGCTCTTTCTTTAAAGAAATGATGGGGGCCAATACCATGCTGCTACATATATATATATATATATATATATATATATATATGTATGACGATTATAAAATAAATTTAAGTTAATATATGAATAGATTCATTCATTTTTTACATTGTTTATTACTTTATTCACTATCTTCAGATTCGAAAAAAAGTTGACATGCAATGTTACTTGTTGCTTATATATATATGTATATTAATTGCTTCTCACTCGTTCGATAACAGAATTAACTACTCTTCCTCTTTCTCTCTATAAAAAGTTTTGATCGAACACCTTAAATTGAGTGACAACATAAAGTATATATGTTAAGAACATAAAGCAACAACACTTTAATTAAGAAAAATTGGCCAAAGTAGCACGGCAATCCTTACCATAATTAGTGACATTTGATATATCTGTTTGTAGTGACAGCGAAGTCAGAAATTTTGTTTATAATAATAATAATAGCTTTGGGTTTTGAAGGAGGTGGGCAAAAGCTAATTAAGCAAAACAAATTGGTCATACTAACACTATTTTTTATAAATGTTCAAAAATATTAAGGTTTTAATTATATATATATATATATATATATATATATATGGATAGATTTTAAGAGATTCAACTTTAATATGGATAGATTTTATTGTGCGCCTCTTTAACGAGATTATCATGCAAGATGCTGCCACGCTGGTCATATGAAGCGGATATGTTACATTGTTAAAAGACAAAAATGCTCTCATTAAATATGTGTACGACTAATAAGTGACACAAAATTAAGAAAAAATCAACTCGAAGAACTAAATTGACACTAACTACGGAAATTATAAGAAGGCAAGTGTGTCCATTTTAATAATTAAAGAGTCTGTATCAAATTATAAGATTATTATTAATTTTTTTAAAATTAATTTAGAATATTTTTAAATTTAAAATTGACATAATTCATTTAAATATTTAAAATAATAAATTTTATAACTAGTAATAATTTATAACTAGTTTATAATTAATATATTTATAATTGTACTGACATAAATTAAATAAATTTATATTAATTAATTTCGAGTTTAAAAATATTTAAAATTAATTTTGTAAAAATCAATATTGATATATAAGAATCCAGTCATATATTAACCTAAAAAATGAACAAAGTGTACAAAAATTGCATTGATTAACACAAATGAATATATGGTAATTTACATCAATTACCATATATATGTTAAGCAAGTGTCGAGCTAGATTTGTTATCCACTTTGATGTTTACCATACAAATTAATTAGTGATTTTACCAAAATAATGTCTCGTGCACTTATTATAGGGATCATGTTAGTATGAAGTTAACTTCATAATAAGTTGAATAATGAACCAATACAATATTGACCCGCAAAGAGAGAAAACAAATTCAGCCGCGTGTCAACACTGTATTAATCTATTATCTAATTAACATGAAATTAATTTTATATTAACCAGATCCTTATTACAGTATGTTAATAGTTTTGCATTGCGAATAACGCCTCGTGCATTTATATATAATTATATTTTTTTTATATATTTATTCCAATTACATATAAATGAGATGTATATATAACATGATCTATATGTAATGATTTTTAATTATCTTTCCATAATACTAAAAATATATCCACACTATCGTTTATTTTAATTATTTGTTCTTTTGTGCTAATAATTCAGTTAAATTATTTTGAACACGATGTGATGACATGCACATCTCTTATGTTGACTGATCTGTGACTTGCAATTTTATGGATTTCTTAAGCTTCAAGGTTAAGGTCACAATCCCCATCTCTAGCCTCCCCCTCCCTCCTACCGACATATATGCCAGTGATGAAATAGCTAGCTAGCATATATACACAATTATTTTTGAGTTCCATCGTTTTATTTATTTATTTTTTCTCATAAAAATCAAAAAGATATATCTCCAATCAATTAATCCCTCTAGACTAAACAAAATTCCTTTAAGTAATCAAGTCAATGTTATTGATAGGTAACACTGATCTAATCACTTGAAAGTCCAAGGACATCTATCTTGAGAGGAGATCTCTTTAATTTGTTTATATCTATAATGAGAGAAACAATAATAATTAGAACATATCAACTCGTATCACTAGCTATAAAACTATGAAATATATATATATATATATATATATATATATATATATATATATATATATATATATAGAGAGAGAGAGAGAGAGAGAGAGAGAGAGGGAGAGAGAGAGACATAAATGAAGATATTTATATTAATTATGATTAAATCAATAAAACTATGCATCTGAGTTTGATTTTTTTTAGTTTATTTTAAATTGTCATGTTTATATCAATATCACTTAATTAGTTGCAGTCCTATTATCACTTGATAGAACGAGCACTTTTGTTTATTAGTTATAATTATTCATTAATTGAGGATTTCTTTTTCTTTGTGTTTTCTGTATGTGTTTGGTTTATTAAATCAGAATAGAAATTATAAAGCAATTACAATAAAATCTGAAATTTGTATTTTTTTTAATTGCCATTAAATTTTTAACTATTTTTTTTTTTACAAAAGGGAAAATTTATTTATAACTAATATTTCATCATTCACGAGTATGCCCAGTTATTTATAATTAACTACAATATGATATATTATTTTGTATTTTATTTTTATAATAATTATTTAATCACAAAAAAATTATTATTACATAATATTTGCCGAACTAAGAGTTGTACATAATTAGATGAGATTCCACCAAGCCTTTGCGTCCGTCACTAACTAATTTAAGGGGCTGTTTGATAACATTTGAATAAAATTAAATAATTAAATCAGTCAGTTATTTAATATATTTATTTAAAGTTGAATAAGACTGAATGATTGAATTAGTCAAATTTTTGGACTGAATGACTAAGTCTAATTTTTTTGACTGAATAATTAAATTTCGACTAAATGGAGTAAATTTTTTTTTTAAAAATATTAAATATTATATTAAATAAATTTACAACAACTTTACATTTTTCAGATAATAAATAATAAAAATATATTATTCAAATATATCACTTATTAAACAACATTTTTATTTAATATTTAAAAATTTAATTTATTTAAATATTTAAAATTATTTCATTTAATTTTTATTAAACATTCTCTAAACCTGTTTCAGCCGTTCAGAGAACCCGGGCCCCCTACAGAAAAAGAATGCAATGAATCGAATGTCACAGGTTTAAGAAGAGTGACACACAAAACAATGTCCCACACGGCCACTCGTCTTGTCATGAAATCAAAGCACAAACCGGATGCCACAATGACTAAAAATACAAAAACAAAAAATAATAATATCAAACACACCGTCATGTAACATCAGAGCACGAAAATACAGCTTGGAAAGTCATACCGCTATTTGTAAAAAATATATTTAAAATTTAATTTTTTATTTTATTTTAATATTATTTTATTTTATGATAAAAAATTAATAATTTCTTAATTTTAGACAATTAATTTTATAAAATCATTTAATAATTTAAAATAAAAAAATTTATTAATCCTAATCCTAATTTTTTTTATAAAATTATATAATTTCACATAAATAGTTTTAAGAATGATAAAAAAAAGATATTTTACATATACAATATTCAATCACAACACCAACCACTACATTTCATCTCACAGTTAAAAAATATTGTGTCAAACTCTACTTTTTAATGGTGAGATGAGATGTAGTGGTTGATTTTTGTGATTAGATTCTTTGTACATATATTTATTCATAAAAAAAAAGTTTATAAAACTATTTAAAAGACTATTAATCTCTCATTATGAATAAAATAATTTAAAATAATATTAAATTAATATAAATATTTTAATTTTAAATATATTTTTTATAAATAAAAGTAGTATTAGATTTTTCCGTTAATTATTGCACATCAAAGCCCCTACTAAACCCAAATTTTAAATCAAAGGACTTGTACCCGAAAGCTATTGTTAACCTACCAACCCCTCTATGATAACCTGTTCCTGTCAATGCTTGTGTTAGTATTTGTAAGTTGAAATCCCATCACTCTTTTCGTCAGGATCTCCGGGAGCTTCATAATTACAGGTAGATAGTATTATTGGTAAATTTTGATCTGAATTTTAATTCAAAAATAATTGTAAATCTATCCGAAAGGCAATTAGACCGGTTAGTAGAGCGGAAGGCTGGTAAATCTCAAATCTGAGGTGCTGGTTTTGTGCTTTCGGATTGAATAAAGATTTGTGTTATATAATAAGATGATTCTATAATTGTAAGATGTATTAAATTTTAAAAATAGTGAAATTGATCGGCCGACGCCGTGAATTAGGCCAACGTTTGGGTGAACTACGTAAATTTTGTGTTTTTTTCTTTATTATTATTTTCGCTGCGTTGTTATCTTTAACAAATAGGAGACTTAAAAATGGGACAACCTAAAATGAAATATAACCAATTCGCCAACATCATTATGCACAAAGAATAGCACATTTGTTCTCAAGAAATATAACGACTCAAGGAGCTCTAAGCTGTACATATGCAATGACTCGTAAAACAATATATTCGTTCTCTCGTTTTGTTGTCATGCCAAACATCCAAATGCAAAACATTTTTCTTGAAACAAACAGAGTCTATGTACATTATCAAATTAAATTTTAGATAGGCACGTATGCTCAAAGTGGAAATATAACCAATTCGCCATCACAATTATGCACAAAGTGTAGCACATATGTTCTCAAGAAAGGACTAGTCCCGCTATGTATTGTAAAAAATTTCAATCGAATTATAACTGCTATGTATGTACATACGTGGGATAAGTATGAATTAAGAATGACTCCACCCTAATTTATTCTATCTTATCACATAAATTTCTACGCTAGTCGCAATCCAACTTTATCACATACTAGGGATGTGACGCCCCCAAATCTGGGCCCACACAGCCCAAACTTGAGTCGTCAAAAGACTACAACAAAATTATTACAACAAAGCACAACGTACAACAATACAGTGTATAATAATACACAACTAAGTCTTCACTATTATTGCCACACTATTTTACAAAACGTGAAGACTATGATAACTATTCCTCGGACCCTCACTCCATTCCCCGGCTAGACCCTGTTATGTTTTCATCTCCTGTTGAAAAACAATGGAACAAAAGAAAGGGTGAGCTCAGATAGCCCAGTAAATAATATCATGACTAAGATAATGACGAATAAATTATCATTAGTCTTCAACAGTTGAGTTCTTGAATGAATACAATAGACTACAAGGTTTATATCAAAAACTGCAGTTAAATTCTTAAACAACGTTCAGATCAATAATAGCAGCGGAATGAGTAATCTATTAGAAGAATAATGCAGACTATAATGTCCACTCGGTTCTCTTTTTAGGAAAAACATCATCAACTTTTATCATCTGAAATATCATTAGTCAAGATAATACAAATTCACAGTTCCTGATCATAATCATGCACATCAACAGTTCATCTTTGTACTACGGGCCAAAGATATTCAATATAGCACCAACGGTCATGATTATACCAGATTCAGCCTTTGGTCATAATCATACCAAACAACAGTTCATCTTTGCACTACGGGCCAAAGAGAACATTCACCACGTGCCATAAAAGACACCGAACAGATGTATCGCCTTTAACCTATTATATCGCCTTTAACCTATCATCTGTTCAACAAATATATCACATCTGTGCCCCCGACCACAGATATTCACAACAACTTGATTTTTGGATGATTAGAATGATATAAATGATGAACAGAAGAAATAGGATAACAATAAGTATCGGAAGTTTACTTTGTACAGATTCAAATAATGTCCAAATTGTCAACATGATGTGGAGTGAAATTCAAGATCCACAGTTCAGAATAACGGTTACAATTCAATAGAAAGGTTCACGTAAATAGGAAGGTTCAGTTGAAATAATGAAGTTCAATTATTATGGAACATATAATATTTTCAGGAATTATAGAAGCAATAGTTCCATAATAAATTTCGATTTAGGAGTATGAAAGAAAATAATATCCCTTACCGTAGCAGGTTTGATTAACAAAAGGTGAAGGAAATTAATACAAAGGGTTATTCACCAACAGGCGGCAATCCGCTCCGTAAGGTTATTCCCACAATTTAATAGAATTTGAGTACAAAGAGTTATTCACCAAACAGGCGGCAATCCGCTCCGTAAGGTTATTCTCAGAGATTAATAATGAATGAATACGAAAGGTTATTCACCAACAGGCGGCAATCCGCTCCGTAAGGTTATTCCCACAATTTAATACATGGAAATAAAAGGCACGTCTTATGAGTAAGGAAGAAACAATATTATTATCGAGAATCAAATAATGATAATCCCTTACCATAGTATGTTTGAATAATGGAAGATGAAAAAGATGGTATCCCTTACCGTAACACGTGACTGGATATTGATTTAAATGAGGTTGATTAACTTGAACAGTACACGTATACTTATAGATCTTCACAAATACTCAAGATGACTTAAGCACACTTAGAGAGAACTTTCACAAGAAGTATTTAGAGAGAGAAAGAAAGAACAAGTAAGGAAGTTTATGAAAAATCCTTAAGTTAAGGCTTCTATTTATAGCCAAAAATCTTATCATTCATTTAATCTAAACCATTCATTTAAAGATCATCTTTTAATCTACACCATCCATTTCAAATATTATATTATCTTTAATCTACACCATTCATTTCATATCACCTAATAATCACCTAACTTTATATTATAAACAAATCAATTTAATTATTCAACAATAATTCACACTTTAATCTACACCATTCATTTCATATCACCTAATAATCACCTAACTTTATATTATAAACAAATAACTTTATCAATTCAATTATTATGACTAATTGTTATAAATACAGTATAGTTAGCTCTTAGATATCAAGTCAATAAATTAATGGAATACAACTGTTTAAATAACATCATAATAGAGATAACAATAATGTAAAATAAAGCATACGTTACTGTGTAATGACAATTATTGATTCAATAATGTGAATTACTGTGCATATGTTACTGTGACAATTATTAGGTTCAATAATTTTAAAACAGTGCAACAACAATTATTGACTCAATGATATAAAATACAGTGTAATGACAATTATTAAATCAATAATGCAAAATACTGTGTAACAACAATTATTGAATTGGTAATATAAAATATTATGCAGTGACAATTATCGATGAAATGATGCGTAACAGTTACGGTGTCAATTATCAGACCAAAAATATGAGACACTATGCAATACCGTGTGTTACTGTAGAGTACCGAGTGCTACAGAAAATACCAATAACTAGCGTATGCTACTATTCTTTTATCACCGGTATTTTAACAGTTCCGTTGACTATTTTTATTTAAAAATGTTATTTCTGTCGTTTTCTATATCCGACAAATATTCCGTTGTGGGGTCCACCAATAATTTGTTATTTCGGCGCCGTCGGACCAAACGAATATTCCCCGACCAAACGAATATTCCTCGACAAAGCGAATATTGTCCAACAAAATAAAATTTGCACATAACATCCTTAACTTTTAACTTTATCGATTTAACCACTTACTGTTTAAAAAAATATCTATATGAAGAAAAATTAAATTTTGTATTTCATAAAATTCGGGGTCTTACAACCTCCCCTCCTTATGAAATTTCGTCCCCGAAATTGACGTACCTGACATATCGAAGAGGTAAGGATACTTAGATTTCATCTCAGATTCTAGCTCCCAGGTCATTTCCTCAGTATCTTGGTTCCTCCATAAAACCTTAACTTGAGGTATAACCTTTGAGCGTAGGATCTGCTCCTTCTTATCCAGGATCTTAACAGGTACCTCCTCGTATGTTAAATCCTCTGCTATAACGTCTGGTTCTAACTCAATGACGTGGTTTGGGTCCTTCACATATTTACGTAACATAGATATGTGAAAAACGTTATGGATGCGAGACATACTTGGTGGTAGGGCTAGTCTGTAGGCTACGGTTCCTATTCGATCGAGGATTTCAAATGGGCCAATAAATCGAGGGTTGAGCTTTCCTCTCTTTCCGAATCTCGTAACCCCTTTCCATGGAGAAACACGTAAGAATACATGATCTCCGACGTTGAAACTTTCGTCTCTCCGATGAAGATCAGCATAACTTTTTTGTCGTTCTTGTGCGGTCTGTATTCGTTGTCGGATCATTTGGATCTTTTCGGTTGTCAAGCGTACCAACTCGGGTCCCAACAATTTTGCTTCTCCTACCTCATTCCAACATATTGGAGAGCGACACTTCCTTCCATACAAAGCCTCGAATGGAGCCATGCCTATGCTTGCTTGGTAACTGTTATTGTAAGAAAATTCCACCAATGGCAAGTACTTATCCCAACTTCCTTTGAAGTCTAATACACAAAGTCTCAAAAGATCTTCGAGGGTCTGGATCGTCCTTTCCGATTGTCCGTCCGTTTGAGGATGGTATGCAGAACTAAAACGTAGTTCAGTGCCCATAGATTTTTGTAGACTGATCCAAAAGCGTGAAGTGAATCTAGGATCTCGATCAGAAACTATGGAAACTGGCATGCCATGCAATCTCACGATCTCATTTATGTACATACCGGCAAGACGTTCAAGTGAAAAGTTTTCTCGTATAGGCAAGAAATGAGCAGATTTGGTCAATCTATCTACGATCACCCAAATTGCATCGAAGCCTTGAGAAACTTTTGGAAGACCCGTCACGAAGTCCATATTGATGTGTTCCCACTTCCATTCGGGAACTTCAAGTGATTGTAATGGACCTTTAGGAACTTGATGTTCTGCCTTGACACGTTGACAAGTTAGGCACCTTGAGATAAACTCCGCAATCTCTCTTTTCATATTGTTCCACCAAAATGTATGTCGAAGATCTCGATACATCTTGGTACCTCCTGGGTGGATTGCAAACGGCGTGTTGTGTGCCTCCATCATGATTTTATGCTTTAATTCAGGATCGTTAGGAACACAGAGTCGAGAGTTGACTCGAAGTATTCCTTTCTCGTCGATTCTTGCTTCGGGAATGGCACCTTCTTGTACTTTCTTTATCATGTTTATCAGTTCCGGATCGGTAGCTTGAGCAGCTTTAATTTTATCGATTAAAGTTGGTTCTACTCGCACGTGAGCAATCTTCGAGTGGGTCCCTGGTGTCTTTAGCTCTATCTCCATCTTTTGCAAGTCGTACAAAATACACTTTTGTGTTGTCAGCAGTGCACTTGTACTTGCATAAGATTTTCTGCTCAAAGCGTCAGCTACAACGTTCGCCTTTCCCGGGTGATACTGGATTGTGTGGTCATAATCCTTTAACAGTTCAAGCCAACGTCGTTGTCGCATGTTGAGTTCCTTCTGGGTGAAGAAATACTTGAGACTTTTATGATCCGTATAGATATCCACTTTTTCTCCGTACAAGTAGTGTCTCCAGATCTTCAACGCGAAAACGACTGCTGCCAACTCTAGATCATGAGTAGGATAATTTTTCTCATAATCTTTGAGTTGTCGAGAGGCGTAGGCTATAACCTTTCCATGTTGCATAAGGACACAGCCTAGACCTTTGCCAGAAGCATCGCTGTAGATAACAAATTCTCCTGATCCTGATGGTATGGTCAGAACAGGAACTGAAACCAGTCTCTTCTTGAGTTATTGGAAACTTTTCTCGCATTCCTCGCTCCATATGAATTTTGTGCTTTTCCGAGTAAGCTGCGTTAATGGAGTGGCGATTCGAGAAAATCCTTCTACGAATCTCCGATAATAACCAGCTAGACCCAGAAAACTTCGGACTTCGGTTACTGTTTTGGGTTGTTCCCAATTTAGTACCGTTTCAATCTTCGCAGGATCGACTGATATTCCTTGACTAGAAATCACATGCCCAAGAAACGCGACCTCCTCAAGCCAGAACTCACATTTCTTCAACTTGGCATATAATTTGTTTTCACGGAGCTTTTGTAGTATCAATCTCAGGTGTTGTTCATGATCCTCGCGACTCTTGGAGTATATGAGGATGTCATCAATAAAGACAACCACAAAATGATCCAAATGTTCCTTGAATATCCGGTTCATCATGTCCATGAAAACTGCAGGAGCATTAGTTAGTCCAAAAGGCATGACTAAGAACTCATAATGCCCATAACGAGTTCTGAAAGCAGTCTTTGGAATGTCCTCAGCTTTAACCTTTAACTGATGATATCCAGAACGGAGATCAATCTTTGAGAAATGTTGAGCGCATTGCAATTGATCAAACATGTCATCAATCCGAGGTAACGGGTACCTGTTCTTGATGGTGACATGGTTCAATTCTCGGTAGTCAATGCACAATCTCATACTCCCGTCTTTCTTCTTCACAAAAAGGACAGGAGCACCCCAAGGTGATGCACTCGGACGAATGAAACCGGTATCCAACAATTCCTGTAGTTGGACTTTTAACTCTTGAAGTTCAATGGGAGCCATTCGGTAGGGAGCTTTGGAAATGGGCTTGGTACCGGGTTCAAGATCAATATAAAAATCAATTTCACGGTTTGGGGGTAAGCCAGGAAGTTCTTCAGGAAAAACGTCAGGAAACTCATTAACAATGGGAATATCATTTAAGTTTGACGTATTTTTGTTCAAATCAGTGACATGAGCTAAAAAGGCTTGACATCCGTTTTTCAATAAACGAATGGCTTTATGGCTAGAAATAACAGTTATAGATTTCAATGGTTTAGTTGCTTGAATTTGCATGACAGGTTGATTAGGAATATGAAAACTAATAATCTTATGAAAACAATCAATTTTAGCATGATGGGTAGTCAACCAATCAATTCCTAAAATCACATCAAATTCATGCATCTCCAAAGAAATAAGGTCAACAGGTAATGTGAGGTTGTTGATTTGAACTAGGCAAGATTTATAGACAGTAGATGTAATGGTCATCTCTCCTAATGGGGTTTCAACTGATAAGTCAAAGTCCAAATTTTCAGGAGTTAAGTTTAAACGCTGAGCACATGCAGGTTAGATAAAAGAATGGGTAGAGCCAGTATCTAACAAAGCGTAGACTTCACGAGAATTTATGAATAGCTTACCGGTTATCACCTCGTTCGAGTTTCGCGCCATTTGGGATGTCACAACAAAAGCTCTCCCTTGAACTACAGATTTTCCCTTATCCGCGCTAGCTTTTGGTATCATCATTGCAGCTGGACTTCATTTTGTGGCAGGACAGAACCGCGCAAGATGACCCTCTTTCCCACAACTGTAGCACTTTTTGGACTGCAGTGTACAGTTTGGGCTGATGTGACCTTCCTGACCACACCTATAGCATCTCACTGGTGGTCGATCTTCTCCCCTTGAAACTGGGGTCGGTGCTGGTGTTGGTACTGGTGCTGGTGCCCTTCCATAATTATTATGGAATCTCTTTCTTTTGAAATTGTTCCCACTAGATTCTCCTCTTCTGTTATTTGGTATGGAATTACCACCGAAGTGTTGGTTACCTCCTCGATGGTTCTCGTTCCTGTGGTTGTTGTCACTCCTTTCTCTATGCTGATCATTAACTCTTGGCTGCAATGTTTCATCTGTTTGCTCCACCCTTTGAGCCCTATCTACAACATCTGAATACAAACTAAATTTATGAGAGCTAAGTTGTTGACGAATTTTGAATCTCAAACCTCTTAGGAACATCCGACTCATTCGTGCTTCGTCATCCACAAGATGGGTGGCAAAGCGAGACAGTTCAGCAAACTTAGCTTCATATTGAGAAACTGTCATGTTTCCCTGCTCCAGCTTAATGAATTCCACTTCCTTCATATGACGGATGCTTTCTGGGAAGTACTTCTCGTTAAACAGTTCTTCGAATTCTGTCCAAGACATTTCGAGTGCTGAAGGTTGGATACGTTTTACCGCTTCCCACCAATGGTCCGCCTCACCTCGTAACATAAAAGTGGCAAATGGCACCTTCTGATCATCAGCACATTGTAAGACATCAAGTATTTTTGTCGTCTGCTTCAGCCATGCCTCCGCTTTGAGTGGGTCAGGCTTCCCGTGGAATTCAGGTGGTCCTAATTCTTTAAATTGCTTAACAGTGACCATCCTCAAATTGCCAGCGTTTCTACCGTTATTATTGACTGGATTTCCTCTTCCTTGATTCTGTATGAACTACATGAAATTCCTAAAGAATCCATCGTTCATCATGTTATCAGGAACATTATTTCCTGAGTTGGCAGGAGGATTGTTTGGGGCCTCTTGATTCTCGGCTACATTTGCTTCGGGTATTCCATAGTTAACCTCTTGATTTTCAGATGCCATACTTAACTGTGGTCACAAAATAAATGTTAGTTCAAATAAACTGACTCATCACTTCATGTTCCTACATTCAAATCGACTCATTAGATAATAAAATCTATTTTAGGTAGGACACACTAGTGACTGATTCTATTCGTCTCTCCCCTCCTAGTTCTAACCCCAGATCTCCATTAAAGATCATATCCCTAAGCTCTGATGTCAACTGTGACGCCCCCAAATCTGGGCCCACACAGCCCAAACTTGAGTCGTCAAAAGACTACAACAAAATTATTACAACAAAGCACAACGTACAACAATACAGTGTATAATAATACACAACTAAGTCTTCACTATTATTGCCACACTATTTTACAAAACGTGAAGACTATGATAACTATTCCTCGGACCCTCACTCCATTCCCCGGCTAGACCCTGTTATGTTTTCATCTCCTGTTGAAAAACAATGGAACAAAAGAAAGGGTGAGCTCAGATAGCCCAGTAAATAATATCATGACTAAGATAATGACGAATAAATTATCATTAGTCTTCAACAGTTGAGTTCTTGAATGAATACAATAGACTACAAGGTTTATATCAAAAACTGCAGTTAAATTCTTAAACAACGTTCAGATCAATAATAGCAGCGGAATGAGTAATCTATTAGAAGAATAATGCAGACTATAATGTCCACTCGGTTCTCTTTTTAGGAAAAACATCATCAACTTTTATCATCTGAAATATCATTAGTCAAGATAATACAAATTCACAGTTCCTGATCATAATCATGCACATCAACAGTTCATCTTTGTACTACGGGCCAAAGATATTCAATATAGCACCAACGGTCATGATTATACCAGATTCAGCCTTTGGTCATAATCATACCAAACAACAGTTCATCTTTGCACTACGGGCCAAAGAGAACATTCACCACGTGCCATAAAAGACACCGAACAGATGTATCGCCTTTAACCTATTATATCGCCTTTAACCTATCATCTGTTCAACAAATATATCACATCTGTGCCCCCGGCCACAGATATTCACAACAACTTGATTTTTGGATGATTAGAATGATATAAATGATGAACAGAAGAAATAGGATAACAATAAGTATCGGAAGTTTACTTTGTACAGATTCAAATAATGTCCAAATTGTCAACATGATGTGGAGTGAAATTCAAGATCCACAGTTCAGAATAACGGTTACAATTCAATAGAAAGGTTCACGTAAATAGGAAGGTTCAGTTGAAATAATGAAGTTCAATTATTATGGAACATATAATATTTTCAGGAATTATAGAAGCAATAGTTCCATAATAAATTTCGATTTAGGAGTATGAAAGAAAATAATATCCCTTACCGTAGCAGGTTTGATTAACAAAAGGTGAAGGAAATTAATACAAAGGGTTATTCACCAACAGGCGGCAATCCGCTCCGTAAGGTTATTCCCACAATTTAATAGAATTTGAGTACAAAGAGTTATTCACCAAACAGGCGGCAATCCGCTCCGTAAGGTTATTCTCAGAGATTAATAATGAATGAATACGAAAGGTTATTCACCAACAGGCGGCAATCCGCTCCGTAAGGTTATTCCCACAATTTAATACATGGAAATAAAAGGCACGTCTTATGAGTAAGGAAGAAACAATATTATTATCGAGAATCAAATAATGATAATCCCTTACCATAGTATGTTTGAATAATGGAAGATGAAAAAGATGGTATCCCTTACCGTAACACGTGACTGGATATTGATTTAAATGAGGTTGATTAACTTGAACAGTACACGTATACTTATAGATCTTCACAAATACTCAAGATGACTTAAGCACACTTAGAGAGAACTTTCACAAGAAGTATTTAGAGAGAGAA